>CAMZMU010000093.1:24515995-24884376 GCA_947311845.1 Poa pratensis
CCTTGACTACGGGTCCATGGCAGTAGCTAGATGGTTGTCTCTCCACTTTATACTATCATGTTTAGATCTTGTGAGCTGCCTATCATGATCAAATCATCTTATTGTAATGCTACATGTGTGTTTGCTGGGATCCAATGAATATTGAATACAATGTCAAGTTGATTATCAATCTATCTTATATGTTATTTATGATCTTGCATGCTTTCCGTTACTAGTAGATGCTTTGGCCAAGTAGATGCTTGTAACTCCAAGAGTGAGTATTTATGCTAGATAGTGGGTTCATGCCTCCGGTAATCTGGGAGAGTGACAATAACTTTTAAGATTGTGGATGTGCTGTTGCCATTAGGGATAAAATAACCGATGCTTAGCTTAAGGGTACGCCGTTAGGTCTAATCATTTGTTTATTTGACGCACATTACTTAATGCAATTATCCGTTGCTTGCAACTTAATACCAACGGGGAAGTCGGTATGACAATCTGGCGGTGGATTATTAGTCATATATTTAGTTGGATAACGGTCTATGTATTTTGTCGTAATGCCCACATGAATATCATAGTAATCATCATGTCATATATGCATTGTTATGCGCTCAATAATTTTGTCAATTTCCCAGCTGTAATTTGTTCACCCAGCATGTTAGTTATCTGTTATGGAGACAACCACTAGTGAACTGTGGACCCCTGGTCCATTCTTTTACACTGATAATACAACCACCTGCAAACACTGTTCCTTTTCATTCTCTGCAATTTACTACTGTTTTCCACACCATACGTTTAATCCTTTGTTTTCAGCAAGCCGGTGAGATTGACAACCTCGCTGTTTCGTTGGGGCAAAGTAGTTTGATTGTCTTGCGTGCAGGTTCCACGTCAACAAGTCAGAACTCCCTGCAACAGCTCTTTTCTGGCACCGTTGACAACCTTCAGAAGTGATTTCTTGCTCCTACTGGTTCGATTAAAACTTGGTTCACACTGAGGAAACTGCTGCTACACTGCTTCATACCTTTCTCTTGGGGTCTCCCAACGAACGTGTGTCTACACGCATCAGCGGTGGAAGTGGCAGAGAGTGAATGAGCTAAAATATATCGAGGCGGGTCTTCGGGGCATGCCTATGACACCTAAGTCAAAGATAATCCATTTTGCGCCGAAGGCCTATGCATTTCACGTGGAGGTAACTGAGTACTGAAGTTATATTACGTTAGAATCTAGTGTTATCGTACTAATTTATTTTCGTCTGATATTGTTAATTTCCAGCACTGGCCCGCCGACGCACAGTTTCTGAACAAAGAGATCCCTCATTTTGGCTGGATGGAAATGCTTTTTGGCGCTTGTCCTGATGGCGTCCATAGGATACTCTTCACGCTGATGCAGGTCCTGTCGGTTTCGGCGTGACCGACTGGGCCCGCCTGTCGGCGTCGACGAAGACGACTGTCCGCCTAGGACGAGTGAGGCGTGGCGACGTGGTCCATCCACTTATCGTCTTCCGCGTGGACGAGTGGGACCTATCGGTTTCGACGCGGCCGATTAGGTCCTGTCGGTTTCGACACGACCGATTGGGTAATATTTTTGAAAAAAAATAAAAACGCGTATTATTTCCGGAATTAAATAATTTTCGTGTATCATTTAAAAAAATTAGCCACTCCTTAGCTCTCAGAGCAATTCTCTGCTCAATTTCTCGTAATTCTTGATTATAGCAGCAGACCCAACTCTAATCGTCTCAGTATTTTCGAAATTATAATGTCTCAGTTCTCGTATTAGATCAACATCCTGTGTAATGTTGGTCATCGTTATCATGGACCTATTGTTTTCTTTTTAGTGGAGATAATCCTGCTTTATTCTTTGATAGTATTCAGGGGTAGAATGGCAGGGTCGGGGTGACAAATGCCAAAAATCAGGACCATTAATTTTCTAAACTAAGCAGATTACGGGTAGAATGAATGAGGAGCATCTGAATTCGATGCCTGGCCTTCATGCACAAAGCGGGATTTTGTGGATGTACAACATAGCTGCGAGATCTATCCGAGGATTGAACGTAGCAGGTTTGGTCATCCCGTCCACTATCAGTATGCCGAGAATTAAAGTTGCACAAAAGAGCAACTTTAAGAATCTGGTATCAGAATTGATTTATCGCATCAGAACTCGTTTTAGAACTTCCTAATCCCCTTTTGTACACAAACGCGACTTCAGCAGATCATTGTTATGATAGTCTAGCTAATCCAATGTGCAACAGAGCTCCGATTCCGAGCTGGTTGTGAAAACAAGCAAATGTTTATTAATGCAAAAAGCAGAAAGTAGAACAGATGCAACATTTTTACGAAGATCATAGTGAAAATATATAGAGAAGGGTGTACATTATTAGGGTTAATTTGGCCCCGTGGACCAGTTCCGTTCTACGAGTACTTTTGGGTATAATAGAACACTGGAATGTACGATGCAACTACATAGGAAACCGTACGTCAATCAATTGCGAGAAGAGCCGAACCTTCATGTGAAGCAGTCGTGTAGGGGAGCTTTCAGGTTAGGTTTGTGATGTCGTGCAAGATGTATCCATATTGCGCGCGTGCGTTCCTGACGATTCATCTGTAGTCAACTCCTGTCTATTGGTACAACATCCTACAACTACAATTTTGATGGCAACGCTACATGTATTCTAAGTCTCTAAGAGCATCTCCGCTCGCGGCGCCCAAAAACAATTGGGACGCCTCGGCCAAAAATGACTCCCACTCGCGGAGCACAAACTCAGCCCACGCCCTCCCAGTGGGAGCCGCTGGACTAAGCTGGACGAAACCACGTGCGACGCCATGTTGGACTACACACAACATGTTGGACGATTCATCTGTAGTCAACTCCTGTCTATTGGTACAACATCCTACAACTACAACTTTGATGGCAATGCAACATGTATTCTAAGTCTCTAAGAGAGTAAGAGCATCTCCGCTCGCGGCACCCAAAGGCAATTGGGGCGCGCCGGGCCAAAAATGACTCCTACTCGCGGAGCACAAACTCATATTTAGTCTGGCGTGGCCCAAAGTTTGGTCCGGCACACCCAGCCCACGCTCTCCCCATGTGGAGCCGCTGGACTGCACTGGACGAAACCACGTGCGACGCCATGTTGGACTGCGACGCGCGGGCAAGCCGTGTCATAGACACATGAACTTGAATGCGGCCGGTCAGCTGCATTTATGGCGGGCGACGTCTCGGTTTCTTAGCCGGCGCAGCGAGCCATCGCTTCACCTCTGCGGCGAGGAGGCGTCTGCGCCACGGCGGCGTCAATGCAGACGAGCGCGTATTTTGAAGCGTCGCCGTAAATGGGTGGTAGGCGGGCGGGTGGCCGGAGTTAAGGCTCACCACCCGCTTGTCTCCCCGGTCGCTATATAGAGCAGGCTCCTCGTCGCCGCCACCACACCATCTTGTCCACCACCTCCGCCATGGCTTGTCCCCGGCGCAACAACGCTCACCTGACGGAGGAGGAACGTGTCCGTCACCGAGAGGAGGCGCTGCGTCACAGGGACCGCCGGGATAAGCAAGAGATGAACGCTCGCCGTCACGCCGCACTCGAACGAGGGGGCTTCCTCGGTGGCGGTTGCTCAACGACCACGAGCCGGGCTCCTCCACCCGCGCGCTTCCGCCTCCTCATCCGCACCAGCACGCCGTTGTCGGCGAACTGCCGCCTCCCCGAGGGGTGGACGATGAACCCAGTCCACGTCCCGGTTGCTCCACGCCTCGCTAGCCAGGCACGCCTCGACTACATCGAGAGGTGCCAGCAAACCATGCCGTCGGAGCTGTACGACGACGTTCGGTACGAGACGAACTCGGCGTACTGGGACGAGCAGATCGAGATGGAGTTCAACTACCGCCTCAACTCCTTCGCCACGTTGGCCACCAACTCGGCACCTGCGGGTGTCTGGACTCCGACGACGACCTCCTCACCACCAGCTCCGACTAGGAGTTTTGGGTGGGCATCGAGAGGGAGAGGCTGACGTACGAGGCGGCGCAGGCGGCTCGGCGCGCAAGAGAAGAACAGGGCCGCGTACTACCTCCTCCGCCACAACCTCAACAAGGCGGAGGAGGTTAACAGTGATGATGCCGAGGACTGGCCGTCACCGCAGTGGGAAGCAGACGAGATGCAGCTTGCCATTGAGGCGTCCTTGGCCCCTCCTGAGCAGCCGGCCTCCGCCGACGGCTACGTCAACTGCCTCTGCATCGGTTGCCACCGGGCTCTCTGGCTGCATTGGCGGGCTCCTGCCCAAACTGCCCATGCCCGGCGTGCCGCCCTATCAATTAGGTCTATGTTTTAGTTCGAATGAATTATGTCTAATTTAAATGAATTATGTCTAGGTTGAACGAAATATCAATGAAATCTATGTGCTTTCGTGTTTAAATGTCGATTTGAAAAAATGTTTGTACGCCGCGAGTGGGGAGCGACGCCCCCCATGGCCGGCAACTCATCCGGACGGTGCCCATAGCTCCCGTCCGTACGCCCATCCGGACGTCATTTGGGCGCCGCAAGTCAAGATGCTCTAAGCTAACTTGAATTCAAAACACATAATAAAACGTCAGTTGTAAAAAGAGACCGAGTAAGAGAAATGCACAATACAGAGACGTACATCAATTGTTTACACAATTGTTATTATGAGAAAATAGAATGTCATTTTCGAGACATCTTCTATTTTCATGTATAGGGGAGGGGAGCTTTCATGTTAGGTTGTGGCGTCGTGCATTACCGACACGACTAATCACGAGTCAACTCCCTAGAAAAAAAATCTACAGAAGACTAATTCTCAATAGTATTATCCTGAACTGAAAGAAAAATCCTTCAAGACTTGGCATGGCAACTGAAGTCAATAGCTTTGTACTGTAGCTTCGAACAGAGCATAAGAACGGAGATCAATGACATTTTACAGAACACGCATTTCGGCTCGCTTGAAGCGCCCTCTGCTTCCACTCTTCCGCCCCCCACAAGGTACTTAAGTTTCACCTTTGCTCTCTATATTTTCTTTTTGAAAGATCCCGCAATTTACAAGCTGGTGATTCATGGTGAAAATATACCAGGGAAAAAGTTAGAGAAATACTTTTTTTTTGCGGTTACTAGAAAATACTTACTAGGCAATAGCCAAAAAACTGCAAGGAAATCACGGTGGTTCCCAAATGAAATTTTCAAGCCCCGTGATTCCGGCCTTTGTCAAGTTTTTGATCGAGTCGAGGATGGACTGGATTCAGTTGTTAAAAACCCATTCTGTCAAGTGACGGGGATGATGATCGTTTTGATGCATTTTCTGAAGTTTCACTTTGCTCTTTACTATAAGTTCCGTCAGTCTGCCGAAACATGTCAGCTCAATATGCCTATGGTTCACTTGGGAGAAGATGAGCCCTTCAATTGAGGTAGAAGTCAAAACATTTGTTTACATGTATTGGAAGCTAAATCAAGGCTCGTTTTTGTACCCGCAATAACCGGTTCCCATATCACCGATCAGGAGAATCGGCTGATCTGCTGACTTACGACGGCGAATCCTTTGCCCTTTTTCAAGGAAGCTATAGGCTTTAGGAAATTCAACATACTAGAAGCTCCCAACACCCACCATACTCTTTGAACTAATCTGAATCTTCTAGTTCGAATTCTTTTTCAATTGCACAATGGCGAGATCACTTTTAGGGAGTTTGACTCTGATTGTACATACGCGCGGTGTGTGTGTGGTTGTTTTGGCCCTTAGGGTCGTCAACTTGGACAGTCATTTGTGGATGTTTCGTGACACCCTTGTTGCTTTGAGGATGGAGGACGCCTCAGTAGTGGCTCCAAAGGGTTGTCGTGCATTGAGGTGGTGGCCTCGGAAAGTGATGTAGTCGTGCCCTTGTGCTCTCTAGTGCATGGTGGAGGCTACCATGACTTGGGTGGAAATTCGGAGTTGCTAGGTTTCAAGATGGTTGGGTCCGGTCCGGTCCGGCCCTGGTGCTGGACCACCGATCCTATTCAAGAAATGGCAGGGTAAGGTTCGTCCCGCACCTGTTGTTCTAGGTTCAGGGTAAACCTACAGGTTCACCTACCTGATGCTGGACTTCCCCAACAGCAGTACATTCTGCGATTGCTTGTAGACGTTGATCTTTGTCAGCTTCCGGTGGAACTCCCCAAGGACCGCGCAGCACACAAGGTTATTGATGTAGACGGACAGAGCTCGCTCAGGTTCACACCTGTGCCCGTCACTAAGGTTTGGCCATGGCGGAAGGAGTGCACCTTGTTGTCGCTGAGCATCTGTGCGATTAGGAGCTTCCGGCCGTGCCGCCAGTACTCGCCTTAGGCTACCAAGGCGACATCCGCGGAGCCGTAGCGGATGATGTCGGCTGCCATGGACGGGATCTGTGTGATGTCACCTAGACTAGGTTGACGGAGTTATTTAACCGTTGTTGTGTTTGTGTGGTTAGCGTCCTCTTGTGGCCTTCATCGCTCATCAGCGTGACTTGGTAGCGTGACTGGGTGTGGCCCTGTGATGCTGGTGTTAGAGTGGACTTGGCCGTGTTTTTATCAGATTTTGCCTGAGTTCCGTTAACACTTAATTAATCAATTTTTTTTGGCTCGGTTTCAAATAAAAATAACTCCCTAAAATGAGTTTTATAATTCCTCTACTTAAATATGACCCAGTTTTCAATTGTATATCATGTTTTGTTTACCCTGCTCATACCCGCTCGCTTGTGCACATCTCGCCGTTACGGCTGACCATTCCACGCCACTGCCCGCGCTCGCCTCCCTGACTCATCCACCACCCTGCTCTGTACCACCAGCTGCGCAAGTACTCGTCGTGTCCATCCACGCCTCTCGCTCCTAGTGCTTATCCTCGTCGTCAGCATCACATGCTTAATGCAATCTTCTTCTTTTTTGCGTAAAAGCCAACCACTCTATAGATCATCAACAACGGTACAATGAATTTCAAAAGTAATAAAAAATACAAGTAGGTCTTTAGACCACCTAGTGACGACTACCAGCAGTGAAGCGAGCCGAAGGAGCGCCGCCGTCCTCACCCCTCCCTCACTGGAGCCGAGCAAAGCTTGTCGAAGTAGAACTTGTTGTAGTAGACAGACGGAAAATCGTCGTGCTAAGGCCCCGAAAGACAAACGCGGTAGAGCAACAACCATCGCCAATGATCGACAACCATAGATCGGAAGAGCCAAACCTACAACCACACGAACGAACACAAAAACGGACTGGATCCAAGGAGATCCACCGGACACACAACTCTATGCGCCCTCTGTTGATACTAGACGCACCACCGGAGCGAGGATAGGACAGGGAGGAATTTATTCTGCCTTCAGGATGTCGCCGCCGCCACACCATCCCGAAGAAGACACTCGAAGAACCTAAAGAAAGGAACGGAAACCTCCCCGCCTGCAAGGGGCTACGGTCCGCCGCAACTCCAGGCCCAAGGGCCATCGGAGGTGGGAGAACCGGCCGCTCCACCGGCGGGAGGGACGAAGATCTGAGATCGCCTTTTTGATCGCCTCTGAGCAGCCGTACCGTTTTTTCTGCTTAATGCAGTCACGCTGATGGTCCCAAGAACCTCTTCCTAGGTCGAGCGGTTGGCCAACGACATGCCGCAATATGGCTAGGAAGCCTGAGCGAAAATCAATTCGATGTCCGTGCTCTGGTGATGCGTGGGCAGGGAAGGTCACAAGATGGGTATACGACATTGCAACACGAGCAGGAATGGCGGGGAGCATCCACACGAGGATGAGACGAAGCATCTCCGCATTCTTGAGAACTACCTTATCCCCCGCATTCGCCAACGAGCAGTTCCAATTCCGGTGCGATGGAGGAGATGCCAAGATCTTTGGCATCACTTTGTATAGAGGGGTGAGATCCTGGGAAGTTTCGAAGTCTACTTGTATTGGATTATAGGTCCAGTCTAGAACCTAGAGAGTTGCAAGGAGAAAATACTACTGCTAGCCCGGGAGTAGTTATGGTGTTACACAATGGACACGTGGATGTGTAAGAACCTCCAAAACTCTCCCGTAAACGTGCTTGGTTGGGTGCAATTTTTGATGAGTGATGTACCTCCAGGGATGAACCCAAGGGTGTGCATAAGTGATGACATAGTGCTCTCAGACTTGGCAGTAACTATTCTCACCCCGAGAGCAGTCGAGGTGTTACACACTAGACGCATAGACTTGTGAGAACCTCTCAGACTATAAGTTAAAAAGTGTTTGGCTAGAAAAAATATTGGATGAGTGATCTCCTAGGAAGTTTCCTAGAGTGTGCCACGCATGAGGACGAAGTTCTACCAAGCTCTTAGGGTGTGTTCGGTTTTAGAACCGGGTGGAACGGAATGGAACGGTTCCATTCCACTAAAATGGAATGTCACGGTTCCATTCCGTCCCGGTGTTCAGTTAGACAAAATGAGATGGAATGGAATGGTTTCCCTAATTTAAGATTAACAATTCAATTAGTACTAATTTAGGAATTAGCAATTCAATTAGCACTAATTTAGGAATTAGGACTAATTTAGGAATTAGCAATTAGCACTAATTCATGGCTTCTGGACGTAACGCCGCGCGCACATGGCCGCCCTTGCTCCGTCCGTGGCCGTCCGGCGCCGCCGTGGCCGCCGCCGGCGCCCTAGCTCGGAGGAGGACGAGGACGGGAGGGCGGCCACCTCGGAGGAGGGCGCGAGGTCGCGGCCGCCTCGGTCGTAGCGGCGCGGCGACGGCGGCCTCCTCAGAGGCGATGCGGCGACGGCGTTGACCAGCTCCGGCCCCCACGTCCGCGACCTCGCGCCCGCATCGCGACCTCTGGCCGCCGCTGGCCGTCGCGCGCCGTCCTGCTAGCCCGGCCGCCGCCGCCGTGCTGCCTTGGGAGAGAGGAGGGAGAGATGCCGGAGGTGAGGGAGATGGAGAGATAGACGCGAGGAGAGAGATGACGCGAGGAGAGAGATGACGCTGGTGATTAGCAACGCGTTCCACTCGGTCCGGCCGATTTGGCCGGACAGGTTGGTTCCGCATATTAGCAGAATATTCCATTCCGAGGAACGGGTGCGTTCCATTCCACCACAAAACCGAACGCAGGAACGGGCTCTGGGGGCGGAACAGTTCCATTCCGTTCCACCACATCCCCAAACCGAACACACCCTTAGAGCATCTCCACTCACGCTCACCAAATCATGTCCGGATTGAAGCCGAAAAGAGAGCTATGGGGGCTGTCCGGACGATATGGTGTCTAACTGTCTATGGGGTGAGAGCCTCCCCACTCGCTGCCCCTATAGGACTTTTTTTTTCTTTTTTTTACTAGTATATGTTTCAGTGGCATTTCCTCGAACACCCTGTGGGCGCATGGTCACTGAGCGCGAGGGCAGTGGTGAGCTGCGTCGCCGGCGGCTTCGCGTGGCCACCTGCGCCACGGCCGGAGATCGAGTCTCCCGCGCGCCGGTGCTTCCTGGGCGGCGGCGCGCTGCGGCTCTGGGAGCCGTGGCCTGCGTGGCGTTCGCCCCCAAGGTGGAGCTCGGGCTGAGGCGGCGGTCGAGGAGGGGGCCGGCGACGACCGTGACGGCGGAGTTCGACGCCGCGCGTGCCCGCGCATGGATCAGGTCGAGCAAGACGCAGCGCTCCTCTTCAGGTCGAGCAAGACGTGGCAAGGGATCTCGTCGGGGACCCCCAGCCAGAGCTCGCAGAGGAGAAGGAGCTCGGGCACCCCCGGCCAGAGCTCGTAGAGGAGGAGGGCGGCGCCCTGGAGCTGAACGCCTCGCGGCATGCCGGAGCGGCCTCCGCCTCGCGCCATGCCGGAGCGGGAGGCGACCAAGGCTGAGCTGCCGTCGGAGCGGGAGGCCACGCGGCGGTGGGAGTCGAACGGGAGATGACCTGCGGCCGAGCTGCCGTCGGAGCAGGGAGGCAGGAATGGGAGAAGCCATGGCGGCGGCGCAGAGAGAGGCCCAGAGAGGAGGGAGATGGCGACGGGATAGAGGAGAGAGAGAGAGGAGAGGTATGGGAGGCACGTGGAAGATTTTGACTGGAAAGTGCGGATGAAAATTTTGTCCGGCGCTACCCACAGAGCCCATGGTTCGGGTTTCCATCGGTAGGCCGGTAGCGCCGGACCAAATAACGGGTCGTCCGGACGAAAGTGAGGTTGTGGGGCGTGTGAGTGGGAGCTGTTTTTCGGTTTAGACACCCCAAAGGCCTGGGGGGGGGGGGGGGGGGGGGGGGGGCTACGAGTGGAGATGCTCTTAGTTAATCGTGCTTGACGGAGAGTAATTTGGGATGAGTACATCTCAGGAAATTTCCCAAGTGATTCAAAATTCTCGGTTAATCATGCTTAGCTGGGAGAAATTTGAGATGAGTGACTCCTTGAGACTGTTAATTAAGTTCATGCATCAACCAGTAGAATCAAAAGCCCACTCATGTGTGACTCAATGGGACCTACACGTGAATAGAATCCCATGTATAACTCGGTAAAACCTATACATGGACAGAGAGAGGGCAAATCAATTTTTGTATTCAGTTGCAAAAACCGAGATTTGAACCCAAGACCTCAGCTCTGATATACCAGTTAAGTTTCATGCACCAAACAGTAGAAGCAAATGTCTGAAAAGTATAAATCCCATTGACTAGGATGTTACAATACAGAAATTAATCTAGAGCAACATCTTATTCCTAGCAATCAACAGTTAATAGCATTACTTAAAACATAACAAACCACTGTTAACTTTATGCAACAACGTCTTTTAAAATACGCCATGGGAAAACATATCATTTTCATAGATAGAGAAGTTAGACGGCTAGTCAACACCCAAAAGGGTTACAAAACCAAAAACAAAAACGATGCCTATGACAATGTGTTTTCACTCACACAAAGCCCACGGCTCTATCCGAATGGACTACTTGCCCAATCCCAACCTCGTCAATGCTATTGTGGCATACCTGAACACATCTACGAAGAAGCCTCGCTCTCGAACACTGCCCAACCTCTGCTCTAACTCTCTCGGTGATCCGCCGTGACGAAACCGTAGCACCATTGAAGACAACATCATTGTGGTGTGTCCAGATGGACCAGATGATCACCGACCATCATATGTCACCACGGTCTGCATGCCTAGCCGATATGCAACTGCATCTTATTATGTACAAGAAAGAGACATACAGGTAGGCATGTGAATTCAGTGCTAGCAATCTGAACTCAACAATCTTCTTGAATAACTCCAATTTGGAAACATAAAAAAGAGGTGAATAGACCCAATGTATGATTCACCTTTTTTATGCATATTATCATATTGCACCGATGACAGATAAAACTAGTCGACATTTTAAGGTAGTTAACCAATGGTTAAGCTTTTTTTTACTTTGTTCTTTGTTCGCAGCAAATTAATACGTGTACCACTTAGGCTGCTGCATTTCCATAAGAGTAGTCATGGCATCACTTGTAATACCCTGAATTTTGAGTAGATTAATTTATTTGATTATTTTGGAATCAGTTTTTGATTGTTCTAATTTGTGCGAGTTGACTTGTCTTGTTTGCTAGTGCATGTTCATGAGCTAGTAATAGTTTTGCATGCATGCATCGATGGAGCTAGGTAAAAGTAAGATAGTACGTGCATGCATAGTTGATCTGTTATGCATGACGTGAGGGAGTGTGTCATGCTTGAGATATTTTTCCCAGAACATTGCATGCATGCACTTAAGTGGAGTTAGTGATTAGCTTGCAACGTGGCTCTCTACTAGAGGAAGCTAGGACACCTGGAAAACGGTATGTCGGCAAGGTCCTTGCGTGGACTTGCCCATGGCCAGGAAAATGAGCAAGTCAGCTCCTCCGTGTTGTCCGAGGAGAGGTTAGCAAATAGGAGCTGGACACGTAGCTGATCCTTAGGAGCCAAGGATCCTAGATATTTTAGTCAGCTGCTCACACATCGACCGATTCGTATAAATAGCGGCTGCTTCTGTACTCTTCTCACTCTATGTCTCCACACTTTCAATCCATCGAGAGAGCACAACCAGAGAGAGACCGGCGGAAAAGTGAGAAGAACTGAGAGCGAGCATGTCTTTCGGAGGAGGAGAATTACACAAGAGTTAGAAGATGCTGCTGATCCAGAATAGTAGAGGATTAGAGGAGGCGTTATGTTGAATTAGGCGGCGAGTGGAGGCTGCCGGCCGTATCATCTTTGCTGCCGTATTTCTTTGGCGTTTTGGACCTGGAGCTTGTATGCCGGCACTTGCTGGTATTTAGAGCGGCTGATATTATTCGGCGTAACTAGTTGAGGCAAGTGGATGCTCTACTCTCTGTTAATTCCTGCAAGTAGATCCTTTGCTAACCCCTTGATTATTGCAAGTAGATGCCCTACTATTCCCTTGACTCCTACTAGTAGTAGTTTTTCTACTCCTAGTTATTCTGTTGTGGTGCTATTGCGGATACTAGTACCATCCTTTCGTTGATATCATTGTTGATCCTGATATTCAATATCATTTGATGAACCGTTTTTCCCCTTGATATCCGTTGATACTATCCGAGATAATTGTGCGGTGACAAGTGAGAGTCATCATGATTTAGTTGGACTCACTCGGAGACGTGAGAGTTGATATCTCGGCTTCATATGTCTAACACCCTTATTGTCCACTGATAAAAATCCTATTTCCGTATTGGTGTCACGACGGCAAACGTATTGTACCGGTCGCAGTTCTGGTATGGGACAGTCTGAGCTCTCCGTGAGGGGCGGCCCTTGAATGGAAAGTGTCGGTGATGGATCCGTAGGAGCGACCGACATCGAGTAGGTCAAGGTGTCCGGTGTCTGAGCGGGCAAAAGGGCTCTGCTCGTTCTGGGACCCATGTGGTTCTGGTCGAGGCTGTTGACGTCGGAGTACCCCTCTTAAGAGTGTAAAAGCGTGAATATTCACCCCTGTGAGTCCCGGGTAGGGAACCTTGCTGTCATGTGTGATACCGATACGTGGTCGTTCACTATCCATCCATTTTCCTGGTGAATGACCCATTCGTTTAAATCCCAGTCTTGCTACTATTTTGTTTATCTTTTCCATTGACTTCCGTTGCTCCTATTTTAATCCTGTTTTGTTCTTCCGTTGTTTAGTAAAGTATTTACTTGCTGAGTACGACTTGTTTGTACTCACCCTTGCTCCTTTATGTTTTTGTATGTATCAGAGTGCGCAGCGGAGGACGTGGTCCTCCGAGGAGTAGGCTGGACCAGTTGGGTGGGATGCGACTAGAGAATTCCTTGTAAATGTAATAATCTTTTATAAAATGAATAGTTGAGCTGTTTTGATCCACTGTGCTGGTTTATCCTGCTTCTCTACGCCTTGCGCGTGTATAGATTTTCGGGTCTATAGGCGCGCGGCGGTTGTCATTCTACCGGGCCGGGTCTCGGGGCGTGACATCACTCGTACTGCTCCTCGTTACAATGGTTCTACAGCCAGCATATATATCAGCACAACCTGCCCCAGGATGCAAACCACAGTGTGGCGATGTCAAAATACATTATCCATATGGCATTGGTACAGGCTGTGCTATCAACCGAGGCTTTGAGCTTGAGTGCAACAGGACTGCCGATGGAACCGAGAAGATGTTTACTGGTACCCTGGAGATCTTGGAGATATTACTGCTCCATGGTCAAACTCGGGCATTAAACTACGTTTCGACGTATTGCTACAACCGCAGAACAGGATTAATGGATGAAACCGCGTGGTCCCTTTACTTTGGGTATGGGGGTATACACCGCTTCTCCGATGTACACAACAAGTTCATAGTCATTGGCTGCAACACACTTGCATACATCTACAACGAAGATAACCCGGACGGGTACACGACTGCATGTGCATCAGTGTGTGCGGGCCCGGGAGCCGTGACAAATGGCTCGTGCTCCGGTATAGGTTGCTGCCAAAATGCTGTACCCAAGGGCTTAAACCGCTTCAGTGTCAACTTCGCCAAAGTATATAATGCTTCCAATAGTTGGCAGTTCAACCCATGCAGCTATGCTACCCTTGTGGAAACAGAGACGTTTAATTTCAGCTCCGAGTACATAACCACCAATAGGTTCAACGAGACCTACCAAGGCAGATGGCCGATGGTGGTGGACTGGATAATTGGAAATGAAACATGCGAGGTGGCCATGAGCAACAAGACTTCTTATGCATGCGTCAGCTCAAACAGTGTGTGTGTGAATTCAACCAACGGCCCAGGGTATCTATGCAACTGCACCAAGGGGTATGAAGGAAACCCTTACCTCTTGGATGGATGCAAAGGCAAGTTATTCTCTTTGCCCCGCATCTATATGAAATTGTGCATGCTGTATTCTGTTGTATTATGAACATTTGCGTTAATTTAACCTTGGTAAGGAGTTTTTACGTAACAATAGATACTATATTTTCTCAGATAATTCACGTGGTCGGAATATAAGACACCAATCAGGGGTTTAGACAGCACATTTGTGCAAATATATTAAGGGTATTTTGACTAGAAATAAAACGGGCGGATCTTTTTTTCTGTGCATAATTCCTAAGAGAAATTTCAACACGTCCTGTTTCATCTGGTCTCAAGCAGTAAAAAAGGTACTGAAAGTTTGAAACATATTGAATTTTTCAGCAGAAGATTTAAGTTAAAGAGGTAAACAGAAAAAACTTATAGTGAGTGACCAAAAAGGAAATTAAACGATACCAATGAAGTTTATTATAATTTCTTATGGGTTTCTGGTAAGGGAAAACTGAAGTAACTAATACCAAAACAAACTAAAAAAAGAAATGCTGGTGAAAATTGTAGTTTTTTACTTTCTTCATCCACAGTAGCACTGGTTAGAACATTAGTGACATTTCGTCTAATCAAATTAACTGTCTTTTATTGGTGAAAATGAAACTCAGTGTTAATTATCATAGTTATTTTATTGGTACTGAATCTCCAATTTTATTTCATGCATAACTACTAGATAAACCATTTGACCCCAAGGAATTTTCTTTTCTTGTTGCAGATTTCAACGAATGTGCGAAGAATCCAAGCCCATGCCCTAATGCTGCAGCATGCCACAATACGGTAGGAGGTTACAGATGTTCATGTCCTCCAGGCAGAAAGTTGTCAACAGAAACGAACTCTTGTAATCCGGACATCATCCTGATCATAGGTAAGCAACTACTATCTCCGTCCCTAATTATAAGACATTTTGCTAGGATAAAATATCCTACCAAAACATCTTATATTTTGAGGTAAAATTAGTAAATGTTAGCATCTTGCTCAGTTCTCGTTTGGAAAAATCGAATCAGTTACAACTATATTAATAAGAGTAAAAACGTATTGCATATACTCACTGGGTGATTCCAGTTCAGTTAATTCATATCCCGATTAATTGTTATATGTTGTATGATACACAAAAATCTAATCAGCTTCGGGGAACACTAGCTGCATTAGTGCACTGTGCGCGCACAGGTGCTGGCTAATATGCCCCAAATAGCAGATGAACGACATTGCAGGCAAGACTGCATTGTTTTTACAAGGAATTGCTACATTGGATCACAACGTTTACCATGCTTTTAATATGTACGATTATGTTTGGAGTCAATTTTAACAGAGTTAAATTTCGTACTTTACAGGCATTTGCATCGGCTCTGTCATTCTAGTGATCATCATCTTCTGCGTGCGAGTAATTTTTGAGAGAAGAAAGCTAGCAGATGTCAAGAAACAGTATTTTCAGCAACATGGAGGTGCACTATTATTTGAGAAGATGAAATCAGACCAGGGACTTGCATTTACGGTGTTCACTGAAGCAGAATTAGAACAGGCAACAAACAAGTTTGACGATAGCCAAATTCTAGGTCATGGAGGCCATGGCACTGTTTACAAGGGAATTATTAATGGCACAACCCCAGTGGCAGTCAAAAGATGTGCGCTGATTGACGACAGGCATAAGAAGGAATTTGGTAAAGAAATGCTGATTCTTTCCCAGATCAACCACAAGAACATTGTTAAGCTGTTGGGTTGCTGTCTTGAGGTGGAAGTACCAATGCTAGTGTATGAGTTCATCTCAAAAGGAACATTGTTTGAACTTATTCATGGAAAAAACCGCACCATGCACATTCCATTCAGTTCCCTCTTAAGGATCGTAAATGAGGCAGCTGAGGGGCTTTCATTTTTACATTCGTATGCAAACCCACCAATTGTTCATGGTGATGTGAAAACCTCTAACATCCTTCTGGATGACAATTACATGGCAAAGGTATCCGACTTTGGGGCTTCCATACTAGTGCCAACTGATGAAGCCCAGTTTGTGACAATGGTTCAAGGGACATGTGGTTATCTGGATCCTGAATATATGCAAACATGTCGGCTGACAGATAAAAGCGATGTTTACAGCTTCGGCGTCGTCCTTTTGGAGATCCTCACTGGGCAGGTACCATTAAAACTTGAAGGTTCAGAGTTACAACGAAGCTTGTCATCATGTTTCCTATCGGCCATGAAGGAGAACAACCTTGATGCTATGTTGGACAGTCAGATAAAAGGCCATGAGAACATGGAGTTGCTTACTGGGCTAGCGGCGCTAGCTAAGCAATGCTTGGATATGTGTGGTGACAACAGGCCCTCAATGAAAGAGGTGTCTATGGAGCTTAGCAGATTAAGGAAGCTTTCGAAACATCCTTGGATACAGCGTGATAGTGAGACAGAGAGCTTTTTCAGTGGACCATCAACCAGTAGTTTTGAAATAGATCAAAGCTCTGAATACACAAGGAAGGATGAACAAACACCCATAAATCCAAGCAGTTCTTACTTTATCAGGTGAAGAGAAGCAGCGACGGTTATATACAAATCCAAGCAGTTCTTACTTTATCAGGTGAAGAGAAGCAGTGACAGTTATATACTACAGCATTTTCATTGATCCTTTATTTTTATCCTTTCTCAAGTTACTGGTGAAGATATTGCACTTCCAGATTGTAAGACTTTCTCATGGTAGAATTCTACAAGACATTGGCAGTACATAAGAAGCATAACATACTTACGCATGGATAATTGTAAATTTTAATATACAATAATGTATTTAATGTCAATAATTGGGGGCGAATTGAGTGCTGCCCCATATACAGGGTGCATGTAGGATAGTTGTTTGGATTAGAAGATTTAGTGTATGGTATTTTGAAATCGGTTTTTCAGGAAAACGGGTTTTTAGTTTGTTTTTCTGTTACCATGAGTTTGTACATTTCTTTGTATGGGTAAAAAAAACGTAGAAGCTCGTTTTTACAAACGAATTGAGCTGTGGTAAAACATCGTTTGGCTAGGTCTCTGTAAAAACGAGTCAGATAGGTCACCTCGCCTATCAGACACATCGATCCATCTTCCGTAGCCTTTCCCCGTTCTGCTCATCTTCCACAGCCTTTCCCCTGTACAATGTTGTTGCTCTAGTTTGGTAGCCCGCAGCTGGGTTAGTCGCATGGAATGAGTAAACAGAACCACTTTGTTTGGTTCGATGCAATCTTTGCTTTTCGGCTAAGCTGGAACGAGGTCACAATGTTTGGTTGCGTGCAAGCAGCCCGCTACGGTTCCCATAGTTCAAACATGGTGAGATTACCATGCTATGATCATACAACCGATCATACTCTAAAACAGAAGGAGTTTCATAATGACCACAACCAGGACGATGATGATGAAGTCCTTCATTCTACTACCTGCCACCTGATTACCCACATCGGCTACCACCTCATTAGCCACCACCTCAGCTATCATTTGATGTTCTATCACCTCATCAGCCACCACCTCATTGTTGTTCAGGTAGTTCAAGTAGTTCTCCTAAGCCTCTTGCAAAGTTTCGAACCCCTGATAGCTGTTGTTGGAGAACCCTGTCACTTGTTCGTGGCAGCTCCGCCAGGAATTGTACACTCCTGGACGCCTTCCTCTATACACAACGTACCAGTTCATCTGCAAAGAGCACAAAGATCAACATAAACAGAATAGCATCATCACAAGTCACACGATCAACATCAGAACAAGCATGAGAATGTGTCTCTAACATAAAACTACTGCAGCATGCATGATACTTACAAAAGTAGGATCACGAGTTCATCCTACGTCTATGGTGTTAAACCTACCACCACATCAAAAAGTGGGTGTCATCCTACCACCACCATCACCAGCAAGTTCACCATGCCGACGAAGTTCACACCCTGCGCCTTGTGGTCGACGAGGTGGCCGAGAGCCACTATCAGAGCCTCCTCGGTGAATCCAACAGAGTCCATGACAGCATTGTACAGATCAGGGTGCATGTCCGTCGGCTTGCTTTCCCTGATGGCCTAGGCAACCTCCTTCACAGCTTCTGTCATACTGGCAAAGGCCTTGATCTCTTCCTCAGCGAGGGCACCTCTCTTCCTCTTCAGTCCATGGGCGTGGCTGGGGGTACATCTCCCTTCCTGGGCGGAGGACCATCGAGGATCACGGGGTTAGACTCCTGCGTGTCGGCATCCTCCGGCAGAGGCGTGCCAAGGGGAGTACCTGAGCCCATGGCATACTTGCCGGTGGCCAAACCAAAGGAGAAGATCGTTTGCATCTGAGGGTAGTTCGCAATAGGCTTGTTAAGAGAGTCAGCGTCCTTGGGGTGATCCTACGATTGGAAGATGAGTGTGTTAGAATGGATTGTTAGTACTAGTGTGAAGAGAACAGATTGTTAGTACACAGATTGCTCACCATGATGTGGCCCGTGTAGTGTGCATCTTCGAGGATGATGGTGTGGGTCTCCTCGCACCACTGAGCGCCGCTCAAATCTCTGAGCTTGCTCACCTGCACCCACCTCAGCCTCCACTTACTCAGGTGGTTATACACCTGAGTTGAGGTCACCTCTGCCCCATAGTGTGCAAAGAGAGCCCAGGCGCAAGCTTTGAGATGCACCTCCTTGAAACCCTTGTTTGTCCTAACCCCAGACTTGATGTTGTAACCACCTGAGTTGAGGTCACCTCTGCCCCACAGTGTGCAAAGAGAGCCCAGGCGCAAGCTTTGAGATGCACCTCCTTGAAACCCTTGTTTGTCCTAACCCCAGACTCGATGAGAGTAGTCATGTGCTTAAGCACGAAGGTTGACATGAACGGAAGCCATTTCATGGTTGCTTTTGCCTGGACCTTGTCCTTGGCAATCTGTTGGTTCACCGTCGCAGCCACGGAGCCTACAACATCGTGCACAACACCGAACTGCGAGGAGTCGTTCATGCCGTAGTCCGACATAGGCTGAGAGTCGTCGACGTACGAAAGGATTTGCGAGTCCCCAATTGGGACGAGTGACATACTAAGGTCCTCACGCTTGAACTCCTACATCGATGACGAGAACACAACGTAGTAAGCTATCAGATCTACCATTGTTAGTCTTCCGAAGCAAGCACATGTACAAAATGAACATCACAGCTAACATCCCAGCTAACAGATGGTGTTAAACCTACCACAAGTACAGAACTAACATCAAATCTAACAGATCTACCCAACCTAGCTCGTCTGCTACAAGGATAGATCATAAATACAACATCAAAGACCAGTAACAGAGCTCAAATCTACAACATCCTACACATATGAACCCTAGAAAGCAAGGATTCGTCACTTACAGCCATCGATGGAGACGACCGAAGACGAGCGGAATCCGAGTCCAGGAGGGTGCCGCCGCGTCGTACCCTACCGCTCCGGTGCTGCCTGCAGGTGAAGAGTAAGCCGCCGCCACCGCCGCTTACCTGGGAGCTCAGACCGGAGAGCTCGAGTGGATGAAAATGGTGGGCTTCGTGAAAGAGGTGAGGGTAGAGAGTGTATATAGGGGAGGGTTTTCGGCGGGAGGTGACGTCAAACTCTCCCGCCGAGATTTTCGCTGCACCACGGGAGCTCCCGCCATCTCCGAGTCGCACGAGCTCGGCGCAGGGCGGATGGGGAATCTGAGGAGAGAGAAGAGAGACGAGCCAGGCCCCCTGGAAATGGCCGATTCGGCCGTTCCTATGGGGCCTGGCCCGAGGGTGCTTTAAACTTCGCGCTGGCCAGGCCCAACACCAAAAACGGGCTACCAAACTCGAGCACCCTGCAGCTGGCGGGACAGGCTGGGCTCGCTGCAGTCTGCCAAACGCGCCCTTAGATTCTTGTGCTATAGTCGGGCGATTAGTATAGCGCTCTCTCATCTTTTCTCTCTCTTCCACCTAGGATTTTGGTGACATGTAATAGCTTATAGCCAGCTGACTAGGATGTATTGTACTTGCTCTTAGAGCTAGGAGACGATGGGTGGGTCCCATGCGTCAGGGGAAAATAAAAAGGAGAACGTGGGGAGAGAGAAGAGCATGGGCTGGTGCGGTGACTTTCTTTTGGGCCAAAATGTCCTACGGCTGGCTTTTTTTTTTTCTTTAGTTTAAGTATCAAATCAACTCCAAGTTAATTGAAATAAAACCAGGAAAAGTTCTATAAATTTAATTAGAATTTTTGAACCACGTCCTGTTTAAGTAAACAAGAAAAATAGGTTATGTGCCTGCATTCATATAGATTTAATAATTGTTTTATTTGGAGTCTTGGTGTTTTATATTTAATTTTCAAGTGCAATTCCATGAAATGCGGGTACCACATGATGAAAATGCATATGATGATAGAAACCATTCCAACTCTAAAAATGTGTATGTTACAGTAGGGTGGATGGTTTTATAATCCCCTAAATATCTAATTAGGATGATCAAATATTCGCAAAGAAAGTTAAAAAATCTATTTTTCCTTGTTGATGCTTCTAATGCATCCAGCAAAATACGGTGATATTAGGATGAAGAAACTATATATATTTGGCGTGTTCTAGGTCTGCCTTTTCTGCAAGATGTTTTTGCGTGGTGATAAGAAAGCCCACCCATGACCACCACCGACACATGGCACAATATGAAATTAGATCTACCCGCTCACCACCCCCACACTGCACCCTTGCGCGTAAATTATTTTATTTGATTTCGAAAAAAAGTGAATCGATAGGACCGAGGCAGCTAAAAAACTAAGGAAGGATACACGACAATATGACAGCACCTCTCCCCACCTACCACCACCCCAACCACTACCGGCATGCAAAATATTTGTGTGTAAATGTTTTTTGTTGATTGTAACAAATGAGTAAATCTTCGATGGAACCGAGGTAGGTGCAAAAAAACAAGAGTTAAAGAACGATATTTTACTTGGAAGAGGTGCTGTCATATTGTCGTGTAATGATTTTATTTGATTTCTAAAAAAAGTGAATCGATAGGACCAAGGCAGCTAAATAACTAAGGAAGGATACACGACAATATGACAGCACCTCTCCCCTACTACCACCACCCCAACCACTACCGGCATGCAAAATATTTGTGTGTAAATGTTTTTGTCGATTGTAACAAATGAGTAAATCTTCGATGGAACCGAGGTAGGTGCAAAAAAACAAGAGTTAAAGAACGATATTTATTTCAATCCTCCTATAAGAGGAGGCCAGGGCTAGTCTAGATACTCATAACAACACCGCAAGTGAAATACAAGTAAGATAGCCAAAGTTCTTGGGTGCCCGTCTTCGAGAAGATTTGCCTATGAGAGTCGTTTTGGAAGGCCAAGGTGATCCTTTTCTAACATCCCACCCTTTTACATTTGAATAAATCGGGTAGTGACGTTAGATATAGGAATATAATTTATTTGTCAGAATTGTCCTTGTCTATATTGAACATAATTTGTGTCAAAACTAGAAACTAGAAGATTTTTTTATGCTTAATATTATTCCTATATGTGCTCGATGTTAGGATAGAATTTGATACATATGCAACCGAATGTACGCTTGGTCTGGTGATGGACTTTTTTCTTAGTGTGTTCTTGTTGTCGATTTTAGTCCCTTGGCGACGAGGAAGTTCGGGTTCTTACCATAGGGAATGTCGTTTGAAGGGGTTGTCCCAAGATCTTATCGTGTTAATGGAATATTCTTCTTTAAAAATTAAGAAAGGTATGATTTGACTCAGATGCCTATTTTAGTTGCAAATGTTAGGGTGGTAACACGTACCACGTGAATGAAATGACTGAAAATAGGTAATTGGTCGTTAAGAGGGAAAATATGTTAGATTAGGATGTTCGTAAGTTGGAACAAAGAACTATTAATTGAGCTATTTTAGTGTAAAATAATAACAAAATATATTATGTATTTATGCATTACATCTAAAGTTTCTAAAACGGCTAAGAGGCAAAATAGTGTGTCCTTAATCTTGATGTGCATGCGCATCATCTTAAGAAAATCTAGATCCACTAATATTACAGACTAGTGCAGATAGGCATAGGCTCGTAAAAGAATGCATAGCGCTAGTCCTGCGCCAGGCTTACGGGGAAAGGTAGCCCTATAATCAAAGAGAAAACTCATAAGTTGTTGTATATCAGACTGACTAGGTCTTTGTCTGTGATGCAGAAGTCCCGCAGGAATTTCAGAGGAAACAGTTCAAACTTTGCCGCTACTTTCTTGATGACGGGTCCGTGTCAGGGGGATCGCCACTGCCGCCATCCTGACCCTGAGAGTTCATACTCTCTTGGGCCCTATGCCGGCACTGATCAGCAGAGGTCTGGACTACATCTAGTCATCACCTACAGGTATGTCATCGGCCAGTGAAGTGTCCAGTCCTCACTTATCGCAGTGTGCAAGAATGGTACGCGTTATGCATGGGTTTGGCATGATTCATTTTTTGTGGTAAATTCGAGATGGTATTCTGCAAGCAGGGGTGCCAGCACGATTACACCATGAATGGCATGGCTAGTAAAGAACTGGTCTAAAGATACACCTCATTTGACACAATTAACTCACATGTAATTAAATCTGATGATCTCGATCTCCCACCTCTTCCCCATCCCGATGCCCGTCCTTTGTCCCCTTTATCATCTCCACCCCTCCTCTCGCTTACCTTCCCGATGTTTGCCGCCTCCGGCGACGAGGCGAGCGCTCCCAAACGAGATCGGTGAGGAGGAGGCGTATGTATGCTTCATGGATCCCTTGCGTGCGTGGAGCGGATGAGGCGGAGGAGAGCTCGAGGGGAGATCCGACTGTAGCGTGTCTGGCAGTTTGTCGTCTGTATGGAGGCCGTCCTGCGGCGGCGTGCCTTCTCACGGACGAGGCACCTTTGGAGTTCAGCATGAGACGTGCTCGACTTCATCATGTTGGCACCCGTTTCTCCTCGATGGTAGCCATGCAAAGCAATGCCTGAATTTATCTCCCCGTCGCGCTCATCCGCCGGCCTCGGTGGCCGGCCGTCCGCATAGGCGGGGGATTCCTGCTCTACCGACCGCCATCAAGAGAGGCAACGGCGGTGAGCACTCGCTGCTTCCTCGACGAGCAAGGCTGCCACCATGTATGTATATGCATAACTACTACCTGCCACAAATGCTACCATGTGCCAGTTGAGATGATGAGCCCGCCACAAATACTACAAAGTGCCAGTTGAGATGATGAACCTACCCCAAAACTACCAACTGGCAGGAAAGACGATGAGGCGCTGAAGCAAGCAGAAATATGGAGTAGTTTTCCTTTTTTGTGTGTTTTTTTAACAACTCTTTCTGTGTATGTCTGCAGTCTTTGAGGTACATCAGTACACATGCCATATCTGGTGCTTACTCAAATTATTTAATGCCTATTTTTAAACTTTTTATTTCAAACGTGCTGACTTTATTTTTTACTTGAAGGGGTTACAAACGCCCAATGTATTCTAGCGATTTTGAAACAACGCAACACATCTAGATCTTATATTTTCCACATGTCTTATATTTTTTTCCCATAACAAAAATCTCATATATGTTCTTGCCCTTCTTTTTCAGAAGTACCGGCATTTTTTTTAATTTTAGAAATGGGAACCCCGGCCTCTGCATCAATTGATGCACACATCCTTATTTTCATATAATAAAGTCTGTAGCGTGAGAATTCAGCTTATTACACGTTTACGAATCACACAAAGTGGATACAAAAATTAGCCAAATGAATATCGCAAAACTACGCATTTAGCCTTCTAAGATGCAACCATCCTCCCGGGCACAAGATAGAGCGTACGACCGCCATCATACGGGTACAGGCGATATCCATGAGTGCCCTCTGGTCGACAGGTAGAAGAATGGACCAAGCGTTGATCCAATATATTGCCCTGTTGATAACCTGCAAGAAGTGAATAGTATTCGATTTGTTAAACACGACATCATTCCGACAATTCCAGATTGACCAAAGCAAAGCCGCCACGCCTATACGTATTCGCGCTTTCGTTTTGGAATCAACCCCATTGAGCCAAGAACCAAACAAATTCGCAATGCTGGTTGGAGGCGAGATATTAAAGGTGAAGTGAATTAATCTCCAGATATTGTGTGCAAAACGACACGAAATGAAAAGATGTTGAATCGTCTCATGTTCTTGGCAGAACACACACTTAGTGCATCCAGACCAATATCTTTTAACCAGATTATCTTTAGTGAGTAAAACCTTCCGATGAAGGAACCACAAGAATATCCTGATCTTTAGAGGTACTTTTAATTTCCACAAGTATTTAGAAAAATTACTTGTATGGCCATTCAACAAATCAGCGTAAAGAGATTTGACTGAAAAAATTCCAGATGCATTCAAGCTCCATTTAAACGTGTCAGGTGTTGTGGTTAGAGTGACTCGCATAATCCTCTCCACTAGATGCAGCCAAGCGTCCCATTTGTCACCTGTCAACCCCCTACGAAAGTGAATTGTCTGTGACAGCGTGTCAGCCCTCAAAGCATCCGCCACCCGCACATGTTTATGTCTAACAATATTGTATAAGGATGGGTATTCGTCCGCTAACGAATTCTGTCCTAACCACACATCCTCCCAAAACCGCACTTGAGTACCGTTCCCAATCACAAACCTACCACGCGAGAAGAACACACTTTTTGCCCGCATTAATCCTTTCCAAAAAGGAGAATCTGAGGGCTGACCCTCAACTTGAGCTAACGTTTTCCCGTATAGATACTTGTTAGTCAAAAGTTCTTGCCAAACTCCCTGTTCATTTAGCAATTTGAAGATCCATTTACAGAGTAGACATTTGTTCTTAATATCTAACACCTCTATGCCGAGTCCGCCTTGATCCTTTGGACGGCATACAATATTCCATTTGGTGAGCCTATATTTTTTCTTCTTGTGGTCACTTTGCCAAAAAAATCTCGATCTATCAAAGTCTAATCTTTTCAACACCCCTTTGGGTATCTCAAAGAAAGACAGTAGGAACATTGGCAAGCTTGTAAGAACGGAATTTATAAGGACCAGACGGTCTCCGTATGAGAGCATCTTTCCTACCCAAGATCCAAGTTTGCGCTCAAACCGATCCTCTACAGGTTTCCATTCAATATTTAGCAATTTTCTATAATGGATTGGGATACCAAGGTACTTGAACGGTAAAGATCCTACCTCACAACCAAAAATCCGTCTATACGCATCTAAATCTTCATTAGCTTTTCCGAAACAATAAATTTCACTCTTATGAAAGTTTATTTTTAAGCCAGACAACTCCTCAAAAAAGATAGAATAAGTTTCATATTGACCGCTTTGTCTAAATCCATTGGCACCACTGATCTCGTCCTCCTCCACGGGCGGGATCCGGAGGTCCTCAGTGTCCTCCCAGCTCGTCCATGTGAGCTCGCTTCATCATCCTCGCGCGGCCGGCCGAGCTCGCCGTCTTCTCCATGTGCGACCCGTCGAGGGCACACTTCCATCAAGGCTGGCTTCGTCATCCGCTACGGCCTCGATGACTCTCATACCATCGACCGCAGTCTAGCGTAGAGCAGCGTCGACCGGCTCCGACTCCGACTCCTCCAACTCTACCTCCTCCTCGCCACCACCCCGTCCCCATGTTCACCACCCTGCACCAAAAGCTCGGCACCTCGCGCCATAGGCGTCCGCCGCGAGAGCACAACGGCGGATTAGCTTTTCCCCCTATCGAATCTTCCACATGATTCCAGTCGCCTCTCCTCCAGGTAATGGATCCATCCACCTCTGAGCAAATTTTGTTTCTCGAATTATTTTCCTGTCGCATCAATTTGGACAGATCTGGGTTGTAATCCCTTGCGCTTGATGATGCTGGGGGATTTTTCTTGATTTTATCCTTTTGGTTCCCGCTATGCAGTTTGATGATCCAATGGTTTGGGGATGTCCGAAGGGATCGAGGAATTGATGATCTGTTGGGGAGCTAGCCTATGTCGTTGGATCTTATTTCATCTGATCTGGATATACAGTTCAAGGTAGGTCCATAATATCTAGCTGGTGTATAAGGTTATGAAGAACTGCTTGGGTGGATCCATTGTCGTTGTTAGCATGTATGGAATTATGCCCGATAGGATTGCAACCACAAGATAGTACGGTCTAAAATTGCAGAACAGTGGAAATTTCCTTGCCCTAATATCGCTCCTGTTTCAGGTGGGAGAACCTATCCTAATCACACTAATTTTGTTCTATATTCTATAGTCTCTCTTTTTCCTAAATGATTATGCAATTAGTACTTCCCTTTTATTTTACTCAGAAGTCCTATTTTACAGGAGATAGAAGGCAAAATTACTAATGCAACCATGAGAAGGAATTGAAGGTAAATGTCATTCTGATGCAACCATGAGAAGGAATGGAAGGTAAAGGACATTATGATCCCATATATCATATTTGAACAGGCATAATCGAACATTCCAAGCTGTTTGATATGTGTATATGTGCACATATATTCCTCTTGTCTCCATCTTTGATGAATATATGCCTATTTTGATGCTTTTAATATATTTCATTGCCTCAGTTTGTGGAGCATGGTGTAACTTAATTTGGTTCATCGCAGGGTGCAAGGAGCCAATTGGATTTACATCTTCTTGGTGGTAGATATATACGCGACATTCGTTAGTTTTGGTATGTAAAATTACCTCGTCTACTCTGTAAGATCCCTCACCACTGTACCTCTTTTTTACATGTTGAATCAGGGATTGGCAAAGCTTAACAGATGAAACACAGCTAAACACCTTGTTGCAATCACCCTTTCCTTCTAGAGCGGGTACAAGGTGTGCACAGTTTGAAGGAACACATATTTTTGGTACAAGGTGTGGACAATTTGATGGAACACATTTTTTTTTCGTATGTGCTTTCAGCAAAAAAAAAACGCCTCATTTAATTTATTACTTAGTTTACCACAACAATTGCATGCTACTTAGCATATATCAAATAATGGATGTTAGGTGATCTAGAACTGTTTTACTTTGGTGCTTAATAGATCGCGTAGTGGTTGAAATTTAAATTGCAATGCTTTACACTATCTGTATTTTAGCCCAAATTCTTACTCTTTGCTTTGCTTTGCATGTGTAAGATCTAGAATATAACTCTTTGCATGGATTAAGTGTGTTATTTTTAAGTCACAGAGCAGAGTGTCACCCGGCTATAACATGTCTGGAGATTGAAGAAGGTCCATCCGGGAGGCAAGCCGGGATTACATTCATGGCCTCGGTTCAAGGTGTGAGAAGAAGGTTACAATTTGCCTGCTCTTTCTGGCTATCTTCGAGTTCGAGGATCCATGGCGCAAACCTTTTGTTCTTTTCAACGAAATAGCATAAAGTTTGATATTCCATTCTTGTGTGTGTTTCTCTGATGACCATTTCCCCTGTTCTGTTCACTATGAGTACCTAGATGACTACTAAACTTCATTGCTTCTTACAATTTTCTTCTGACTTTTCCCATTGTTTTCTACAGGATTCTAGACGAGAGCTTTCAGAAGAACACATGAGTACATGATGGGCAGGGATGAGTGCCCGGTTTGGTTAACGAACATGAGAGATTCATCGCGAATTGAGTGCCACTGCCCGTCATTCTATCTGATACTCTGTCAAAGCTGTCTATCATAATTGTGCAATGTTGTGTGGCACACCCAATCTTAATTGGCAGGCTTTATATTTTGCTGTACTTGTTACTTGTAGTAAGTTGCAGCGTTATATATTTGATATTTAACATGTGGTCTGTTGAGGTATGACCATTCAGTTAATGTGTTCTTGGCCGTGAGGATATTGCTATGTTTTGGAAGTAGTAACGAGTGGTCTTTTTCAGCTATGGAACCATGAAAGGGATGATTTGAGATATAATTGCTTGTGGTCATAAGTTGAATAACTTACTGTGATATGGTTTACAAGACAACTGAATGTGGGTGTGTTCACAGTTTATCATGGAGAAGCAAACAAAGCTACTTCTGTGGCCTCCGAATATCTGATTGTTCAAGCAAAAAGTGTGACACAAAAATAACTGGAGACCAATTCCTAGAGTTTTGCTACTTCAGGTGTGAGGCCATTGAAGCTGGCAGAGCCGAGTGTCCTCCCAAGCCAATTTTCTTTCTTTATGGGTGCGTGAGGAAATTAAAAAGTTTTCATTTAGAAATCTAAAAAGTATTTGTGATTCTGATAAGCATGTGATGTGCATGACGTGTAACTAGGGAAGTGCGCAATGTAGCTGAACTATCAGGCCTGAGAAGATTGTCCTGGTCCTGCATGGTTAGCATACATGAAAAAATGGACCACTGAGGTATTAGTCTTGCTGGCATCTGCTAGACACTTGGGAACCTAATAAGATCGCCAAGACATGTGGTTCCAGCTAACATGTCGTGGCAGGTTTAATTGCTAATTCATTTAAGCTTGGAGAGCACCAACAAAGTGTTGCTTGTGTGATGCATCTTCTTTCCCAAGTACATTCACCTGTGGTTACTTTCTTACAAATAAATGGATTGCTGCTTGTGATGAAGAAACTTGCCTTGAGGAATATGGCCATGTATTTTCAAACATATGTACTTTGGCTGATCATAGTTGGAGAGACAAGATTCATCAAGACCACAGAGATATCCCACTACCTCCACGAGGTCGGGTACATAGGGAATGGGAAGAAGAGCGCATGCTCTTTTACAGTGGGGAGACAATCGCCAAAAAAAAGACGTGTGGTTATTGACGGTAGCTATGTCCCGGTCAAGAACTATGTGTCTTGTTAAGAAACAACGGATTTTTTTCAGTAATGAACTTTTCACAAGGTAAGATCACTTGTGGCAACACATGGTAATATTTTTTTTTTTTTATGATGCAGCCCAAAAATTTGAACACCGCCTTTGCTCGAAAAGCACTGTTTGAAATAGTATTACACCTTTACTTACAACTTGACAACGATACTTGTTGTGTACGAGAATCCTAAAATTACACAAGATTAGTGGGTAACTATTAGAATATTTACGTTCCTGTTGCAACGCATGGGCATATTACTAGTTTTAACTAAAGCCAATTTGGTCCGCAAAGCACAAGTAGAATGTTAGCAAATGGCGTTGCTTCTGTAATGACCAACAATCGAGATGTCATCTATTTTTCGCATGGCAATTCTCCTGCCTAGTGTTACATGTTGTATTCCTGACTTTTAAGTTTACTCCACTTTGAAGTCTCTCTAATGTATTCGGAAAATAAGTGAGTTCCATCTTTTACCATAGTTGTGCGTCTGTGACACATATTACCCTTGTTAGTAAGAATTGTATCGAAATAACCAATCTATAAAATCTGAACACAGATTTTAC
This sequence comes from Poa pratensis, assembly GCA_947311845.1. Lineage (NCBI taxonomy): Eukaryota > Viridiplantae > Streptophyta > Magnoliopsida > Poales > Poaceae > Poa > Poa pratensis. The sequence continues at coordinate 24,545,473 of CAMZMU010000093.1, forward strand.
CCTGTTTTAGCATTTTGAATGTTCTTTTTAGGTAAACCGGCGCGTGTTAGGTTGATAGGGTGTGAAAAATATGTAAAACTAGGAGGGAATCATTTGCGATCATATCCAGCCTTCTCTTGTCAATTTGTTCCGTTCCTCATTATTGTCCTCACATTTACAAAAAAATCCTATGGTATAAATTTTATGGCATATTACCAAGTAGAAGACTTGATGAACCAATAGTTCTAACCAAGAAGAAGAATTGATGAACCAGCTGAAAAGATGACCTGCTTCAACATATAAAATAGCGATAACTACATTTCTAAGCATAATATAATTTACTATGATACACTGGAAAATATAATTTTATATATGTGAGTTTCCACAATACATATTATAAACATTGCAATTTAGTATGCCCGACGAATTATTTTTACTTGTCTGTTGTAATATGCGACCTTTTTTCATGGCTCTGCCCCTCATTAGGGTATGCAGGTGGCGGTGTGCATGTTGCGCATCTATGTTATACTTTCTACAATGAGAAGAGATAGAAACAGATACATTTTTGTATGTTTTCATGGGTTGTGTTCCTTTGAGATTGCCACCCATATTTTTTGGAATATACCGAAAAGATACTGACGAGGTTATACTCTGCGGGTACCCCAGCGTATGGGTACCTGGTGCACGTAATGATCAAAGAAGCCCAAAGATTAATCGAGGCCCACGAAGGAAGGCCTAAGACGAAGAGTGTTTTCCAAGTTAGATCAAGTTATAGTCGGTTAAGACTTTCCATACATGTAAACTTGGTCTGTTATGTTTCCCGAGACCCAGCCTCCTATATAAAGGCTGGGAGGGTGATCGATCAAAGAAAGGAATCCATAGCCACCAAAACCTCGACGAGATCAGCCGCTCGTCGAACCCTTGTAACCTTCATATTCATATCATAAACACAGATAAGCAGGAAGTAGGGGTTTTACCTCATTCGAGGGCCCTGAACCTGGGTAAATCCAGCTTGTCAGCCGTCGATTCCACCGATACTACGCGTTCTCTACCACACAATCAACCCTAGGTATAGCAACCATGGGAATTGCCGAGGGCACACCTCGACAGATACACGCGACTTATCTGTGTATGGAAGTTTCCTACTTCGGCAAGTGGGCATGTAGTTGTTGCTCACCGAGGTAAACCTCACGATCAAACCCTTATGCTCTCCTAGTTAAATTTTCTTTTTTGTAGCTCTTGCCCCTTTAGGGTTATGTTGTAATTTTTTGTGTACAAATGGGGTAGCTATTCTAAATTGTACCATTTCCATATATTTAGAAATTGTATTGTAATTCATTTTTTTCTCATTTTTCTTGGAGAAAAAGGTTCTCCTGAATCTACGGTGAACCTGAAGATAAATTATGTAATCCCACTTGGCCAAGTACGAAAATGTTGGATGCAACAATTGCGACTAGGCGGAGGTTGATTATTTCCATGTCTGTAAAAGGATGATGTTGTACTAATGGTCACCTTTATAGTGTTCTTACTTTTATTTCGAATTACATAAGTAGACATGTATGCATATTATTTCTATGTTGTGTTTCTATTTCAACCTTGAAGCCCCAAGAACGGATGGAGGGAAAGTAAAGCCTGGTTTTGACCTAAAATGTAATCTTGATTAAGGCATGACCCACAGCCCACCCAGTGAGTTTCCGACAGAAAATACATGCCATGAGTTCTCCACATGTCGAATGGTGGAACACGAATGCAAGAAAAAGTGATGGAAAATGAAGAGTGGCCAACATAATGGATTTTTGTATGTTGCACACTACGGGATCCACTTGGAAAAAAATCGTGAAAAACTACCAAATATCCATTAAAGATTCCAACACATAATTTGACAACACCCCATACTTTTCTAGACTAGTAGAGCACATGTGTTCCCGTTGCATGTCTTTAGATGCATATACATAGGGAAATGTTTAATAGATCCAAGATAGCACGATAGTTTGTCTTTAATTACCTACAGCTAGATGTCATGCGTGCATATCACAAAAGCTCCTATCTCAAAAGTGTTCACAATACACCAGGTGTGCCAGGAGGTAGTATCACAAAGAAAAACTTGCAACCATGGAATGCAAACATCATACGCATGCGTAAGTGTTATATTCCTAACAATAATTGTCACCTTCCCTACAGAAAACGCTAATTGTCGCCATATAGTTTAAAATGACTAGTGAATTGTGGAGCACTTTTATACCGTTGCAAACATCGAGACAAAATCTGTTTGCTTTAGTCTTGTGCTGAAACGGTACTCGGCTGAATGAAATTGAAGTTGGGAGATGTGGATATTGAGTTAGCAAACCCATATATCAGATGATATTCTTCTCTCTCCTCATTGTGCAAATAATTTTGTTCTCTCTCCTCATGCTTTTGCGGCTTTCCATTCTGCCTTTTTGGAGACTCGATTTTGGTACATGCACACCGCTCACCCAAAATCTAGTTAAGCCCCACCTATTTAGAAGACTCCATTATTTTCCTAGTGAACAGTGGAGCACTTATGCACGGTTTCGAACACCAAGACAAAATATGTTTACTTCTGTCCTGAGGCGAAACATACGTGTTCAGGCAAGTGGAGTTGTAGTTGGTAGATGTGGATGCTGAGTGAACAAACCAAAATGTCGGGACATGCTATGGTTCTTTTCTCCTCATGCTACAGAGTTCTCGATTTTGCCTTTTTGGAGATTCAACGGTAAATACACACCACTCACCCTAAGTGTAGTTAATTCTCACTTTTTCTCAAAACATATTTCACTTTTCTTTCCTCCAGCAAACTAGGGCCGGCATGCATAAAATTGACGTATAAATGTTTTAGTCGATGGAAAGTAATTTAATAAATGCAAACCATTATATACATGTGTACATTCTTATTTGCCCCAAAACAGTTGTCGTCATGTTATAGAAAACGCTAGTGACATATGGAGCGCTTTTGCACCATTACGGACGTTGTGACAAAATTAGTTTACTTCGGCTACAAGATGAAACGTGTTTGGTTGAGCAGAACTATAGTAGGGAGATCAAGATGTCATGTCAGCAAACCCAGATCATCGGGACATATATGGTATAGTTATCTCTCCACATGCTTTAGCAACTCATGGATCTCCTGTGTTTGGACTCAACTTCGGTAAATCCCCCCTGCCACATAATTAACCTTTTCACTTCAAAAAGAATATCCACTTCCTCCCTCGTGCCCCACTAAGGCCGTCCTTAATGCTACACCGTAGATCGTTTCTTAGATGGCAACTTAGGAGTTTTGCTTACGTGGAATAGTCTTTAATGATGAAAGAGAAAAAAATGTCTCTTGCTATGTATACGGCTCTTGTCATTGTATCCAAAATATCCAACACAAATACTCCCTCTGTTTCTAAATATAAGGTTTTTATTATTTTCTTGATTTGTATGTATATAGACGTATTTTAGTATATTCATTCACTCATTTTAGTTTGTATTTGGTTCATATTGATGTGGTAAAAAACATCTTATTATTTGGAACGGAGGGAGTAGTAAATTAAATACATTGCTTTAACCAGTGTACTCATGCACCGCTTTACCAATCAACGTAGACTGTCCATGGGATGGTGCACAAGAATCAAATGCACGGGAGGAGTTAAGAAATGACCTACTGAAATATTGACGTCTCCTAATTTTATGTGATGATGTGGAAGACTTTAGATACCGTCATGTCGTTCCACATTACGCAAGGCCTAATGACACGCAACACATTGCGTGTAAAATGTTTGCCAGTTGTAAATGTCACTAAGCCAGTCGAAATTTAGGAACTATATTGCATACTGGCTATAAAATGGGTGGGGGAGTAGGGTTCGAATCCACTTCAATAGGAGAAATACAGTTAAGCTAACCAATCATCAGAGTGTGCCTTCGAGAGGAGTGCCGATGAGAGTCGTGTTAAAGAGGCGAGGTAATGTTCTCTTCTAACATCACACTCCTTTGAATCTTTGTAGAGAAGGTCGGTATTTGGGTAACAATTGATTTTAACGTCGATTTGCACTTTCCCGAATAGAGAGTTTCATGTCTAGATATTCTCAACCTTCGAACAAGAACATGTAGCCGGTAAAAGTTTTTCGTGTGTGTTGCAGCCCCGAGATGAAGGGGTTTGTATTTTGACTATAGGGATGGGCTTTGGTTGGGTAGGATCTAGTTTCCCGCCGAAGTAAAATAATTGAGAAAGAAAGGAAATAAATTTTATTAAGTTTTATACTTCTAAATTCTGCAATGGGTATAACAAAGGAAAGAACCTTGTTAATTTGTTCAAAAATTCTTCTTAAAGAAAGAGAAGAGTGTGAGCATCTTTTGTGGGCAAATTAGTTAGCCAAGGCCCATGAATAGTATGTGCTATATGGCTAACAGGCTAAGTCCACGTCAAGATATTGAAGATGTAGCCCTAAAATCCAACTCAAACTTTCAAAATGTTGAGCTCCTTGTCTCTGTATGTAGGAATCCCGCCGGAATTTCTGAGGGAACAGTTCAATTTCAACTCGAATAGAGAAATCTCGTGGTTTCAGAGGAGGAAGACCAGGCAAGTGCCCTCTTGGTGTTGCTCCAGCAACGCTATGGTGCCAACAAGGAACAATACCTCCCCAAAAGAAAACTGCTTTAAAAGAACTCCCAACGCACACGTACAGGCGCACACGCACACACCTCCCGATACTGTATAAACGCCCTGTACACATACAACACACACACCAGGTGACTCCTCACAAGAAAATACGATCAAGCACCACCTGACCGCACTTGCCATGGAAATGCCAGCAAGCAGGGCGTCGGCCTCGTGCAACCTGGAAGCCGAGGCATCGTCATCCTGGCGCTCCATGGCTCCGTCGCTAGGTTCCATGCTGAGGCGGTTGCGCAGAGCGCCACAGTTGCCGAACGTCTACCGCTACAATCCAGAGAGCGCCGGCGTCGGGATTCTCTCGGCTGTCATGGACCCGGCCGCGGCCCGCCTACGCGTCGTCGAGCCACTGATCCACTCCGACGCCCGCGACATTCTGGAGGTGACACTACTGAGCTTCTGCTGCAGCCACCGGAGGCCGTTTCGAGCTGCCGTACTCTCTTGCGGCCACTGCTCCCACTGGATCGGCGGTGGCGCCGTCTACATGTACAAGTAAGCGAACGATCAAAGAAATGCTATAGTTAAGCTTTATGCATGCATGACATGTTTCGCTTTTTTCTGTGTGGCAGAGGTGATATAGGATTCTGTAAGCCAGAGCGTCGAGACGACTACATCACGGGCGAATAGCTCCTGTGCGACGTTTTTTCATGCCAATCGATGCACAGCGACGTCGTTGGTTGAAATAGCTCGCGTGCGACACCACCTCGCTGCTGAAATAGCTCGCGTGCGACAGTCGGGCTTAACCGCAAGGGACAGGTTAGGGGTTGGAATTATGTGAGCCTGGTGGGACCCCCACTTATCCACATCAGCAAAGGACCCACAGGAGCACCTTCGAGCGTGGGACCCACCTCTTTGTCCATGTCAGCAAATGTTAACAGGCCATATATGGGCCATTTTCATTCATATTTAGGGGGTGGGCCACAAACGGCCATTTTACATAGTACTTCTAATAATAACAAAATATAAAAACTAATGCGGCGGCGGTGGTGCGGCGGCGGCGGCGGTGTCGTCAATCTACGGATCGACGCCGAGGTCCTCCTGCTCTACGATGCGGAGGACGGCCACGGCGACCTCCCGCGCGTCCACCGCCACACGAAAGCGCTGCTCGGCGCCCTCCTCGCCGGCCTTGAACGCCTCCTCCGCAGCGGCCAGCTCGGCGTCGGCGTCGTCCACCCTCTTCCATGCTGGCAACACGACGTCTTGGAGGACGCGGAAGCTGCAGGTGCCGGTGCGGCCGCCGCGCGTGACGCGGCACCCGCCCGGCGGAATAGGCGGCAAATCGTCCGGAAGGACGAACTCATCGTCGTCCTCCTCCGCCGGCAAATCGTCCGTCTCAGGCTCCGGCTTCGGCTCCGGCGCCGGCCGCTTCTTTCGCTCCTTCCGCTCCTCGTCGGAGCGGTTACCGCCACCGGAATGGCCCGCGTTTGAACTCCCCCTCCTAAACATTGTGGCGCGGTGCTGGATCTGCAGCTGGAGGTGGATTGGTCGCCGGCGGCGAGCAAGTGGGAGCGGGAGGCGACACCTTTGGGTGGGCAAGAAGGGGAACGGGAGGCGGTCGGCGTGGCGTTGGGCCGTGGTATTGGGCCGTGGCGAGACGTTTGGACCTTGGTATTGGGCCGTGGCGAGGCGTGTCATCAGCTGGTACAAAACAGATCCATCTCGCCCCCGTGCTAGAGCCATCCCCCGCGAGCGAGCTTTCCGACCGTTGCCCGCATCCTCTCGTCCCCCTTCTTCTCCGGCGACAGCGCGCATCAACGCCGGCGGTAGAGGTATGTCTTCGAGCTCTGCTTCCGCCTCCCAGCGTAACTGGCCGCGCTACGGTCCAGTTCCGCTATTTAGTTGCCCTGAGTGCCCACGGACGGCGCCTCTGAAGCGGCGGGTCACCACCAGCGACAAGAACGGCAACGCCGGGCGCGAGTATGTCAAATGCGAGAGCAAACCAGAGCCGGGGAAGGTGAGATCTGGGTTTCCCCTCACCCAATTTTCCCAATTTCGTTTTATTTTCCTCAATTTTGGGTTTCATCCGATCTGGGTTAACTGCATCCTATTTTTCAGGATCTGCTTCCATGCGATCATTTCGAGTGGCTTGATCTGTATATCAAGAGGATTGAAAAGGCGGGCACAACCCTGGCCCCCAATTTGCCGTCGGCGGTGGAGCAACTGGGATCTGCTACGGTGCAGAATGCAGATCTCGCGGAAGTGAAGGCCGAGCTGAATAAAATGAGCAAACAGCTAAAGAAACTCGTCGATCTGAAGAAGCAGGACAATCAGATGGCTGCAATTTTCTATTTGTGTGCAATTGCTCTTGGAGTTGTCTATGTGCTGCTCATTTTTCTTTTACCTGTTATTCATCCATCGTTAGCTATTTGAGGGTTTAGTTGGTCAGTTAGCTCGGTATGTGACGGCAGAGGACGCGATCTGTGCGCCATGCCAAGTTCATGTAACTGAATCGAAGAAGTAATTTGGAAAGTTCGTCTGTTCTTCACGCAATTTTTGTTCTTCAGTTAGCGGGTGCCCTCAGTTAACAGAGTGTAGACCAAAGTTCAGTTTCGAGAAAAAAAAACAGAGTGTTGGGCCGTGAGAAAGTAATCAGGCTCAAATAGAAAAGCAGCCCACCCGCGTAGGGGAGCCCATAGAAACAAACAAATGGGCCCGTTTATTACGTTGCTTCGGCAAAATGTTCTTATTAGAATGCAAATAATATTACTTGTCTTTATTAGTTGTTCTTATTATGTACTTCTTCGAATGCAAAGAATATTTTTTGTCTTTATTACGTACGTCTTAGAATGCAAAGAAAGTACAATATTACTTGAACGAAACATAGATATATTAGCACGAACAATACATAAAAACATATAGTAGCACCCTTACATATAGTAGCACCCTTACAACTAATGAAAACACACTCTTACAACTCATTACTAATAAGTAGAAACTGGATGGAGACACGACACGACAGGACAAGGGAAAGTAAATGACACGAAGTAAATAAAACTTAAACGGGGCTGCAGCATCTTCTTGCTCGGGCGCCCCTTCTTGCTCACTCCTCGTCGTTGATGTTGTAGGGGAGCCTGTGCACATGGCGGGGGGTGGGGAAGGCCGCGTCGTAGTTGGTGTAGAAGTTGTAGATGGTGAATGCGATGAACTCGCAGCCGCACCACCAGACGGTCCCGAGGAGGAAGCGGGCGTCCAAAGGGTTGGCGAAGGTGGCCGTGAGCATCACGACGTTGCCGAGATTGTCACGGGTTTCGTCGAGGCTAAACATGGGCCGCATGCCCGCTGGGCGGTTGAGGTGGCGATAGCCGGAGGCGAGGAACTCGCGGGCGAGCTCAAACGGGGTCCTCCACCTCGAGATCACCCACACGCGGAGTCTTTCTCCACGAACACGCCGGGGGGGTAGAGTTCCTCCGGGTAGGTGCGCGGCGGCCAGTACGTGACTCCGGTGAACTCCATCTGGCTTCTGTGGCTTTGTGCTTCGAGAGAGGAGAGGAAGACGAGAGGAGATGGATCTGGCTGTGGCTTGTGTGGAGAGGGGAGAGGAAGAGAGATGTATAAATAGAGAGAAGAGGGTTGGCATGTGTATCGGCGTGCGATTACTCTCCCGTGTAATTGCTGCGGTGCGACGGGTCAAAGTCTGAAAAGAGCTCGGTTTTTGAGTCTGAATCAAAGTCTGACGCGTTTAATTGCTGCGGTGCGACGGCTCGGTGGCAGCGAGGCGTGCGTCTGAAACGGCGGCCGAAATTGCTGCGGTGCGACGTGGAAGGAGACATGCATGCAATCTGAATCGCTGACTAGGTCACGGGCGGAGAGGCTAGACGGGCGCGTAGCACAACGCACACGGTGGGAACCACGAGCCAGTGACTCAAATCCATTCCCCAACTGCCCACCCCCGAACCCTGTGCGTGTTGGAAAAAAGAAAACATTAGAAAACAGGCCAGCCAATCAGAGTACAGAACGCGAGTCTCGCGGATCGCCATGGCTCAGCCGATCGCAACCGTCCGTGCTAGATTCCTTCTAGAAGGCGTCGATCCAACGGCCAACGGCCAAAACGCGGGAGTCTGCGGGTTTGCTTGATCGGACGGCCAACGTAGGGCTTATCCAACGGCCAAAAATACGAGCTAGGGTTAGCGGGGTTATGCGGGGTTTCGCCTCGGTCAACGGGGTTTCGTGAGGGTTGACCAAACTAGGGTTGAGCATAACTAATTCAAAAAAAATCAAAAAAATAAGAAACCTGCGCACATGGTTTTGTAATGTTGTATAGTAACTAGAAAAAAATATAAATATGGTTTATATGCATTTTCACGAAAAATCCTAAAATCAAGTGAGAGACCTCGAACACTTTCAAATGAGCATAATTAATTCAAAAAAAATCAAAAAATGAAGAAACCTGCGCACATAGTCTTCTTATGTCATATAGTAACGAGAAAAAAATATAAAGATGGTGTACATACATTTGCACGAAAATGCCTTCACTCAAATGTGAAATGTTGTACAGAGTAGTATGGATTTCAAAGGAGAGAGTAGGTGGATTGAAAATGTTTTTGAAAATGAAAATTGTGAAAACCCCACCAAAGCTTCATTTTTGAGTGACTAAGATAGATCTGAGCTTATTTTTTCATTTTCATGTTTTGAACTTTATTTATTTATGATTTGCAATTAAACCATTATTATGCAAAAGAAAATAATTAATATGAAGATTAATTCAATAAAATAGTGAGACTTCGGAATGACACTTTATAGGTAGAATAGATGTCTAGGAAATTTATTTGGCTCATTTAGACAAGGTGGAAAAAAAACTTGCTTAGAAATGGGGCCGTTTACCCTACCTTTGGGGCTCATTTGAAACACATTTTTCAGGAGTTAGCAAAAGGCCTCGGATTGATGACCATTTAGATCAAACAAAGTGCATAATAGTTTGAAATCATTGCAACATCCAAGCTTAGCATAACACAAGTGGCATAAAAGTTTGAATTTTGGTTCAAATTTGAATTGAAATGACCAAGTGGCAAATTATTACAACAACACCATTCATAGTTATTACAACAAATACAACAAATCAAGTTTAGTATAACAAATCAAGTTTAGTACAACATCATTCTATTTATTTTGCCTCTTCTTACCACGGGCACCACTCGGTTTCTTCTCCTTCTCAACTTGTACAGCAAGCAACTTGTTGATACTCTTTCTTTTCTTACCAAAACCACTAGGCCTACCCACAGCACGGCCAAGAGGTTCATTTTGGACAACATCAGCAACATCTGGTTCAGTTTGCACCACAGCAAGGTCCAGGACAGGTTCAGCTTGCACAGCCAGGTCCAGGACAGGTTCAGCTTGCACAGCCAGGTCCAGGACAGGTTCAGGTTGCACAGCAAGGTCCAGGACAGGTTCAGTTTGCTCCCGTGCATCCAGAACAGGTTCAGTTTGCTCCTGTGCATCCAGAACAGGTTCAGTTTGTGAACTGAAACTTCTCTTCTTTCTACTGCCACTGAGTCTTGCTTTTTTCTGTGGCCAGCATTGTTCAACAACAAGAGGTGGGCCTTTTTCTGCACGCTTCCTTCTGAAAAATAAATTATATCGCTTGGTTAGACTGAAAAAAGCAGCAAAATCAAAAACAACACACAAACAACAAAATTAACATACTTTGGCCTTTCCGGAGTGTAACGGCATTGTGTGGAACCAACTCTATGCCCAAGTTCCTCACACAACTTGCATCTGTTTTTGTTACCTTTTTAGGCCTTTTTGGCTTTTCATCTTGATCTTTTTTCTTTTTCTTACTACTCCCACCTTTCTCAAACCAAGCTTTGAATCTGCTCTGTTTGGGCCTCCCAGCCTTCCTTTTAGTGAGGGGTGGACACATAGAAAATTCAAATTCCACCTCAGGCCACTGCGATTGGTCTGTCAGTGCTGGAATTGGAGTTGCATATGCAGCCTTGAATCTTTGTACCGAGTAATAATCATGCAAATATGGGTGCATATTTAACTTGGGTTTAGATGCCAAAAAAATTATGGCATGCTCACATGGTTTCCCAGTGTGTTGCCACTCTAGGCAGGTGCATTCATGCAAATCAGTGTCAACAACATGCCTCTTGCCAGTCTTTGTATCTCTAACTTCAGCACCCCACAATGAAGATTTCTCAACAGATAGATGTGAAAGCTTTCTGCTCCTGTTGACCACTTGTTGTACCACTGCCGGAAGCTTATCCCCTTCCAAAATCGATCCAATTTTTCTTCTCAATTCCCACATGCGCATGATCATGATCCTGATTTGGTCCACCATGTCATGCACAGGCAAGTCTTTCAACTCCTTCACCCTGTTGTTGAAACTTTCTGCCAAGTTGTTGTTGATATGATCGCACTTGATTGCAGTATTAAAACCTGACCTATACCATAACAGAGAATGATAGGTGTTCAACCATGAAGCAAAATCATTCTCACTACATGCTGCCATTATCTTACCAAGGTGATAGGAATGTGTCTGTGATGTGTAGGCTCTTGCTGCCGGCCACATGCGCCCAAATTCTTCTCCTCTGAATTTTTTTATCAGATTCATCCACATATGGCCAAAGCACTCCCTCTGCTCAGCATGAGGGAAAGCAAACTTCACTGCATTTTCTAGCCCTTTACATGCATCTGTGTGGATGGCCAAAGGTGATACTGACCCTAGGGCTCTTTTCAACTGCATCATGAACCATGTCCATGATGCCTCTGTCTCTGACTGAAACATTCCAATGGCAACAGGAAACATCCAGTTGTGTCCATCAAGAGCATTGCATGCTGCCAACTGACCATTCCATTTTCCAGTCAAAAAAGATGAGTCGATGCTCAAATATGGACGACACCCTGCTTTAAATCCATCTACGCAAGGCTTTAAACACATAAAAATTTTGCTGAAATAAACCTTGCCATCTCTTTTACCTCAGTATCTATCTCCACCACACTGCCAGGTGACCTCTTCTCCACCTCTGCTTTAAAACTATACAACATCCTAAATGTATTTGCCCAATCACCATATAATTCTTTCATTGCCCTTTGTTTTGCCTTCCACACTGTTGTATATTTCAGCACAATGGGATACATCTTTTCCAGGTCAACTTGAAGTCTCTTTGCTGTAGTGTTTGGTGTCTTGGCTAAAATAGGAGTAATCTTTTGTGTAATCCAAAGCTGTGATGTCATCCTTGAAACTTGCTGTGAACTGCTCATACATGTATGCTCATGTGGAATTTGATTTACCCTGATTGTATGGCCATCAGGTTGTCGTCTAGCAGATATGTACCACTTGCAAGGTTTGGCACCTCCATCAAAACCTTGGCACCTAGCATAAAATTTCTTTCGATCAGTCCACAGAGTCTTGGACTCAAACTCATGTCTCACTGCATAGGTCTTGAAACACATCCTAAACTCTTCCATGTTTGGCCACATCTTCCCCACCGCAATGACAGGGTTCTCTCTGTCATACACATGCACCAGCTCATCAGCATGTGCATCATCTACATCATCTGCAGCATCTAACATCAACTCTCCATCCACTTCTTCATTGCCTGAATTTGTGTTACCATCAGTACGCAAAGTACAGTCATCCTTCTCCTTATCTCTGTCATCAACTGGAATTCCAAACATTTCGGCCATCTTAGTGTCAGCTATTGGTTCAATGACCAAATCTGTGCGTTCAGCTAATTCTACTTCATTCCAATCAACAACAACCTTCCTAGCATCATGGCATCCCTGTTCTGGGGTACCCCCCTGTTCTGCATCTCCAGCAGCCCTCGTGTCCTCACATACCACTGTCAGTTCAGGGAGCATTGGCAACAACAGCTGCTTCTCTGCAGCCCACTCAGCATCTGCCATCTGTGAAGCCATCTTTGATGGCACATAACCAACCCTGGAATCTTGGTTCAAATCAATGAGCTCTGCCCAAAAGGTTGCTTTTTTCCTTGTCCAACCTTCTTGTCGATCAATTTCATCAACCATATCTTCTCCATCCTCAATTCGGACATAAGCGTTCATGCAATCATCATACCGTAGCAGTGATACCTCTTGTTCTGGACCCCAAATAACGCTCTCCCCAATTCTCTCCACCAAATTCTTCACTGCCTTCTCCTCCATGCTCTCAAGTTCTTGGGGATCAATATCTGTACATTTGACCTCCCAAATAATCCTCGTGTCTCTCTCAATGTTTCGAACGCTACCATCACCTAGCTTGGCCTTACAAGGAAAGAATTCAACTGTAAATTCGAAACTAGGTGCAGAATCTCCCCTGTCAATGGCGGGCGGGAAGCGGCAGTCAGCTAGGGGTGCAGGGGACGAAAACCAAATCGAGTTCAAATAAGCTAGAAGAGGGTGCGCATTACCGATTTGAACTCTCTCCGGGCTCCATCTCATTCAATCCACGCGCACCTCTCCACGCTTCTCTGATTTCAAATCGGCCGGGAAACAGGGGGGAAACAGATATAGGCCACAGACGCATCCAAAATTGAGGGGAACGAGACTAGGGCTGCGAAATTACTCACCAGAGAAAGCTGCGCCGCCGCCGAGAAGGCGCTCCACAGCTGGCGAGAAGAAATCGTTGCCGCCGCCGGACAAGGGGGCGCCGCCGTCGAGCAAGGGGGATCGAGCGGGAAGGGGGTTGGTCCGTGTGGTGTCGTGGCAACTGAGTGGATCCCACCAGTCGGAGCACATAACCAGCCAAGTCCTAACCTAATGTCAGCCTCCGTTAAGAGCCAGACAGCCGTTTTATCAGTTAGTCATGTCTGAGCTATTCCCACGCCAAAAGACGTCGCACCAGGGCTATTTCAGCCAACGTCGTCGCATGCTGGACAATTGCCCTCAACGACGTCGCACAGGAGCTATTCGCCCCTACATCACGGAGGAGTGACACAGAAACAACACACAGAAGCGAGCTGGTGGGTGGCCGGCACCAATGGGGGTGAGATCGCGAGGAAGAGAAAAGGTGCCAACAATGGTGGACGGCAAGGACGGCGACACGAGCAGCATTTTCTTCATCGGTGCTGACATCCTATGATACACCAGACATATGTTTGAGAGGTGCAAGGGTTTAGAAGGATTTGAATCACCACGACTGTACAAAGGGGTCTTAAATGAGTAAACAGACACATTGAAACACGTCTATATAGATACGATTCGGAACGGATTGAGTAATATATAACAGAAACAAAAGATAAACCGTATTGTCTTGAACATTTTAGAAGAACAAAATGTGGCTACTGTTTTGTTCACCACCGTGTTCGCGTGAGTACGTGACCATTGACCAGCAACAATTGTCATCACTCCAAAAGCTAGTAAGAGGCAAGGCGCATTTGTAACTTAAAACCTGATGGTTAGGAAATTATGCTTTTGACGTGGTATGAGCTTATCTCTTCGTTCACATGTAACAAGGCATGCATACGGTGTAGGTAGTGTCACACCACCCACACATTGCATGGTAGCTACACTTCCAAGAATATTTTGTCACCACTAGCCCAACCTTAAAGCTAGTGTTTTATACTTTTGCTAGTCCTGGGACAAAAACTGTTTGGCTCCGATACATTCTGCTCGTTCCGATCCAAGCCAAACTCGCATGGCCACAGCTGCAGTTAACACATGTCCAACATGATGGGAGGGTACGTAACATACCACCCCAACGTTAGACTAGGAATTACAGCACATTCAAAGGCACCACTCAATCGACAGGCGAACCAACGGTTCAACAAAATCAACAGACGCCACAAACACAGATCAATCATCGTCGAACACAACACCATCATGCCATCGCGAGCATGGGACAGCGTCAAAGTTGCAATTCACAAGTAGACATCGGACTGGAGCCATACAAGCATGCAGTACCATGGATAAGAACAGATAGCCTAGCCATGAACTTCTGGAACATACATAGTTCATCATTTACTACCCAAGAATATGCAGCTACAGATTGGCACACTGGCCTACAGTTAACCTAAAACCGCCTCGTGCTTGCTGCAAGGGCTACTTCTACGGTACTACTCTGATTCCTGAAACTATGTCCTGAGACATTTCCCACTACTCCAATTCCTAAAGCTACGTCCTGAGAAATTCCTTCGTACTACGTAACAAAGAACGTTCTAAGGTGCAGTTAGTTCCCCCTGGGAAAGCAACATAGTTGAAGCCAAAAATAAACCATTGACGCATAACGTTGCCATCGCGACAAAACTTGCAGATAAGTGTTGCTTTGGGTGAACAACACAACAGGATCCAAGGGATGGTACTCAGTTGAGAACCCCATCTGACAACTGACACACACAAAAACGATTCCCATTGGTTAGGCGATTCCAATTAAGCTACTCACTTCCCCATCTTTGCTGCAAACGATTTCCTCTCCTCGGTGTGCTTCTACAGAAAAATATGAAAATGCAAAATTAACGTCTCAACTTATAAACACGAATTAAATATCGAAAGCACGGAGGAATTGTATTTACCTTGTGAAGTATACTGAACTTCCTTGATTGCTTTTCTCGGACAAGCATCCAGTCCAGTGCCAAGTCATATTCTATTGTATTGGGTTGAGAACAGTGTGAGGTCGATACTGCCTTCTTCTGCAGAATAAACAATAGTTGCAGAAATATGCATTCAGAACACAAGAAACTGTAGAAAGATTAATTATACAACACCATCAGCACCTGCTCTTCTCGCTGCCTTAGACCCATTCTTTGATTAGTGATGGTTAAGTGCCCAACAAGAGCTCCTGAAGCTGTTGGAACCTTAAGTAACCCTTTGCTGCAGTAAAGTGGTCTGCAAGTAATACAATTCGTGAGGATCAGCGGGTTAAAAAAAGAAAACCAAATTAGACAAAGTTACTTACTTAACAGAACTATATAATTATGGTGGGCAGTGCAAAGTGGCAGGCAATTGCAATGTTGCACATACACAATACCTGTCTGATTTGCCAACTAAAGAAAGAACTAAAACACATAGTGCACATGGTAGAAGCAATTGGTAATATAAAGCAATATTAGATGCTTTTGCAGTTACTGAGGAGGCATTATGTGAAACATAACAAACAGTAGCGACACTTCACTTGATATGAATTTCATTACATGACAGCACCGGATACAAAGTACAGTAGATTTCATCATTCCAACAAGTATCAACACAATAGAGTAGTTACCTTCCACCCACTACCAAGCCTGAATTAATTTTCGAAATAGCAGTATCAGCAGCAATTTTAGATCTGAATATAGCATAAGCTTTTCCTACAGATAAGAAAGGGGAATTTTACTTAAACTGCATTAACCTCAAACATGTAGACGTTGTGTAGAAGATTGAACTTACAAACAAAATTCACTCACCATTGTTTGGATCATCATAGGTCGGGTGGTTTATAGGCTTAGCTCTACAAGTTAGTTGTAGTGCCTCGCGAATAAGTTCCTGCAAACATGATTAGCAAGAGAAATGTTCTTTAAGATTGATAGTGTGATACTCATACTCCCTCCGCTCCAAATTAACTGTCACATATTTAGTACAACTTTGTACTAAATCCAATTAATTTGGAACGGAGGGAGTACTAGAAAGGAGCAGCTAAAATATACATAACAAACAATAGACTAAACAAAGAAGAGTAGAATGAGTGCTAAACAGGGTTGACAGAGATTCTTGGGCAAAAGGGAATAGATATCGACAAAGAGTCACCACATTCTCCACGTGTCCCCGCACAAACTTGCCAATTAATAAAATATACTCCTCCGTTACCAACTAAGTGTACTTCTAATTTTGTTCCAAGTCGAACTTTTTAAGTTTGACCGACTTCATAGAAAAACTTGCAGTAGCAATATTTACAACATCAAATTAATATCACTAGATGTATCTTGGAACGTAGTTTCATAATATACTAATTTAATGTCATAAATATTTTTCACTTTCAGTAGCAGAAAATGAAGTGGTATTTTTAACAGAAAATGAAGATACGATTTGTAAGAGAATGTTGAAGTTAAGCACGCAGAAATCAAAGTGCACACAGTTGTGCAACAGAACAAACAGCTTAAGGTATTGAAGATGATACTTCTAGGCCAGAAATACACTAGAGAACAAAATGAAGCTTGGGTTTCATGACAACCAAATAGATGAGAGAACATAGTACCATTATGTCAGAAGCTCCAAACCGTATGTCAAGATTCTGAATATAAACTAATTTCCCGTCCTCATCAGCCTCTAGTAGTGCCTCATCCCATGGCTGCAAATTTTATTTAATAGACTGTAACATATGAAAGCCAAAGTATAATACAGTAACATAGAACTGAAAGTCAAATGATACAGTTTCTTAGTAATATTCTACTTTTTGCTAAACGGCTTATCAAGTGCAGATAACACGTATGCTTCATCAGTCATAGCATATATACACTGACTCTACAGCGAAGAAAGATCACTCACAAGCGGTTTGAACCATTTGCTTCGGTCCTGTTAAATAGCATAGAAGTGTATTAGCACATGGAAGAAAACATGGGAAATTGTAAACGAGAACATTCTGTGTAGGGTTTATCACGTTTAACCTCCTCGTTAATAGCATCGGTCAAATCTCCATGGCAAAAGCAGATAATGTTCGGTCAAATAAAGAATAAATCCTTAAAGCAAACTAATTGAAAACTATGAAACCTACTTGTTTTGCACAAATGATCCATTATATGCCCAAGATTCAATCTATAATGTAATAAATATAGCTGAACACGAAAATAACACTTTGGATGCCAAGTCTAAAAAGGAATATGTGCTACGGACACTGCCCCCAAATACACGTTCTAGTGCATGGCAGCAGTTCAACTTTACTTCTGATTTATGGCAACAAATCAACCATTTTAGTAGATTGATAAATTCAGACATACTTCTGATTTTGGAGCTCCACCTAGATAAGCAATGTTTATATCAAAATGCATGCACTTAAGATGTTTAAGACAGCGGAGAACATATATAAAGCTCATAGGCTAGCACTGTGTCTTTGACATATGGACCGATAAAAATTGTCAACTAAAATGCTGCAAACAAGACACATCCTAAAAGAAATTTCATTTTCCCTAAGAAGGAACCAAAGTATTCCTTATCCTTTTGTGTGCGTTAAATGGTGATATGATACTGTTAGATAGCAATCAACTTGTTTACAGTTTCACTGACTGCTCCGTTTCAAAAAAAAAAAAATCACTGACTGCTATGCATAAAGAAACCAAGAGGTGACACATGCATTTTCCATGTTTATAATATGCTCATTCTCAAATAGGTTAAAAACAGTTATTTATTACTTCAGGATACTTACAGCTTGTATTGGCGCTGGTTCCAGAGGACCAGGGCGAACTTTCACGTCAGGAACAACTGGGGCCATACTCTGTGCTTTAAGATCTTCGGATAATTTCAACTTCTTGGAAGGCAACTTCTCAGAGAGAACTTTCTGTGTGCGTTTGTGAATATTTTGTGTTGGTTTTGAAACACCCTCCTTAACTGCTGGGGGGAGAGGAACGGCAGCAACCTTTGCTTTATCCTCCTCTTTGACTGCTTGGGGGAGAGGAATAGAACCTGACTGGGGAGGAGTCACTGCAGCAACTTGATTTTCATCATCCATCTTAACCGCTGACTGACCTGAACCCAACTTCTGATCCACGCCTTGCACATCCTGATCCGGATTGCATGTAACTTGCTCATCTTTAGTATTAAGCAGAATGCTGACTGCATCAGATGGAGAATAATTAGATACGTCCATGATATGTGTTGGGCAAACAAAATATTTATATGTGATTTAGTACATGAACGAAATCTGGATACTAGTCTGACCTTCCTGCCCTCCAATGTTCTCAGGTACTTGATCAGAGAGTGTGCAGTTTCCAACATCAAAGAACCTATAGAAGATATAATCAGCCTCTGCTTGTTCCCTAGGAGTAGGCTGGCGATTCCTCTCATCCTTTGAAGTGCAAACAACTGTGCATTTGCCAGCAATAGCTTCCTAATTGGGAAATGAACAAATGGCTATATTAGAACATTTTAGCTGTAAGAAGGGTTTAAAATGAACTGAATTAACAGTGATGTGCCAAACTAGCTTTAAAGTGTAACTGTTGAACCCAAATAGAGATGTTCACATGCTTGTTGAATTTTTGTCCTGACCAAGCTGGCTTAGCTCAGGTTTTGCAAATGAGCAAAGCCAGGCCTGATACAGTCAGGCTTTTGTTGTGCCTAGTGACTACATCTACTGCGAAATATACTTCCAGAAGTGTTAACCAACCTTTTATACAAGAAGATTAAAACTCTTTAACTTCAAATTACATTTATGATCTGTGGGTCTATCCAAATATAAGAAAATCAAAATCTATGAATAAAGAAGGAACAAACTACCAGTGGGTTGATATCAGCAAGGCCAGTGCCATCACCAGAAGCAAGAAATATCTCCTTCTCCGCCACAGGACCTCTTAAATGATTTCTGATCTCATCCGGGGTAAAAAACCAAAGAATTTTTACTTTCTTAGCTTGATTTGGTTGGTGCCATATCTTTACTATCTTTCCAATGTACGGTTCAGGTTCACCATTTTTAAACAGATACACACAGTCACACAATGAGTACTTCACATTGTCAAATGTGAAGGAACCATAGAACTGTGTATCCATCTTAGCACCACCTTTTGATCTCTTCTTCCCCCATGAAAACTGGATTTTCTCGCTACTTTCGCCCATTCTGATAATGGACAATTGCAGCTCAATTTCCACTTAACACATGCCTGGAAAAATAAAGCAAGTAAATTAAACCTCGATAAATTAAGCAACACCAAAATATGAAACACTGAGATATCAATAATAGTAGCACAGCGAATAACTCCCTCATACTTCGATCTGCTACATTTTTTGCTGGCGCGGAGCCTACATGATAACTAGGGCGAAATAAGACACTAATAGGAACAAAGTTAGAGAATGTGTAACTGCATACATAAAACTTGCAGCTCAGCTACGGCTTGGGCTCTATTGGCTTGTTCTCTTGTCAAATTAGGTTGGATAGGGCAAGAGAATAAAATGTGTGTGCCTTTATAGTTTGTGTGATTTTTTAGTCTTCCACTTCTCTTGTAGGCCAGCCATAAACCATAAGCACATAAATCTCGATATTTTCTTCATCAGCTATAACACATTAACGCTATATCCAAAATCTGTTCATCAGCAATCCATTTATTGCGCACTCTACGAAAAACTTCGTATATTTTCCTTGGAGGATCCATCGTCTTTTTGTACAATATATTAAGAATGGCACTCCCACACCGGTACCAAAAGAAAGTGCAGAGCAAAACCCTCAGGCCTTGTGTCCACACCTCATACATTACATTACAGGAAAATACCATCCTCCTACAGTCCTACTACGATTGCTTGAATAAATCAATTACAAAATTGCTACAAGTAAACGGCTTTACCGAAAGAGTCACTGCGAGAGAACAAAATTCACACTACAAATAATTCTGCACGTAACAGATGCTGCAGGCAAACCGTGATGTAAAAACCACCCCCAAATTGACGAACGGTCTCGTAACAAAATGCCTATACCAGGAGTTACAGGAAGGAACCGTCACGTCACATATCCCCTCCAACTCGATCAATCCCCGTCCAAGACCAAACCTAGGGTTGCAGAAACTGAAATAAATTGACACAGGCAAACACCTAGGGGAAGCAATGGCACGAGGGACACGACGAACAGCTAAACAGGACCCGGAGCGCCTCTCGGAGTTGCGGTGCCGCCGGCGACGGGAGCGTCGGCTAGGGCTGCTACTCTGGAGGGCGGTGCGGACTAGTGAGTTGGACTGGAAGGGCTTCCACTATTTCGGTCGGCGCTGGATTAAGCTGGTCCCGGAGGCTACGCGAGTGGGACCAGCTGAGGCCCAATGTGAGGATGATAACAGGGAGTGGTGGAGGAGGAGGGCAGTTACCTTCTGCGGACGACGGGTGGAAGGCGTGGGAGAGGCAACCAGGGTTACTGGCGAGTACGGCGGAGGGCCGGAGGAGGACGCCGGGGAAGGAGGACTGGAGGAGTGGCTCGGGGTCGGACCAACTAGGGCTGCGCCATGGGGGAGGAGAGAGAAAGCCACGCGGCGTCTGAGGCCTTGCTTAGGCCTTGTTTACCACAGAGGTATTTGTGGGGTTGGGAAGTTTGGGGATTGGGGGGGATTTGGTGAATCCCTCCCTTTCACCCAATCCCCACATTTCCCCACATATCCCCACTTTTCCCAATTCTTGGTGCTGTTTACTAAATTTGGGGATGGCAAGGTATTGGAGTGTTGAACTTGATAATAAAAACTGAATCTTTGCTCAAGTAAAAATCCAATCTTTGCATCACAGAAATTCTGTTCAATGCTAAAATAAATCTGCATGTAGTCTAAACATTTAATTCCACCGAAGCAATTCCACCGAAGCAATACATCAGATTATGTAATGCAAATTTCTGTTCAGTGGCAAAATAAATCTGAAGTTTAAACATATCCTACGAGCAAGACATAAGTTATACAATTAAAATATCATTACAACCAGATCATGCTCAGGTTTACAACTACAAAGTCTTGATCGAATGCTGATATTCTTTATTGCCTTGACAATGACACAAAAAGAAGCCCTGAACCTTTCTTGCATTGCCCTCGGAGTTCATCTTGCAAAGCTGGAGATGCGATCATATAAGATTGTGAAAAAGTTTTCATAACCAGAGACAAGTTATGGGTACATGACAGCCTGACATGTGAAAAAAAACCTAAAGAACAATCTGATAAAATGCATATCCAGAATTAAGCAACTCTTGCAATGAAACAAAAGGTGCAAGCTTTGCTAGTACAGCTACAAATCAAGATGAAGATAACTTTGGGTACAGTTCAGACCTAGTTTCAGCAGAGAACAAGTTGCATGTACATCACTACTGTCCTATGATATGTAAGCTAGTTTGTGCAGGCATGTAATATATGTGTAACCAAAGTTCAGATATGCAAGCGAGAGGACAATTACAGCAGGGATAAAAAACAAGATTTACCTCAACGTAACTCGAGCAGTTCCTCATGCAGCAAATCAACAGCTAACTGTTCATCTTCTGCGACCCATGAAAGGAATGTTTGGCGTGCATACCAAAGTTTGGCGTGCTAACAGGGTCCCACGAGGGAGGTGGTTCGTCGACTCCGACTATAGTCCAAGGGGTTGGTATCTATAAACAAATGGATGAAGGTGAAGAAAATATTAAAATTCAGAATATGGATAAAGAAAAACAATATAATGGCACCAGAAACTAGTATTACTATGGCTTAATGTTGTATGCAAGCTGAGCAAATATAAAGGCAAACACTCCAGCAAGTACTCCTACTGAACCATAGAGCATTGTCATCACAGCAATAATTTATCATCAGATCAGTTTAGACTATAGAGATAAACAATAGTTCCTCAAACTTAGAGCTCACTCCACAATCCTTATGACAAAACAACTACACAAAAACTATGACACCTGAGATCAACCTGGAGCGAGAAAACTAATACTACTGTACTAGAAAATACAAGTCATGTGCATTCAGCATACATATAAGAACACTTGCTGCCGGACAGAGTCTGTGAGGTAAACTCAACAATGGTATTCCTCCAATCGATATACAATCACATCGTACAAAAGGAAATAGCACTAAGATCTTACAAGAAAAACGAAATCCCCTACAGATTAGCAACCGAGACACCTACAGATTAGAATATAAGAGCTGAAGCGGCAGCAATATGCTCACAGAGATGCACAAGAGCAACTAAATTCATCCACGACCGTCATAGCTACCGCCTCCGACGACGGACGGCGCCGTGAGGCGGACACCGGCGGCGGCCAAGAAACCTAGGGAGACCGAGAGGGGAGGAGAGCGGAAGGGGTTCGGGACTAACCGGACTGAACGCCGTTCTGTAGCCGGAGGAGGAAGCAGCGTCCGTCGGCGGCGGCTCGAGCCTCGACGTGCGCGTCCGCGCCGGGGCCTTTGGTCGGCGCTGTCGCCTCCGTGCTCAACAGCTTCCCGGCCGATACACGAGGACAGGCTCGCGTATGATACACGAGGGTATCCCTAGGCTTTGGGTGGGGATTTTTCGGGATGGGCTAACCCAAACCCCGCACATACTCTCGAGGTAAACAGCCCAGCAGGGAAGTTTGGGGATTTTCGGTTGGGCCGGGAAAATACCCTCCGAACCCAAGAAATACCTGTGAGGTAAACAAGGCCTTAGGTGGAGTGGAGGGCCCTCTCACGTAACCCTGGACTGGGCCAAATCCAAGGTACGAAATCCTTTCCTCGCTAATCCGACCCAGTCCAATAAGCACCGAATGGAAACTAATCCGGCCCATTCGGTGAGGTTTCTTTACTTTTATGACTTTTCATTTCTTTTTATATATGATGCTCAAAAAAATCTTTTAGGTTTTCTTTCTTTATTTTTCTTTTTTATTTTCATAATATCTTTTCCTTTTTGGTTTTTTACTTTAGTTTTTATGATTTTTAAAATGTTCAATTTTGAAAATTGTTCACACTTAAATGTTTAGATTTTTTGAAAAAAACTGATTCTGATTTTGTTCATATTTAAGAAAAAAACATATTTTATAATGTTCAAATTTTAAAAATATTTAGATTTTCAAACAAATTTAGATTTAAAAAATGTTCAGATTTGAAAAAATGTTCGGATTATTAAAAACTTTTAGATTTGAAAATTGTGTTTCAGATTTGAAAATGAAAAAACAAAGAAAAAAAGGAAAATACTGATGGTCCGTGGCACAACTCACCCACCGGCCACGGCACATGCCCGCTTCAGCCCGGACCAATGGATTTAAAGGGCATAACTAGTAAAAGGCCGACTTTTGGAAGCTCTCTTAGACTAGCCTTTGAGAAGTTCTGTGGGGCACTCCCGTGCTGACACGTCGCATGCGGAGCGTCCCTCTCTAGGCTTCGCCCAAGCCTCTTGGCGACGGGCCTCGCTTGCTCAGGCAGAAGTTAGCCTTTACCTGAATATTCTTTATACTGAATTTGGATCACAACTCAGCAATAGAAGAACAACCATGCGGGGCATGGGCAATTCACGAGACTTGTCCATGATCTTACCATCATTCCTTAAGTTGTTGCATCATGAGCTATGAATTTGGCATGCATACTTTGGTATGTTAGGGTATTATAAGAATATTAATGTATTGCGTCGCTTGCCACTCTTTTGTAGGTTAGCCCGTGGAGAGACACCTCATGTTGAGTTTGAGCTCAATGAGTGCAAATACACAAAATGATATTATCTTGCGGATGAGATCTATCCTCATAGGGCAACATTTGTGAAGTCAATATCAAACGCGCAAAGGTAAAAGGAACATTCAATATACCACTATGCAAGCTCATGTTAGCAAAGATGTGGAGCAAACATTTGGAGTGTTGCAATATTTCTTTGCCATTGTGGGAGGACCAGCTAATTATTTTTTAGGATTATATCTCTCAAGAGGATCATGACAACGTGCATCATTATGCACGACATGATTATAGAGGATGAGCATGACCAAGATGTCCACTATGATTATGAGTGTACGTGAAGAAGAATCCGACCATTAGTATGATAAAGACTGGATCAAGAGGTTTCTAAGAGTGCACCGGGAGATAAGAGTGCCAGAGCCATGCAAAACTCTAGGATGATTTTGTTGATGAGTTTTGGAAGTTCCATGAATAAAGTTATTGATGTTTGCTCGAATTTTTTGCACTTACTGTTTAACTTTTTGTGTGAGATGTGCTATCTTGTTTGTTTGAACTTAATTTGTATTTGAATTTTTTGATTATTTATCTTAAATTATGTGGATTATTTATTGTATTGCCATAAAAGTTTGAATTATCATATATGTAATAACATAGAGTATAGAGCAATAGATAGATATGTGTATGCACAAGCACAACACACACAAAAATTGGGGACCCGGTTTTAGGAGGCCGGTGGGGTCGCGGGTTATTAATAATTCCCTAAACCTTCTCTCTCCTCTTCCAAAAGCTTCTTTTCGTGATTGAGGTTTTGTCCTTCTAGTGGAGAAGTTGACATCCTCTAAGGCTCGTTTTATTCATAGAAGAGGCAAAGTAAAAGCAAAAAAAATCCTATCATTGTTTACTTATTTGATTGAAATTATAATTCATATTGGGTAAATAAGTCCTTGGATCTAGTCTTCAGAAGAACGAAAAACTATATCATCTTTTTTAGCAAATGATCTGGCTTGTTAAACTAACTATAGTACATCAGAATGAATAATCGACACAGATAAAATAAAAGTTATATTGAAGAACTTCGGAATCATTGCCTTAACTCCACCTTTGATGTTTTCCAAATCTCCCTTAAAAAACTCGAAAAGACAAAACCAACACGAGCAGGACTAACCTCAAAGGTTTGTAGAGCCGCTGAAATCGTACATCACAATTTGTAGAAACCTAAAACTGGAACGTGTTGTGCTAGGAATACACCCTTGCAAAAAAGTAGTCAACCCGGGATTTATCATCATGTTGTCGAGTAAGAAGTTCACGAATATAAAAGAACGAAACGTGAGAACCACTAACCACACTAAATTTGACAGTAGAGTAGCCGCCACCACCCAAAGTCAGGGTGACATGGTAACTTTTCCAATTTCAACTTTGAGACAACTATCCACTTGGAGCTCATTCTAATGTTAAAGTTTACTTGTGATAGTGGTTTTTACTATCATTAGACTGTTCTTGCTAGAATTTTTTGTGTTATTTCCCCGAGGTATTCATATCAGACTCATGTTTTTCTTCTTCAAAATCAAACAAATTAGCCATAAAAGAATTGTGGTGTGTTGCGCTGCAGGCATGAAGATACATAGGAATAAAAAATGTTTTTTCAACAAACGGCAAAACATGCATAACAAGGCTCGGAAGAATTTGTATAGCGAGTCCTTAAAAGTGTTTATTTATGCGCATGGTTTAGGCCATGGAACGTGCCTTCCTCTCCTCCGGTGCCGGGGAAACCCTAGGTTCGGTCCACCGGACCAGGCAGCGGCGGCGTCACGGCATCGTGATCTTCTTGAAGACGTCGTCAAGGCTATCCGGAGTGAGGCTGATGTGACTGGAGACGTGATGGAGGAGTGTGGTGCTGCTGGTGTTGGTCGCTGCTCAGGACATGAGCCTCGGGGGCGCAATGTACATCATGGTGGGCGCCTCTTCGTCGACATCTTCCTCAAGTCCGGTTGGATCGTGCCAACTTCTCGCCGATCCCCCTCTAGGCGTATAAGGAGTGGTGCTTTGATCCGGGCAGTCTTGGAGTCAGGGTCGTGCGGTGGTGGTGTCTCGGTTTGATTGTGACGCGGTCCGGTTGCTTAGTGCCCCATCTCCTCACCTTTGGTAGGAGCTTGGGCAAGGCGAGCTCTCTTCGTCAGGTCGTTGTAGAGAGTGTGTTGTATACCGTCTGGCGTGGTGTGCGTTTGTATCGAGATACCGGCCATCTAGGCCTCTTCTTCTATGAAATTGATGCACCTGCTGGGGTGTATCCTTGAAAAAAAAGATAGCACAGTGCACCCTTGTTGAGAATCACGATTAAAACAGGTTATACTTGAAATGCTCGTTCACAATCCATGCCCGGACGGCACTGATTCACATCTTCATAAGAGTAAAAGATGAGCACAGAACGCCATGCCTGGACTGAATACACTTCTCCAATCAGTCTCACATATCATCTATACCTATTAATAAAAGCGTTAAGGCTTCTTCTCGTACGTCGTTGGAATTGCCCCTAAAGTTAGAGAAAATTACCCACCACTGCCACCCATAAGTTAAAAAAAAATTTATTGTCGTGGATCCCTCGTGTCGAAAGTTTCGTTTGGCACATCACGGTGGTTTTGTTTCCTTTGCTACACGGTTTCAGAATCACTTCCGAGTTCCGACCAGGTTGCATCCCTCAGCAGATACACGTACGACTCGATGGAGTCCTGCTTCAATACTCCCTCCGTGTGGCATGGTACAAGGACTCAATCGAGTTGCCATCACGTAGAGTACTATATAAGCATACGAGCAGGGTCGATGTTCAAGAGAAGCGAAATACAACGCGAGTTTGTTTGTTCACGACGCGGAAGCAATGAATTGACGCCTGAAGCCAGCCCCTCCCTCCCGGCGACCTTCGGATTTGACGCGATTTCATGCCGTCTCTACTGCCGATCAACGCCATAAGTTGGGTGCCCTAGCTCTGCCCGTCGTATGCCTGGGATCTTGAAATCCTGGATGTCGTTCTCGCGATCGTTTGACGTGCGGGCGCAACGAGGTCACGATTCTCCAGCTCGCCGCGATCTGGTCCGTCGGGACCGACAAGAAGACGACGATGATTGGAGGATATCGTCGTGCGCCGGGCCTGTCGTTGCTCGGCTGGTATGTGCGCCGCACATCGCAGGAACGTGAGGCGCTTGAGGCCGTCCGGTCCGCGTCTACCCGAGAAACTGCAGCCAGATATTTGATCAGCATGCGTAGCCGATGAACTTCCTTGCCTACCTGCGCCGCCAGCTCAGCCTCCGTCGCACCGCTGTACGAAACGAAGGACGCTGCAACATGCTTGGTTTCCTGGTACCTTTCTGTCACCCCGAGCACCCGGCCACCTGCTTCAACCGTCACGAGACACAGCGCCACCGCTGCCCCTCGGCATACCGATGATACACTTCGGTATGTGGCTTTGTTTATCTATCGCCCCTCGCTCATCTATCGTGATGAGATTTCGTCGCGTGGAATCGGCCGGCGCTCGCCTGGGTCTCCCGTCTCCCGCACCCTGCATTCTGCCCAACGAAGCGGAAGAAAAATTCTTCGTGTCATTGCCAAGGTTTCTGTCGTTTCCTCTGCTCACCACGACCAGACCTCCTTCGCATGCGTCGACGTCCACGACGGCGGCCACCGTCCAGTGACTACAACAAGTTTCGGGCGCTCCAAGAGCATGTTCCATGAGATGTCCAGATTCTAGGACGTCGCAGGCATCGACCAGGCCAAGCTCAAGCTGGAAGAGGACCGGGAAAACGCTGCTCGCCCACGCCATCGCGGGAGGCCGAGGTACCGTTCTTCAACGGCGCCGCGTTGGTCGTCGAGCTCTTCGTTCAGGTGGGTGCGTCCAGGGGGAACGACCTGTTCGATGGAGGAGACCATTGACCAGTGGAAACATCGCTCTCATAGTGCTCCCCACGACGAACTGGACAGACGTGCTAGACTCGGCGCTTCCAATGCCTGAAGGTTTGATCAGCACGTCAACGTCCTACTCGACCGTACGTCCACATGTCGCTGGTTGTGTCAGGATGCTTCAGCGAGCAATCGCAGGTGTTTAGCTTACATGTGAAACTATGATCGATTGGCTTGCAGCGCACATTTTAGTCTGAATCCTGATAAAACAATCTGCTAGCTCTGGTACTTCACGTCATATATCTGAGGATTTTGAGCTACCTTTTTTCTGATCACATCCAAAATTAGACTATTACTACAAGTTGCATGCCCCTCCTAGAAATTAGACTATTGCTACAACTTGCAACATAATACATGTTAAGACATTTATCTTTTTTTTCAACGCATGCAGGAGGTCTGTCTCATTATACATTTATACTCCTGGACTAATAAAATTAGTGCGTGCTACAATGTGCACAATATTACATGTCTTCTTATGTTTTTCTATCGCAGGAAAAAAATACAATAAAATAATAAAAAAGTTGACCATTGCTATAGGTTGCACCATATTGTAAATGTGCTTAAGTTTGAAATTTATTTGTTTAGATTATATTTATTTTCTTTGGGAAAAAGAATTCGTAGAACATACGATGAGTCCGAGAGTATTGTGGCAGTTTACTCCTATGCTTGTGCATTATGTTTAAATGTGGGGTAAGAGAAAACTTAGTAAGCTTTGTGTGCCTCCACGAAGCACTACTGTTTTCCCGTTGCAACGCACGGGCACGTTTCCTAGTATTATTATAAATAAACAAAAGGGAAATGGCTATCTGTATCATATATGAGAAATAGCGTAAAGATTCGATATTAACAGGTCAGCTTGCATCACTACACACAGACACAGCCATACTCTTGTACTACCAAGACATAGCCAAATGTGAAGCCAGACAACAACACCTTATCAATAAAGAAAAGGGAAATGTCTATGTATATTATATATCATATATGAGAAAATAGCGTAAACCTTCGATATTAACAGTTCAGCTTGCATCACTACACAAAGACACAGGTATACTCTTGTACTACAAAGACATAGCCAAATGTGAAGCCAGATAGCAACACCGACTCATAGTTTCACACTGCATATAGACATGACGAACATAGTGGGAAGACCATAAAATCTGGGTCACAAATTAAAAATATGAGCCTCCTTGAAGGCTGGAATTAGTAGTACATGAGTTGCTGCTGATGCTGCTGTTGTAAGGCGCCTGCGTTCTGTGAAGTACCATCGTACATCGCCTGATTCACACCTACACCCGTCCCCACCCCCATGGCTGCTTGATTCAGATGCTGAGCCTGCATCAGTGCCTGGGTCGAAGCCATCCTGTTCAAGGCAATAGCGCGCTGATACGCCAGAACATCGGTGGCGGCTGGGAGGCTGGGAGCAGCGGGAGGAGGCAGAAGCACAGAAGTTGTACCAGCGGGTGTAGGCTTGTTGCCCCAGGAACACTGCAGAACAAAGGAAAGAAATCCACATTGCGGCTCCAATCAGGAAACCGAATGAAACTACTAGCGAAAACGGCAAGAAATATTGAAGAAATAAAAGACGGCTAAAGACCATACATGTACAGAAATATTAAGTAGGAAAGGCTGCTGCTCACCTTGATTGGTTTCCCAGCCAAAATACGGCCATTACCCATCTGAATTGCAAGGGCAGCTTCTGCGTGGTTGGTGTACTTCACAAAACCAAAGCCTTTGCCATGCTGGACACGTACCTCCTCAAGGGCTCCAGCACCGAGTGCGTGGAAAAAACGATGGAGCACATCTTGAGTAACCTGGTATTAAGAACATCAAGAAATCAGCAAGGCAGCCATTGGGACAGGTGGGATCTACGCCGTGAAACTTATTGAAATTCGTGACATAAGTTCATTATGCCACATGCAATGTGATTCGTGTAATAGTGGAGTTATAGTGTAGAGGAGCCAGGAAAGTGAATGGCAAAGCAACAAGAGGTGTATCAATAGGAGCATGCTTGAAGAGACTACCTCATGAGCAAGGTTCCCAACATAAACAGTTCTGTACTGTGGATTATTTTCTGGGGCGTCTATGTTCGCTTTCTCCTTCACATTTTCTGAATAAAACAAATAATAGACATGAAAATTCTCATATACAGATGATGGAAAGTCTTTGTATGACAGGAAGAATGAACTGCATTACGTATGTCACATCAACATCAGCATGAACCAATAACACCTTTATGAAAAGATTACTTGATACATATCGAGGGACTAAATATGCTACAAAAAACATCTTTTGAAACTAGCATCTTAGCAAATTTCAGGAACTAAGGATCTCAATAGTATAAAAAATGCAACAGGTCTTAAAACTATACCTGTGAAATTGTTAGTTACACCAGCATTCAAATCTGATGGTTGCTGCTGCTCGCCACTGTTAGCACCTTTCGTTGCCCAGTTGCAACGAATCTGCCGATTTCCGAGCCATTGACCTACAAAGGATTTTTTTAACAATGTTTTACCATCAGCATTCTAAGAACTAAGAGACTGGCATCACTCACCAATGTCATTTATATAACTTTTCGGTTCTGGAAAATATCACATGCATGTGAAAAATAACACACACACACACACACAAACACACCAGAAAAGTTTTGAGGGCATGCCATTTAAGCCATTTATGGCACTCTGCGCATCCTATAGATCAAATAAAACGATTTCAGCAAAAACAGGACCTCATAAAGCACAAATTTAGATGGTTGAGTCGGAGAATCAGCACACCTGTTGATTCCTAAAGGAAACAAAACCGTAGCCTCTTGATCTTCCGGTCGTTTGGTCCCACATAACTCGAGCATCACTAGATAGCACAAATCGTTGCAATTTTAATCTCGTCACATCATTCAATTACATAAAATTGAATTGAAAAACGAAATTAAACAGGTAACCAAGTGGCAACACAAGCAGCACTGTCAATCGACGAATATTAGGTATAACAGCACCATTAGTTGAGGAAAGTACAAAATTATGGAAAAGCTAATAAACCCCAATAGAAAAAGAAACTAATGAATAAAAGGCAGCAGGAAATGCTTACGAGCAGCTGGTCGAGTATCCTGAGAAGAATGCAAATAATGCAGAATCCGTAACCTCGGGACTAAGATCACCAACAAAAATGTTGAAATGGTCTGCAAAAAGAATAAGAATACCATAATTGGCCAAACGTTATGTCAAAAGATGTTAGAATACTGGCTCAAGAGAAACAGTAGTTTTAACCTGTTGTGTCCTCCCTCTGACCACTAGCATATGCCCAATTAACCCTGATAGGCTGCCCAAAACTGCAATAATGTTTTTTAATAAGCACATAGGATTATAAACAAAAAAACTAAATTTCAAAGAAAAATAGAGCAGCAGCTTCTAGCTATTGTTTTTCTCACATTTGCCTCCCATTAAGCGTCAAAATTGCTAAGGCAGCTGATCTGCGTTCATAGTAGTCAACAAACCCATAAGAGGACTACAGAAAAGATAAGTTTAAATGGTCAATCTACCTATTCTCTAAATTGAATCATATTCCTCTTCCAAAAGCAAAATAACTGTGGTAAAGGAAACCATGAACAAAACTACCTTCTCTTTTCTTATAAGCTTGCATCCGTCAACCGAACCAACACTCTAAAAACACTCCCGGAGAAGTGCCTCTGTCACTTGAACATGAATATTGCCGACATATCTAAATTATAGAAACATAGCAAATCAGATAACAGTGCAACCATGATTGTAATTAAGTGTTTGCCATACACATAAATGAAGATGCCCATGAAAGAGCAACTGAAACTAGGTGATATAACACTACAAGTGTGCAAGCAAAATGTGATCTCCAGTTCAAAGCATTAAGAAAAAGATAAAAAGTCACTAACGAGACTCACACACTGCGGCATGTACTCGTATCAAAACCAGGTGGCAGATTTCCAGTAAGAATGGTCTCTATCTGCAAAAATAAAAATGTAAAAACAACGAAAGAAAGAAAGGAAAATCTATGTACGAGAAATCATCTTCACAGTTTTGCAAAACCAAATAATGAGAAATCCTATCATCGGACACTTCACAATTACTCGCTAATTCGCTAGTCGCTACAATACTCCCTCTGTCCCATTATATAAGATGTTACAGAGTGAGTATTAAAAACGTCCAAGTCACTTGGAGACTGTTCCCTTACTAAACTGGTCATCAAAATATATTTTCAATTTCCCATGGATTTGAACACTAAGCACCTTGAGATCACTGGCTTTTCTACTTGTACCAGAAAGAAACAGGGCGAATTTGATCATTCTAAGCATGAGTGAATCTTCACCATGGGGTCACTCAATCTCGCGTCGAGACCACCCTTCCAAAGTAAGTCGAAAAACTGATGCAAACTACAAGCGCCTCCAAAACCACTAAGACAACCGCAAACCCAAGACGACCCCAACACCTACAAGTCTCCTCGCGCGAAATTCGAGAACTGAGCTCATCTACAAATACAATCGACCTCCTACCAGACCAACCACCGGGGAATTCAGCAAACTTCCGCAGGGCGCTGCCACGTGGGAGATTAGGTAGGTAAGTTGTAGGTACAGACCTGCTGCGGCGGCGCGGCGGCGCGGCGGCGCCGAGGAGGTGGTGGTGCGGCGGCGGTGGCATCGGGTACATGGACTGCAGCGCGGCCGCGTGCTGCATCAGCGCAGCGGCCTGGCTCTGCTGCTGCGGCAGCATCACGCGCCCCCTGCTGCCCAGCCCCGCCTCGGCAAGCGACGGTCGATTGGTAGGACGACGAGCAGGAGCAACGCGGATTTTCTAACGGAGCCGCGCCCTACCGGGGTTCGATCGGCCGTCCGTGTTGTCATCAAGATTCGGGCAACGATATGACGTATATGCCAGTGAATTGCCGTAAAGCCAGGTTAATTGTTGGAATACATCTTCTTCGTCCCACCAGTACGAGGTCCCACCAGTAGAA
Organism: Poa pratensis; assembly: GCA_947311845.1. Taxonomy (NCBI): domain Eukaryota; kingdom Viridiplantae; phylum Streptophyta; class Magnoliopsida; order Poales; family Poaceae; genus Poa; species Poa pratensis. Next base: position 24,578,236 of record CAMZMU010000093.1, read on the forward strand.
GATTCCTCTGATCCCGTACCAGCTCTGGATGCTGTCGGTCGTGGGCGGATTCCTTGACCTAGATTTGCCGGCGGCGCTCAGATTCCCCATTACAATCTTCTTCGTCCGCGTCTTCTTCTTCGCTGAGGAAGGACGCGATATAGGTGATCCTCTTACTTCTTTTGATTGCCGGGTAGTTCGATGTCTGTTGATTTTATCATTATTAGAACTGGAATTCGTCTTTGTTGTTTAGCTCGTGTGTCGGTTCCTGATTCGAAGATTCAATTAGAAAGATCTGACTGGGCACTCATTACCATTCAGATTTGGAGCGGATGGATCCTGGCAATTCATTTTCTGAATATGCATCTCACGAACCAGGAGAGACGATGCATACTATCTCCTTCATGGAACTGCTAAATAGGGTTGCCACAGAAAGAGATACTACATTGTTTCCCTGGTATTTTTTCTATGCAACAGATTATTTTACTGTAATGCAATAAATGTAGAATAGCTGGGCATTTGTTTATTCGGTGATACATTTGTAGTTCACCTGTTGTCTGCAATGATAAGCAAGATGTAGCTGCCGGAACTGTCGAAGATGATTCAAATGACATAGCAAACGATCTAGAGAATGGTGCATCCAAGTAAGTGTATCTGTTCTGCTACCATAGGCATCGCAAAATTGAGTGCAGAGATTATACTCTTTTTAAGACGCCTTGTTTGTATATCGCTCAGGAATTGTTTCCCCAGTCCACCCGCTGAATCAGTTAACACTGCGGATTTCGATGAACCTATGTCTGACGGAGATATTGGATCTGAAGCTACTTCACATATGGCTGGTTCGAGATGCTTTTCATCTTTTAATCAGGCAGAAGATGACTGTGCTTCACTTGAAGTTAGTTCATTGCCCAGGTGACAAAACTGGTTTATTTATAAAAATGGCCACACTTTGGTTAGATTTTTGTGTGACGATGATGATCTTAATTGGCAAAATTTCAGAGAACAATCCTCCTGTCAAATTGAAGCGTCGATGAGGAAATACTGCAACGACAAGAAATCGGTCATGTTCAATCCTGAATTAGGGATGGAGTTTGATTCAGTCGGCGAAGCGTACCAGTTCTATAATATGTACTCATGGGTTGGTGGATTTAGTATCAGATTAGGTGACAACTACAAAAACAAAAAGGGTGAGCGTACAATGCAGGAGTATAAGTGTCAGCGTGAGGTACATTATACGCGCATTGTCCAGAAACAAAAAACTATCTATGGGCTGTTTTGGGCTTTACTAACATATCCATTTTTTTTCGCAAAAAACAGGGCCATGACAGAGAGAACAAGATATCGTCAACTCGTTGTGGTTGCAAGGCAATGCTACGTGTAGGGATGAATGATAGTGGCAAATGGTATGTCAAAAAATTTGAAGCTAGACACAACCATGTATTGGTTGAGAGCTGTGGAGAAAAGAAACATCTTGCTTCTCACAGACAGATTGACAAGCACACTAAAGACATGATCAGGCACCTGCGAGAAAACAATGTCAGCCTTTCAAGGGTTAACTGCATAATGGGTAGCTTCTTTGGGTCGATGGACAAAGTTCCTTTTGACAAAAAGAAGCTAAGGACTGTTTGCTCAAACATAGCAAAAGAAGCCATGGAGGATGATGTCCAAAAGACTATGGAATCGTTTAGAGATATGATATCTAGAGATCCAAAATTTGTTTTTACTGCCCAGCTGGATGAAGATGACAGGCTAATGTCTTTGATGTGGACTAGTGGGAGAAGCAGGTCGCTCTACAAACATTTTGGTGATGTCATCACGTTCGACACCACTTATGAAACAAACATATATAGAATGCCTTTTGGGATGTTCGTTGGCGTTAACAACCATTTCCAGAGTGTAATTTTTGCTGGTGTATTCCTTACCAGCGAGACTGCAGATGCTTTCAAGTGGACTTTTCAAGAATTTGTGGCTATGATGGGTGGGAAGGCACCACAGACGATGCTTACAGGTTAGCAGCTAAATAAATTTATGCTTCGATGCATTAGATCGTTTTTTTATACGTCTCAGACATTTCTAACTACAGTTTTTTGCAGACCAGTGTCAGGCAATGACAATCGCTATAAAAGAGAATTTGTTGACGACTACTCACAGGTGGTGCAAATGGCATATTCTGAGAAAAGCTCAAGAGGCTTTAGGCCATGTTCACAAAAAATACAGCACTTTCAGTGGAGATTTCAATAAAGTTGTTAACCACATGCTGACAATAGAAGAATTTGAAGCAGGGTGGCAGTACCTAATCGAGACGTACAGTTTATCAGATAACCCCTTCATGGTTCGTGCTTTCGAAGTAAGGCATAAGTGGGCGAAACCTTACTTCAACGATGTTTTTTGTGCTCGCATGACCAGCACACAGAGGAGTGAAAGTGCAAACCATGTGCTGAAGGTTTATGTTCCTTGCAAGTCATCAATAAACATGTTTATTAAGCAGTACGCAAAGCTGATCGATGACCGTGAGAAAGCAGACGATGAAGCTGAGAAGAACAAAACGCAGGTATTTTTGCAAATTGAGAAAATTCTGAAAATGCACTGCTTATGTATCTTCGACAGACGATGAAGCTTTAGGCCATAGACGTATCTTAATGACATTATCTCTTATGTATCTATCTTCGACAGAAAACTTCAAAGCCGCTCTTTGGGTACCCTATAGAGAAGCATGCTTCAAGAATATACACTCCAAGTGTATTCAAGTTGTTCAAAACCGAGTTGCGGAAGTCATCGTCCTATGTCATTGTGTCCTGTACAGATTCAACTGTCTATGCTGTACGTCACGTCGATGCAGATAATAGGGAATCATGGAGCAGGGTGCATTTTACAATAACTTTGGACCCCGCTAAAAGTTTCTACAAGTGCCAGTGTGGGCTGTTTGAGCATTTTGGTGTTATCTGTTGCCACATAATGCTGGTAAGTGCAATTCCTTCACACTCAATCACAATTATATACAACGTACTACTGTTTCCTGGTGTTTTCGTAACTAATCCTTTTTGAACACAGGTAATGACCCAGTCAGGTGTTATGACCGTACCAGAATGCCACATTATGAAGAGATGGACTATAGGTGCAAGGGAGGACGCCTGTGGGATGAATAAAAGGAAGACGCCTGCTGAGCAAGGCGAGATATCCCGAACTATAAGACACAGGAAATTATACATGACAGCAATAGATCTGGTCAGCGCCGGTGAGTTTGATGAATCAACATCAGAGTTAGCTACGAAGTATGTTGAGATAGCAATGAAGAAAATAGCAGAGTATAAAGCAACTATAAGCCACACATGTCAAGTTGGGTACAAGAAAACGAATAAAGTTGTAGACCGCGTAGGGTCAGAAGTGTGCGAAACTGAAGATTCCGGAGATACTGCTGCATCAGGGCTCAAGCTATTCGACAAAGAGAAGAATTTTGGTATAGAAGTTTCGTCTATAAAAGCTCCAATTGTGAAGAAGAAACTTGGAAGGCCCACGAATAAGAGATACCTAACACATTTTGATTCGAACATCAAGAAGAATCGTGGGGTTGTTCACAAGAATGACAAGCCAAAAACCCCTGGCGGTAGGACAGGAGTTAAGCAAACCAGGTTTTGCAGTGGCTGCAAATCACCATCCCATGATATCAGAACTTGCCCTGGGAAAAAAGACGGTATAGTTGCCGACAATAACAGCGACATTCAAGAAGCAATAGATTCATTCGTGTTTTAGTGATGTCATGATAGCACAATATTGTAGTGCAACTCTTTCTGTCTTTTAGATTCAATGAAATTATGCGTGTGCTACATTTAAGAAAAAACAAAATTCATTTGCAAGGAGACATATGTATAAATTGTGATGTTCTGGTAATATTTAGACCCTGCGGATACTCTGTACATATATTATTTTGCTAAAAAGTACTTCTAGTCCTTTTTGCATCCCAATATAGGTTACATGTCCAAAACATAGTGTAGTAAACCTAAAACATGTTCACCCCACTTGTTTACAGTACGTAGCGTCAAGTATGATTAACTCTATATTGAATAAAGATGATATATCAACCTTCGTATTGTCGTGATTGTTCACACATGAACAACAGTCGCTTGTGCATCATGAAAAATGTCATATACCTACTTCATTATGTAGCCAGATACGTTTCTTCCTTTGAATATTCTGACTGCAATATGTTTCACCGGGAAATCATTGCAGGGTGTCTATTAATGCTTCAGAGGGTAGGGATTCTACCGAAGTTTCGACCAAAATAAAGCGGGTACTACTGGAAGGTAAATATCATGCTTACTGTGTGTACTTCAAAACCAGAAAATGTGTTTGCTACAAAGATATATTAAGCTATATGTTATATCGTCTATATCACATGTTTAAAACAAAACTTATTTGTTGCTACATGTAACTGCTGAATGGAAACGATGGACTAAGCAGCTAGTTATGAACCACAAATGATAGCTTTGCATGAAAAGGTTTATCCGCAAAATGGTCCAGCTACATAATACTGAAGAACGAGACTAAATAGCATTTGTGTTCACGAATATTACAACATTCGAAATAAAATTCCTGATAAGTCTGGTTTTAATGCAAATTTCCACATCCAGATCCAGGATGACAGCATCTAGTTTCCTGGCTCTTCTTCAGCACTCAGCTGTCTGAATATCCTTGGAACTCTGCCACGATTTCCCTGGAGAGACAGAACATCCCAAAGGTGCCTTGCTCTAATCTCACCTAGGTCCAACTGCATGACAAAAGTAGCAGTTGTGTAATTGTTGTTGTTCGCAAAAACAATAGAATAATCTAATCAAACCGGCAAGTTTAACTTACGTTGTTTATGGATACAGTCAAGTGAAATCCATTGTAATATTCTGCATAATGCATACAAAAGAGACCAGCGTTTGACCTGTATGCATTTGAATAATTAATGTCAGCAGACTGATATAACTTATGTGGTTTCCGGTTAAAATAAGTTTGCGTTGCAAATTACCATCTGCATCTCCTGCTGATATTGTTCCTGAATACAGCAGTCCAATTCTCCCTATCACAATTCCAGTGTGGGTAGAATTCTTCGATGCAGTCGAACAAGTAGTTATGCAGATCAGTTACAACCGCACCATGAGCATCTTCTATCTTGCCTTCTGACATTCCCATCATTAATGGATCTAGTACGTGTATTTCGCTTTCAACGAAGTCCCAGAAGTAGCAACTTTTCTTCCCCTGAATGTCTACTGGGACAATAAACTGCAATAAACGACATTTGTATGTTAGAATCTTATGGGTTAGCTCCTTTGATATGTATATTTTCTGGTGGCGAAATACATAATGTGTTTACGGCAATAACCTTGGTACACTTCTCAACGTCGTACTTGTAGAAAGGGCTGAAGAAGTATTTCTTAGAAGAAAGAACACTTGCAACCTGTGATCCTCCAAGAGCCCCGTGCTGAAACATACAATAGGTACATGTTAATATACAAGCATATTGCAAACGTTTGATATGTACTGCATTTTAACATTTTGCTCAAGGGGGTACTCACCGACCACCCGTTACATATAAAATGATTCTGCTGTTTTGGTCAAGGGGTGCCTTTTGTCATCCTTCACAGTTAGTGTTCTGAAAATTGCTTCAGATATTGAATGGCTGTAGTAACCACCTCTTAGTGTTTCAGAACGAAGAGCAACTCCATCCATCCTTAGAAATGTTGGTTGTCCATGCTCTAACCATGCACTGAATGATGGAAATCCATATAATTTTAACGATATCAATCAAACAAGTAATGAACGAGGTCTGGATTGTATATACATATAAGTGGTATCCTTCATATACACACCTGTGAAGCTCAGCGTCTGAAGCCCTCTGTATTTTCTTGTAAAGCTTCATACATACTAACACAGAGGGTGAATGTGCAATCATCTCAAAGACCTCGGGAGCCGGAACTTGTACTTCAACATTTTCAACACCTGTGAAAATAACCTCGGGAGCGGGAACTTGTACTTCAACATTTTCAACACCTGTGAAAATATGCCCATCGACAAAAAAAATGGTACGCATGTTAGTATTGGTTTGTGTGTACAGACATTGACGATTGTGCTATTATTAGTTTGACGCTAAAACGACCTCCGGTTTTCAGTGTCAGCTCTGTGCTAGGTCCAGCTTCATTCCAGAAAATAGTTGGATTAGTTTTGAAATGTCCTGCATAAACCAATGTCAGCCGAGCTAGATGCAACTTCATATGTACAAAATGCAAGGTCAGAGGAAAACACACCACTCGTCTTTGGTGGAGACTTAGAGAACTGTTTATTCTTGGCTTTCATAATGAGCTCACCAATACTAAGAGGCCTGCCCTTTGCATCGATAGCTGTTACAATGGTGAAGCATATAAAGTGAAAAATGGGAACTATGGTGTAGTTTTACAACTGAAATAGCTCTGGACTTAGCAAATACCACCGGATCTTGCTTTAAGCTCTTTTGATTTGAGATAATCCAATTCCTCGTTATCTCTTTTCCTCTTATGGTCTGGGTGTGAGTGTTGATGTGAGGTGGTCTGATCTTGTTCAATCCTAGTGTAGCATACCTCGTAACCAGGTTTGAACTGCAGAAGAACAAACGAATACAAAAAAGATAAGCTTGTTCTGGCTTATCCCTTAGTACTGAAAAATAACAGTATAGGCCCTGGTAAGACGATAAAAATTATCAATGTTCTCCGGTACCTGGTTAGCACCATAGTATGACTCCATGCTGGTGTTGCCCTTGTTTGTGTCCATGTTAATTAAGTGCTGAACAATGTTTTGTGGGTATACTGTGGCTCTCGGGAAAATGTTCCCAGACACAGCATTTATGCCGAAATCAGTGTTGTCCAGGTAGTGAACCTATCATGAACATGTATTGAATGTGAACATCCCAAATAATAGACAATATAAAATTATACACTAGTATTGCTATCTTTTATGTGTGATATGCATGAAGCTGGAACAACCAGTCAACTAACCTGTAATATTAAAGGACACCCGCCTACTGTTATTGGCGTGGTCCCGTTCCTAATCTGGCTTTGCACATATAACGCTTGTGTGAACATGTTCTTCCTAATTAACTGGCACCAGTTGTGAGATATTATCTCGAGCGGGTCACATAGACTTCCCATTATTTCAAATGGGAAACTAAGTTTGCCTGCGCTCGGTGCAAGGAAACTTGATATTGCGTAGAAAACCGCAGCGACACAAAAACCATTTCTTTCATCCTCTGTCATAGGATGGTTATATTCTTTCTTCACAACAGACTCGACATACTCAACCGTGAAACTAGCATCCTGGTATCCTAATGACAGAAATGACTTTACAACTTCTGCATCAGTCCGCTTTACCAATGGTGATTTTCCACTCCTTATTACCTTACGGCCTTCTGACGGCAATCCAGTGATCAGATTAATGTCATGATCCTTTATGGGTATCTGCCTGTTACCACCTAAGTCTAAGATCGACCTATGCACATCTACCTTACTAAGGATCCACAGATAGAATCTGAAATCAGTCATTTCATGGTAGGGGAAGACACACATTCCATTGAATCCAATTGACTTTAGCAGTTTTACTTTCTCTCCAACGAAACTTGCGAAAACATTGCAAACGTTTTCTATAGGTTCAACGTAGAAAACTTTTGGTTGTTGTGCAATTATGATCCTAGGAACTGGATCGTTGATCGGTGGTACACATGACCGAGACACCTTGTTCCTTGGGACCTAATCAATTGTAAAAAAAATGTAAACAAACTACATTTGTAAGCAGTATATTCAGACTCCTAGATTAACATTGCAACATATGTGCTGGTTGTCTTTTATTCTATGACACCGAGACGGAAACTACCTGATCATTTGTTGTTACTTGACTGTTGATGGGGAAAATCTTGTTGCACGTGTCTTTCAGGATAATCCTACAAACTGGAATTGAAGGGCTCTGCGGTCCAATTCCCTGTTGCACCAAGAAAAGCAGAGCATAGATTAGGTAATTTGGTAAGATAATGAATTATATTACTGTTAGTGATAGCAATGTATATCTTCCCTTTGTCTGAACCTTGTGTTGCCTTAACAGTTTCTGCCCTCGTAATCTTCATATTATCCCTTGAAAGATTGTCCTAAAAAAATAATGTAAAATGCCTGATTATTATAATAAATCTGTACAAAGGATGCCTGCTTAGTATATGCAGTATGTGGGTACCAGAAAACATGGTCTAGGTTTCCTCTTGTGTCGAAGTTATGAACCATGTATCATATTAGGTTTTTACTAGTATAATTAAATCTGGCAAAGAGATATACCTCTATACTGGGATTAATGATTTGTCCTCAGTGCCTTTGTTTTTCACCAGTTGCTCTCTCTTCTTAGCTTCAAGAAGTTTAGTAGCACTGCTGCTAGTAAATCTCTGACAGAGGTGTATATACATTAGGCACCACATGGACAAGTTGCTACATCTTTGTGAAAAACAAGATATGTCCAATATATGTGCGATATATACACTAAAAGAAAAATGGTTCTGAAACCCAAGACATGTACAAGGATATGTGTAAGATATATATAATATGGTTTTGCAGGAACATGTTGCATGTATAGACTAAAGAAAAAGGGTTCTGAAACCAAGACATGTACAAGATATGTGTAAGATATATATAATATGGTTTTGCAGGAACATGGTGCATGTATAGACTAAAAGAAAAAGGGTTCTGAAACCCAAGACATGTACAAGATATGTGTAAGATATACATAATATGATTTTGCAGGAACATGGAGCATGTATAGCATTTATATATAATAGATCTAAATGCGGGCACGTTAAATCAAAATATCTTTACTGCATATACTTGTACAACGCAAGGGACCAGAAACAGGCAACTATAAGTTCTGGATCTATAAATCAAGACAAAAAATCACACGATGCAAGCAGTGTATCTATATCAAACTTGTTCTATGAGCACTCATGGCTCAGTATGCTAGATACCGCATCAGAAGCTGATAAATTGATACGATATTTACTATTTGTTCAGTATGTACCTTCTGAGGAGCAGATCTTGTTGCCAGGTTCTTGGATGCGGTGAGATCGATGGGGTTAGCACCGACGGCGGCAGAAGAACGGTCTTGCTCACTAACCTGCGAGATATACAGCATTGATATTCGGAAGAAAGAAGGGTAATCCAGATATGGTATGTATATGATAAGTAGTATCACCTTGTTTCCTGATGAGTGTTCATGGCTGCGGTGTGCAGCTCGCCTTGAGTCCATTTTCGGCTGGGGAGGAGATGGAATGGAAGGTGGAGTCCTGTGTCTGTGAAGTTAGAGAAGGATGGACTCTTCTTATGTACCTCTCCTGTAAGAGAAAGGTGTGGGATCTAGGTCAGATGGATTCCTACGCAGTTTCACTTTTTTATTTCGCACATATTATGTCGATTCTTATCTCTCATCATGGCGCACATCTACACATCTATGTCTTGCTGACCTATGGATGTACCAGGTAAATAGGAGCTACATACATGATGTCACAGCCATCCTGGCATGGCATGGGTCGGTGCATTTGACATGTATGGTATGTGCCTCACACTTTGACCACCAGCATGTTTGATATATGGAACATATTGCTTGGATGCAAAAAGGTTAATATCTAAATCTGCCTGTGATTAGTTTTAAGATGCAAATAATATAGTTTGCCTGGTTTAAATATTGTTCTAGTTCTAAAATTAGCTTGTGGATTTTGTAGATCGCACCAACTTAACTCCACGCGTGACAATGATGTTTGGACTGCATGCTATGCGTAGCCTCTACATTGTAGCTGACTCCTAGAGCCGCCTTTCGTGCCCCGGTTGTCAAATAGTACTGTCCATATCTCGTACCGGCGTTCTGATATGAGTGTACTATGGATACTATTCCAGAACGTCTGTAGATCAAATCCTGTAGATTTTTATTGTGTCTACAACTACGATTATGCCATTGCCTTCTCGCACACTCTTGTGGGCTGGTAACTATTGCATAAGTGGTATACTCACGATATTTGGAACATTTTGCTTACAGAACTTGTATTATTGTGGCACTGTGGGTATAAAGTTGTACTCATCCTTATGGAACACAAAAAATCTGAAATCTCCATGCTGACCACCCCTCTTCATGATCACCGTATGCGCTCTGGAATTTTGGCATACATATCGCCTTTTGATCATAATTTAGGTACCGAACGTTTATTGCGATCCATACATTGGTTTTAAAATTGTTAATGGTGAACAATTCATAATAAAACAAAACACAGGTATAATTGTACCTTACAATGCCATAAAAATGGACTTGACAAGTCTAGTCTATTCATTAATTCTACGCCTCTTATACGTTCTGCCTATTACACCAACCCTCTGGATTTGAGGTTGCTAGTAATCTCTTCTTCATCATTTGAAATATGGCTCGATGTTCCAGATGTTTCATCTCCTTGGTTCAATATATACACATCATGGAGAGCAGAACTCTCATCACTATCACCAATATCTTCCGCGTGAAAACTAGCGTCCTGCCACAGCAAAATGAGTCGACATGTTACTACTAAATACCTATACACTGTAACGAAGATGATGAATCACGCGGGGCGGATAAATATACCGGGTTCGCGACCTGAATTGCTAATGTATCTGATGAAACATTAATAACAATTGATGCTGAATCGGCGTCATCTTCACATGAAGATGTTACTGTGATTTTCGCCTGGTTTATGAAATAAATACATGATAAACAGGTTTGAAGTTCAGATAAAAAGAATCATCTCTGACATTGTTTGGCGTAATTACCTGGATAGAAGAGGTTGCATCCTTTTCTAAGCTTGACAACACAGATTGAACTACACATAGCTCCACTCCTGATTTCAAATCTTCTTCAACATGACGAAGAAAAACAATATACGTAACTTTATTGGGAGCTGGGTAGAGAAAGTGTCATATGAGATATCTGTGGGAGCATGCCTATCCGGCCTTATATAAACTTTATCAAACTATGAGTTCAAAAAATTTCCCTCCAAATCCTAGCGTGGAGGGCCACAGCATGCCAGTCCTTTTTGTCACTTGTCATTGTGTGCTACCGACACTGCTCACACTTAATGCCACTCCACACCGATATGTACGTTTGTACACAACGTGTTTTGGGTGCATAGTATGGGGCAGTGTGTGTGTGTCCGCTCAGGAACAAATGAGAAAACGGGAACAGTGTAGTGTACATAAGGACTGCTTGACTAGTGCGTAGCTACCTACCAGCCTATTATGTACCTTATATGACAGCTAGTTGGTAGTGAACAAAAAAATGATAACTATATCTCTTCCAAAGCTTATGCTGTTGGTATCTACTCTCATTTGCTCGGACATGTGTTTCCTCATACAGTTTCCTCTTGAGCGTTTCTTGCAGATATCAATGGCAGCTTCTTGAGACCGACAGGTGTTCTTCCTATATTGTCTTATCAAGCATCTCCTCCATAACAAAGCTTCGGTAGAGAAGGTTAGTTAAGATGTACTCATCCTCAGAAGATCAGATCTCATGTTGCCATGTAATGTGCATCCATGCCATTGTATATGAAAATTACTCATATAGCTTCATCTTGCTTTTAGGATAGATGTGTATTAGTTAAATGGTCCAAAATGATTCCTATATATTGTTGGTTGTTGTCCCTGCTATATTGGCTTATCTATTTCTTTTTTGCAATTGTAGACCTGAGCTTACCATTGTGTCCGTGAAAGCTTCGTCTGTTAGCTTAGAATGGATGGAAATGCAGAGATGGATGCTGCTGCTATAGGAGCTGCGACCTCAAGGAGTTCAGCAAAACGTTTGTCATCGGTAGTGAGCAAGTTTAATAGCTTAAAAAGGAAACTGGTTAGTGATATAGGGTTTTCGGGTATCCTTCACATGCCTCAAATTAACATGACCCCTAGGAAATTTACAGTCTGGCTACTTAGCAAAGTTGATTTGGAATCAAGGTCTATCATGCTGGATGGTCGTCCCCCAGTACCGCTAGATGATAAGTCGTTTGCCAGAGTTTTGGGAATACCATGTGGACCAAAAAAATTGTTTGGTTTGGATTGTAAGGTTGCACAAGACAAAACATACTTCATTAAACTTGCTCTTGGGTCACTAGGCACTGATCCTTCAGAAACATGCAGTGTTAAAGTTGCCGAGCAGGTTGTCGCTATGGAATACCCCCATGGGATGAATAAGGATGAGTGTGACAGGTTTAAAGTTTCTTTCGTCGTGTTTGTTATCGGCCATTTCTTGGTCGCGAAAGCTAGGTCTAATCATGGTGTGGATGACTATTGGGGCTCTCTGATGAATACTGATGAGATCAATCAGTATAATTTCTGTTCGTTGGTAGTAGACGAGCTTCTAGAGTCAGCTAGAAGAGTACAAAGCGAGCTGCGATCTAGTAGGCCTGTAAAGAATGTTACCGGTTGCACGCTGGGGCTCCAAGTAAGTGCCATAGTGCTTGATTAAACTTTTGTAGATTTGAAACTTTAAACAGTGTCGACATGCCAGTTATATTCTACTCGTGTTGTGACAGTACTGTATCTAGACAGCTTAAACCTACCAGGGTTTCATTTAGACTCTGAAAAAACACCCAGGATTTCTTTGTTTGACCAGACTTTGCTGAAAAGGATGATACATGAAGATGACAGTAATAGTATATTCTATTTCTCTTCAAGTGACACATCTTCTCATGGTTTTACAAAGGTATACACTATTTATATTATGAACTGATATCTATGTCTGCCTTTTATTTATTTTTGATTCCCTGGAAATAATGTAGGCGGTTCCAAAACCAACTATTTTGACAATTGCCACGGTTCGAGACAAGGAGACGGCACATTCGGTGACAACTGTTAAAGACACCGTGTATTCGACTCCACAACCAGCAATCAGTTCTTACTTGACGGCTTATCTTCAGGGAAACATAGATAAGAAGGTCAGTCACAATCCATTCACTGTATCATATCTTACTATCTTGTGTAAATACATTAACTTCCAAACTTTGTTCATTCAGCTAACAAACGCCCAGGTTGATGATCTAAAGTGGCATAATGCTAGAATGATACAACATGTTAGAAAAACGAAGGAATTTCTTCGAGGAGGTGGAGAGTTTAATCTTGATGTAGCCGGATTGAAATCGGTGGTAGAAGTGCAGATGGAATCTTTAATGTCAAAAAATTTCCAGGACAACTTAGCGTTAGCTCAACGTCTACACACACATTGCTCTAAGGATCCTAGTGTCGACTCCAATGCTACAAATTTGAGCAGCCACAGAACTCGTTCATCAAGCTTCTACTGTCGGAGCAGTGGAAGTATAAGTGCTGGTATGTGAGTCATGTCTACTTGAATGAAAAAATATCAAATATTTCTCGAAAAGATAATCGTTTCTTTGTTCTACTTAAGCAGGAACCGGTAATAGCTCTGTGGGATGTGGGTCTGCAAGCGGTAGCGTTAAACTAAGCGCATGTGCTGGTGAGTTAATGGTAATTGTTGTTTACAGGGTTTTAACGGCTGTGATTACAATCGTTCGTAGTTAACTTGTTTTGATATTAATAGCTGCGTCCGCGTGTGTCACTCCGCTGGTTGGGAAACAACTATTCGCTGGAAGCACGAACTCCTGTAACAAGCGGATTAAGCTTGAAAGAGATGTGGATGTGGTAGGCGACGATGTCAACAATTCGTCAGTGAAAGGAAAATTCAGGCAGTTCCTTCTTGGTGAAGATGCAATAACAGACATAGTTGAGAGGGCATCCTGTTCATCAAACAATATAAAATGTATCCAGAAACACAATTCATCTATGACAAAATTGCTCTGCAGGCAGAAAAGAATGGCATCAGATCCTTGGAAATATGGGAGAAAGAGTAGATGTGTTAGTGACAAGATGACTTCAGGGTTTTATATTTGGCTTCAGAACAACAATCTATCAACACTACTCTGGTTAGTTGATATTTCTTTACTATTATTGTCTGTCTTTTTATGCTGGACGTATGATCCGGGAAATTAGACATATTGGTCATATCGTTTATCTACTTGCAGCTATTGGATTGAACACTCTCTTCCTAAATACATTCAGTTAAATGGGTATGATCTAAAAGATATATTCATCAAACGGCATGATTTCACAAGTGATGCTTTTGATGTTGCTGTGAGGAGAATTTGTCAGCTTGATTTCAATATGTATGGTGTGGGAACAAAATTTCTTGGAGACACATCCTCGAATCAGACTTCGCTGTAAGACGAACATAATCACAATTGTTACAAAACAGTGTAAAAAAATCTATATTGACCTGACTGTGTAAAATTTTCGTAGGATGTTGTGCTCTCTGGAGTGGACCCTCTTTCTACTGTATCTGTTATTCTACAGTTCACATCTTGCTTCTACGACTACGACATATCCGAATGCAGAATGGTAATCATCGAGACAACTTATAAATGACTTACAAACTTGCATCGTGCTATAACAGTGCTTTGACTTTCTTACAGATTGTGGTTCCGGCGTCACGGGGTGATGGATGGTGTTGTTATTACTTTGACATGGAGTTCATGAAAATACACGTCATCGATCCAGCTTATGATCCGAAAAAACAAGTTGAGAGCCAAGAGTGTCACCTTGTTAATATTGAGAAGCTCAAAAGGGGCTTGTCTTGTGCAATTAGCATGCTTTACGAAGGATGGCTTGTTGATTGGGAGGAGTTCAAACCTAACTTCTTGAATCCGATTATCCCAAATTCACCGAGGTGGGCTACTGTGTCTCGAATCGTTTCATGTGAATAGTCGTGTCTAACAGGATGGCTTCTAAGTTCATACACAGTTATATTGATAAAGTGACATGTGGTATGTATTCGCAGATCAGACTCTGGGTTACTTACACTGTTGGCTATTCAGGAGTTCGATGGTTCTAAGTTTGTAGAAGATCCGACGGAGGTAATGTTACGTTAAAAATGTATTCATGGTTTCCCAGTTTTTGAAACTACTTGTACAGTATCTAACTTGTAAATCCGAATTTCAGGAATCCGTTACAAAATTCAGCAAACTTGTACTCTACGAAATGTTGTCAATTGAAGAAAACTATGGAAAGTTGCCGTCAGCATTCGCACAGTACGTTAACTAAAAAATGTGAACCACGAAATGTGTTGTCGTAATATTCTTTACGGTTCTATTTTTTTAAGCCATGAACAGAAATTCGATGCAATTTTAATCTATTGTATTATTCAGACAAATGTATTACTTATATAAAAATACCATGATTGATTGTTCCCGCAATTGCATGAATGTTCCATTTTGGGATATGCGAACACTATACTATGTCCTCACATGAGGTGCCAAGAAAAGACATTTGAAAAAGTCAATGTATTTATGACATTTTGATATGCGGGTTGTACCGTGTATTGAACATATACAAAACTGTTTGTATAAGGAGAATATGTGCCTTGTTTCAATTACATATGTTGCGCATGCTCACTTGCTATCGTGTATATTTCGTATATTGCACATATTTCAATGTCATATCTTGTATATATTGTATATATTCCGAAAACAAAAACCATAACCATACTATCCATGGTATTAAAATCATTTCAGGCGATACTCTGGTGACATATCCATTCTGAAAAAAGAATCGACATCCCATAAACCAAATATTTTTTGGCATATAACAGTAAAAAAATTATCTACAGTGAGATTCTATGCAATTCCAAAACACGGGCCTTACTCACCAGTACAAAGCTCCCTTTGTACTCTATATCATATTGATTCCGTAACAACTACATCTCGAGAACCGCCGTGTATGGGTGAAAAGTAGGCTTATGCTTAAATTTGCCTTGATAAAAATACTCCCTCCGTTGACAAATGGATGTCTCAACATATCTCACATTTGCATCTATCCACACACCAAATTATGTCTAGATATATGCAAATCTGAGCAAGATTGACACATCTTTTGTGAACAGCGGGAGTAGTTAATTTCATATTCTCCGTGACTGTTTGCGCTTGTTACTTCCTCGTTTTTTGACTAGCACGTCATTCGAAAGAGAAATCACGATAGCATGTATGCCGTGGTATTAAAAAAAGGTATATCAATACCATATTACTCACTAATGTGTGTCAACCGTCACAATACACTCTGCCTGCAGTTGCTCTTGAGTCCCCTTTCAAAACACGGGCCTTCCTCACCGATGGTCACATCTTCGTATTGTAAACCATACCCAATTCTCATCGAACCCATACCGATGTGTTTTGTATTTCATAATGACTTCATATCAAGTACATTCTGCCGGCTGCTTGCTCTGGAGGCTATTGGTGTGGTTTTGCATTAGCGTTTACAGTATGAATTCCAACTCATATACCATATAAACTGATATAATTTCATTGTTTTAGCCATGTCATACTTAGTTCATATTGAGCTTGCAAAAGTGATATTTCTTTGAGGAAACATATCCAAAAAAAAAATGATGTCAGCAGATCAGACTGCTGGTGGTGTGCCGACCAAAAGTGATATTTCATTACAAACTTACCATAAACATATCCAATAAAATCCAAGAATATATGAGAGAAATTTTAATCTATAGTGAGATTCTATGCAATTTCAAAACACAGCCCTTCCTCACCAATGGTCACGTCTTCGTATTGTAAACCATACCCAATTCTCATCGAAACCATATCGATATGTTTTGTATTTCATATTGGTTTCATATCAAGTACATTCTTCCCGCTGCTTGCTCTGGATGCTATTGGTATGGTTTTGCATTAGCGTGTAATTATGAAATCCAACTCATAAACCATACAAACTGATATAGAACAGTTTATGCTTCTGATGTAATTTAAGTGTTTTAGCCATGTCGTACCTAGTTCGTATTGAGGTTGCAGAAGAAATATTTTCTTTGAGTGATATCCATATTGTAGTACTTCATTACAAACATACCAGTAACATGTCCAGACAAATCAGGAAACCTTCTTAATTTTTTTGGATGGTGGTGTCAGCGTCATGTTTTTCGCAAGCAGTTGCCGATGAACTATGTGGATGCTATATCAAGTAGAAATAATGATGCCAGCATTTGGATAACATGATTTTCGCCAGCAGTTGCGGATGAACTAGGTGCACTAACATATTTCAACACAGTTCTTATATACTGAACCATGTAATCATAATATGGTTTGGGACACAGCTAACATATTTGAAAGAGAGAGTCACAGTTCTTATATACTGAACCATGTAATCATAATATGGTTTGGGACACAGCTAACATATTTGAAAGAGAGAGAGTTAAGGTTACTGAATGATTGAAATAAACGACACAAAACAACACTCTGATTTTTACCAAAAAATTGCATGGTAATTTGTTACGAATTAACCCGTAAAAAAGGTTCATACATCAAACACATATCCAATAAAAATTCATTACATGTCTGGTGCAGAAATAGTTGCTACTAAACGATCCTCGCACTGAATTACCATTCTAACCAAATGTCTTCTTATTCTGAGGTTCTAATAACCCTATTACATAGATAGAATGATCTGCCGTTACGCCCTTCACATCCTCGGGGGCCAATTTTCTTGCAGCTGGAAAAAACGTCCAAGAGAACCTTCTTGCACAAGGTTGGGGATATCTGTCACAGTCTTCTTGAGCATGTCAGCGATGAACAGGCCGGCGTTGACACCAGCAGACAAGAAAACATAACGGCAGCCCTGTGAAGCTGATCTCATCTGGATGGAGCCCCAATCTATAGCCAAGTCTATCAACTGTGCATCAGGAAAGAAATTCTGCACTATGACAGCAAATGCTGGGACAAGATCAAATGTTGAGTCTAATTCCCAGTGAACTCCGTCAATCTCATCATGCATACACCACCTGTCAATGTTGCCGTCGCGGAAGTGGACTAACGACAGTGCACATGAATCACCCCTGGCTACGGTGTAATCAAACCAAGAAGATGCTGTTGTTGGCATGTCACCTGGCAGCTCTATCACTGTGAAAGTTCTTCCATCTAAATCGAACCTGACTATGAACCCTACCAGATACATCATGTATAGCTTGCTGCCCACTAGAACAGAGTAAGGATTCTTCTGAAATGTTGCTAATGGTGGAGGTGCTAGTGGTCCGGAAACAAATCTAGTCCAAATCTTTTCTTCATAGACAGATACGTGCACATAGACGGGTGAATCAGAGTTGAATCTTACCCCTGAGTATGAGCACATGAAGGGGCTGGACACCTCTTTCGCGAAGAATGAAATTGGTGAGAATGCTCTGTTTCCAGCGCGGATCAGTACACCATACTGACCAAATGTGTTTGCGGTGCGTTGCACTTCGGCTTGAGGAATCTTGGGCATGAGGGAGCCTACGTACCGCAAAGGAGCAGTCCGAGAGAAAGAGCATCTTGCGTGGTAACCAAGAGTCTACACCGGACCTCCTGGCCTCTCAACGGCATAGAGCACCATTGCTCCATCCGTAGCCACGACCTGGAGAGACCTTAAGGTGGCCTCGTCAAGGCCAGACTCCAATGCCAGCATCGTCTCGTCGCCAGGAGCTCTAGTAGGGTGGAGGAGCCTTATTTCCCTGACGATGAACGTCTGGAACTCCACCAAGAACGCGAAGAAGCTCTGGGAAGTGCTTCTCCTGAACAGATCTAGAACGGCTCTGTTTTTAGCCGTTTCATACCATAATTTGTTCACACATCCGCTACGGATGTATGACTTGCTGGAGCCGATCCTAGACATGATCTCTCCAAGCAGGAACTCATCGGTGAGCACCTCCTCTCGGGGATCTACCGCCATGGGAGATGGGTGGGTGTGGGTGTGGGTGTGCTTGTCGGAGCTTGGGGAGCAGAGAAGCGGGGAGGGGCAGCAACTTTAGTTCAGTTGTGAGAGGGTATAGCTTGCTCAGCGTTTAGGCTCAACTGTGTAGTGATGTTACAAACATTATTCTTTGGAAAAAAAATAAACAAACACACACTGTGTAGATTTGTTCCATTTTAAACATCAATTGTAAGTTTAAAAATAAAGGGTTGTCATACAAACTTATAACTATTCTATCGACCACCAAGTTAGTATCGATAGAACCCTACATATCATTGGAAGTCCCTCTGTTCAGTACAACCCATGAAAACACGAAAATAATACTGCTGAAAAACATGCTTTGTGTGTATGAAAATGGAATGATATCAGACTGGTATACGAAACACACTGGGCTGTGATGGCTGGAGTGAGAGGGGTGTCCCCGTGTATGAGCTACTACTTAGGGCAGCCACACCGTTGCCATAGCCAAATCTGACACATAGCACAATTTGGCATCAAAGTAGAATTTGGCAAGAGCTCCACAACGTAGCCAGTTCCAAATATCTGTACTGTAGGTCCCACCTTTGGATAAAACCACATAGAAAATCCACATGCATGTGTTCTCATGGTACAAATCTACTCCCTCCGTCCAATAATAACTGTCTTAGATTTGTCAAAAAATGGATGTATCTAGACATGAAACATGTATAGATACACCCACTTTTGTACAAACTTGAGACACTTATTTTAGGACGGAGGGAGTATACTCTAGTGATTAGCAACTAGGGGAGATATAATATTTTATTGGGAGGAGGGAATTTGGCATCGGAGCAAGTAGTTGCTCCGGTTCCCACTTTTCTTGAATTTAGAACCACCTTTGCAATGTAGGGAACTAGTTCCAAAAGCCAAAAATCAAAAATGGAACCACATTTGGCTACACGGTGTGGGTGCCCTTAGTGTGCCCTGGAATATAGCTGCTTTGTCAGACTGACGTTTGTTGGTACAAGCATGGCACATGCTATTATGGGTTTGGTACCTTCTTCGTGCATGCAATGCATCAGACACAGTGTACTTATGCGTGTGACACATATTCGTTGGTACTAGGGTCTTAAATTGTGGTGTGTACCACGGTCTACATTATTGTTTGCTCATACTCTTTTAAATTCGATAGACCTCTTGATCAAATGAATATAGTGATTGTGATATGTGTGATTATGGCATCAACTGTCTTTCCCAAAACATATATTATTTTTGTTTAGACTTCATACATATATCTTTAGTATACAGCATATGCAGTCCGTGTGTGGTTTGCGATAATGATTCACCCCACTTGTATTTATGTGATGTCAATTTATTAGTATGATAGAAGATTATCGTAAAAAGATACCCGTACAAATGGTATGACATTTGTTTTGGCCATGTTATCATACTAATAAAGTTCATTTTCGTTGCCATTCGTACTTGACCGGGCAGTTTGTCGACTATCTCACAAAAATTGCTATGCCATTTTCTTCAATGGCTATGTTATTATACTAATAAAGTTCATTTTAATTGGCATTCGTCCATGGGATATACTCACTTTATCTCCTTTGATGACTGTTAGTATCCTCCTCGACACAAGATTCCATCTACTACTACAGACTTCGGCGCTTGCCCGCGTCAGTCGATCAAAGGGAGATGAACAGTTGGTCTGACTACGAATTCGTAATTGGCATTTGTCCGTGGGATACACCCAATTATCCCCTTTGAAGACTCGTACTAAAGACATCGGTGCTTGTCAGCGTCAGACGATCGAAGGAGGATTAACAGTTAGCCTGACTACGAAATCGTAATTGGCATTTGTCCGTGGGATACACCCAATCTATCCCCTTTGAAGACTCATTGATATCCTCCTCGACACAAGATTCCCTCTAATACTACATACTTGTTGATATCCTCCTCAACACGATATCAAAGGAGGATGAACAGCGAGTCTGACTACGAAATCGATAATGATGGGAAAGCACTCTTTTCAGTGAATCGTGTTTGTAAGGCTATCAACAAGACATGAACGGCGATAGTTTGGGTATGTCCCATGGACAAATGCCATCACCGCGATATGCGGTGTTAGTAAATCAAAGTAGGATGAACGGTGAATCTCACTAAGAAATCGATGATGTTGGTAACACATACCTTTTCGGGGGATCAATCCCATCGAGTTCTGAATGCCACGCACCTTTTTTTTTTGAAGGAATCCACACTGCGAATTCAAAACAGATTACAAGATGAAGAACAAGAAAACGCAGACGAACAAGCTCCCTTTCGCCGGAGAGGAGGGAGATCGCCGAATCGGCCGGAGAGGAGGGAGACAGCCGAATCGGCCGTCGGCGGAGCGGTGGAGGTGGAGGAACTCCCTTTCGCCTCGCTCCCGAACAATAATCGAGGAGGGGAAAGTGAGTGCGCAACATAATATATCGCCTATGATGTTTCGTTGACAGCCTCCTCAAACCAAAAATTCATCTCCCACTCCATAGATTGAGGCTTGCTCGGGCCAGACAATCAAAGTAAATCAAAGGAGGATGAACGGTGAATCTCACTAAGAAATCGATGATGTTGGTAACACGTACCTTTTCGGGGGATCAATCCCGTCGAGTTCCGAATGCCACGAACTTTTTTTTTTGAAGGAATCCACACTGCGAATTCAAAACAGATTACAAGATGAAGAACGAGAAAACGCAGACGAATAAGCTCCCTATCGCCGGAGAGGAGGGAGACCGCCGAATCGGCCGGAGAGGAGGGAGACCGCCGAATCGGCCGTCGGCGGAGCGGTGGAGGTGGAGGAACTCCCTTTCGCCTCGCTCCCGAACAGAAATCGAGGAGGGGGGAGTGAGTGCGCAACATAATATATCGCCTATGATGTTTCGTTGACAGCCTCCTCAAACCAAAAATTCATCTCCCACTCCAGAGATCGGGGCTTGCTCGCGCCAGACAATCAAAAGAGGAAGAAGGGTGACTCTAACTACGGATTATATGATGCTTGTGACGGTTAATATTTTGAATCGTTTGTGCTCCGGATAAGTTTCTTCTAACTTTTTAAATATTGATGAGATATAATATAACAGGATAGCGAAAATTCCTCGACTAGTTGCCCCACATATTCCAATACCGATTTTTCCAATTTGCGCATTGACAAAAACCGACTAAAGCTTATTGACATGGTAAACTTTTCCAAAAAAAACACATCAAAGTTAATTATGCACACATCCATTTTTTTAATTCATACAAAAAAATTATAAGATCTGCTTACGAATTCGATACAAATCGATAAGATACCGAAAACGTCACTGGCTGAAGGTATGGTATTTTTTTGGTGTGCGTTGAGCTGATGCTCCGAAAAAAGGTTTCTGTATGAATTAAATATATCTAGAGAATTATGAGATCTCTATTCGTGTCTTTGGAATTTGTGTTGTCCAAATTTTTTACATGTATCATGCAAAAATTAAAAAAAGTGATATGGCTAACGTACCATGTTTCCGGTTCTGGCATGGAATAACTTACGAATTCGATACAAATCGATATGATACCGAATACGTGGCCGGCTGAAGGTATGATATTTTTTTGGTTCCGATTTTAAAACATGTGTGAGGTGAGTCGCAAATGATGCTCCAAAAAAAGGTCACTGTATCAGTTCAATATATATATCGTGCAGCAGGTGTATTTGGACTTTGTGTTGACCAAATATTTACATGTATCGTGCAAAAAATTAAAAAGTGATATGGCTAGCGTACCATGTTTACGGTGCTGGCATGGAATAACTTACGAAATCGATACAAATCGATAGGATACCGAAACCGTAACTGGCTAAAGGTATGCTATTTTTTTGGTTTCGATTTAAAACATGTGTTAGGTGAGCTGGCAAATGATGCTCAGAAAGAAAGGTCTCTGTATCAATTCAATATGTCTAGAGTGTAGGACGGTGTTCATATGTCACATTTGTTGGATGATTAAGAGCCCTTTTGTTTCAGCTTTTGTGGGCTTTCCACAGAAAAAAGCAGCCCACGCGAGCCAAAGAGCATCGCGGTGCGGCTGGCTTCTGCCGAAGCCAGTCCGTTTCCTTACTACCGAAAAAAGCACCTCAGAGGCTGCTTCCCGAGCTTCCCACCAAGTGAACTGAAGGGACACTCCAAATAGCTCAGTTCGTTGCTCCTATTTACTAGAAAACTGCCACCGCCTGCCGTGCAACCGAGCTCCAGGCTGCCGGTCTTCTTTTCTTTTCTTTCTTCTTCTTGTCCGCGCAACACCCGAGCAAGACGCGCACAGGCACCGGGTAGCGCAGGCAGCTCGGGAGAGAATTTTTTAAATAATATTTTTTTAAATAAACCGTATCTTGATTTGAAATAAAATATATATGAAATATATGTGTATCGATGAGTAGGTTCCATTCCCGTGATCGGTTTTGAGTTTGGTCGACTCTAACTTCTTAATTTTAGATCGACATCCATACAATGTTTCGGCGAATTTTGTCAAATTCGTCGCACTCAGTCGACCGTTTGAAATTTCCTTTCACAAGTACATGTATCTAACCATTCCCCACAACTTTTACGTTGTAACTTTTTTGTTTTGAAAGAAATATAAATATTTTCTCTATCATCCGCAGTAAAAACACACGTACTGAGACAAAAAATTAATATGTTTGTCAAAACAAAAAAGTTACAAAATAAAAGTTGTGAGGAATAGTGATATAAATATATCCGTGTAAGGAAATTTTAAACGGTCGACTGAGTGCGACGAATTTGACAGCACGTACAGGTACAACATGTGCTCGTATATTCATATTGTAGTGCGGAAGGTGAATGTATAGTCCGGCTGCCCGACAGCACGTACAGGTACAACATGTGCTCGTATATTCATATTGTATATTGTGTATTGGCTAGCTGATATATGTATTAGTATAATGTAATGAAAAGTATTTTGGATTAATATAATTTATGTATACTGTATAAGACAATTGTACGGATATGAAGTTTGACTTGAATTTTATATGCACATGTTATTTATTACACGTGAGAGCAGCAACAAAACAATTCTGATGACTATAAAGGGTGTTTCAGACAATTCAACAATCTATAGTCAGACAGCCAGCTAGATTGCCAAAGACCTCCACTGAAAAAAGCCAGCTTCCCTGGACAGCACTTTTCTGCACAGCACCCACAGCCAGCCACAGCCAGCCCAAACAAAAGGGCCCTAATTGCACAACGCGGCGCATGGTTCCTTGTCCCCTCGATGGGATACAATGTACATTAGCACGTACTACACACATTGCCTCACTCTAGGAAAGCAAATAGAATTGTATACCGACACACATAATAATCTCTGATGGATAATGGTAGAACTAGGCATTGTGCCACTAATCTAACTTATTCTACTGTTGCGACGAGCTACTTAATTGTAGAACTAGGCATTGTGCCACTTAATCTAACTTAATCTACATTTATTCGGATATTACGTCCACCTGACGTAACTTGGATAAAAGCCTTGTGCCTCTAGCGACATCACTATGCTCAACGAGCTACGTGGAAAACTAAAACAGCTAGGGCTAAAGCACATAGTGTCAATATGTTCTTCAGAACATCGCATATTTCCCCTAAGAAACTTGAGGTGTCAACTAAGGGGTTGCCGCCACCACCTGCTGCTTCGATCAAGAGGTTCAATCCTATTCCAGTGATGAATACAGCATAGTCTTCCTCCCAGTTCCAGAAATCGCACGTGCCTTTCCGCTGAGAAAGTGGCATAATAGAAAGACAAATCAAAAACTAAACTTAAAGGCATCATAAACTGAAAACAATGTTTGTAAAGTTACACTTACTCCTCCTTGATGAGGGCACCTGTAGAACCTAACACCAGGGTTGTTCTCTGTTCTGGATACGAAAGTGATCACTCTAGCACGGCCGCACCTAGGGCATCGTATCAGAGGAAGAGGTGGAGTAGGATCACGAGGTCGAACTGAACTTTGAGAGGAGGACGCCATGGAGGAGATTGAAGAAAAAGAACCAAGATTGAAATGAGCTTGCAACGGGCAAAAGATGATTAAATAGATCGAGCAAGGTAGGGGACGCCCAACGGTCGTCTTCTGACACTAGAGATAAGAAGAGATCTGGGAGATAAAAAATAAAATTGAATAAGTGCTTCACCGTTTCTAAACAAAAGGTACGTGCGGGACATGACAAGTCATAGCTGTTACTGCTATGCGTACGGTGCTGACTAAAAAGAGACGATGAGGAGATCCAATGTGTGGTGTCTTAAATCATGTGCGAATAGAAAAAAGGTCTTATTCAGTGCCCCTGTGGTTTATCTTCCATCGCCTGGCGCCATATGAGCCAAAAATAACAAATAAAGTTTGTCTTGCTTGTCCTCCGTCTTCTTCAACCTAGAGCGCACCCACCAATTTAGAGGCATTAGTCAAGCCATACAAGGGAATGGAGGAGAAGAACCAGTGCTATCAGGTGGGACGAGTGCTAGGAACCGAGGACATGCTTGGGCAGATCTTGAAGAAGCTGGGCTCTTCAAGGTCACTGATTCGTTGCAGCGCAGTTAGTCCGGAGTGGAGGGTGCTCACGAGGTTACCTGCATTTCGAGATAGCTTCGCTAAGCTGACGAACCAGGCGTGTCTCGGCTTCATCGTCGACATGCAAGAAGGAGAAGATAAGTATGCTAGACGACTTCTGTACGCCCAGCAAGGTGATGATTCTGCTGTGCCTCTCAGGCTTAAGATAGATGAAGCCTTGTTAGCCAATGACAAGGTGGTGAGCACACGAGACGGGGTCATACTCGTCAACCGTGATGCCGTGGGATACTTCACAATCAAGGCGTGTGACATTGAGAGGGTCTACTTGCAGGTGTCTCCAGAGATCCCCAAGATGCCTCGCAGCTCGAATCAGTACACCGTCAACACTTTCGGTCAGTATGGAGTTGTCACTGATGCAGGACAGTCAGGCATGGCTTTCTTTGTCAAGGATCCATCAAAGAACTTCCTTAGCATGTATGATGGGGTAAGCTTCTGCTCTGCTGCAAATATCTTTATTCATGTTTGTGTGTTCAAAGAGCTTGCTTGGAAAAGATATGTGTCATACCCAATAGAAAGCAATGAGGCAGCACTTTTTCATCGCGACCCGTATGCCGTGATGCAGGGAAGGAACACATTATACATGATGTATGTAGTTGGTTACATAGTTTGTTTCGACCTAGAAACAGCAGTTTTCAGACAGATTGCACTTCCTACTGATGTTAGCAGCAGGGTAAAATCCTGGTATGATTACACAGTTGCACCACATAGTGATGGTGGGTTAGTGCTCGTCCACTACACAATGGGCAAGCTTGACACTTGGGTTCTTAGACACCGAAACGGTCGTGATGAGTGGGAACCAGAATATCATCTAGATATGGTTAAGGCAATGGGAAACAGGGTTCAGTACGTCTTATGGCAAGCAATATTTAGCCGTGAGACATTCTCCATTGCATCAGACACTTTCTTCTCCATACAGGTCAGGACAGCATGTAGGGATGCCCGTTTTGTATTCCTTACAACAGGATTCAGTACTGCTTTATTTGAAATAGATATGAGAGGTGGATGTGTTCGTGAAATGGCTAACTATCAGAGGACAGGGCTGCTTGGACACAGTTTTGAACTCTCAGAAGAGTGGCCTGCGATGCCTTGACAATCTTGCAAGATATGACAGGGATGTGTTCGGCAAACAGTCAGAGTGATGTTACATCTACTACTTTCATATTCCGTTAAATGTAATTTTACCTTTTTAGTTGTATTATTGGCGACGTCAAGGTTTGTTGACATTATTTGAAACTGTTAAATTAGTGTTATGTTATGCACTCGCCATATTTGTTATTTGTAATTCCTTGATTCGAGAACTCGTTTATCCAAATGTGAACTGAATTTTATTTGGTTTCTCTGTTAAATGTCCAGTCAATGCAAATATGTGTTTAAAATGGCCTTGGTTTACATTTTTTCCTCTTTACGGCAAACCTACATAATTGGATCCTTGGTGCTATTGAAGGGGACAAGTTATATATAAACATATAATATTTTGTTCCCTATAATGCATGAAGATATGTTGGTACTGTATATGTAATGTATGATTCTTGATCCAATAGTGTGGCATTCTATATATCCTCCGATATGCCACAAGGGTTCACCACTTAATTGTTTCGTTTATGAAATTCACCCCATACACACATTGTATTTGATACACAACAGTTATCATTATTGGGGTTTTTTATAAACCGATTTGTGGTGTGAGGTTGATATATCCTCTGATATGCCACAAGGGTTCGCTAGTTACTTGTTTCTTTTATGAAATCTAACCCATATCCACATTATTCTTTATGTGTGTATTTTTTAATACTTTTGTAAAATCTTAAATTGATTTTTTTTTAAATGTAGTCACTTTGTGACATTCGAATGAAAAATTATGGGCGATGTGTGTGCACCTTAAAGTATGCAGTGTATGTTATACATCTCTAATATCATTACCCTATGTTTTCAAATTTTTTACATGTTGCGGCTTTGTGGGGCGATTTCGATATATCCTCTGATATGCCAAAAGGGTTCACTATTTGAATGTTTCGTCTATGGAATCCAACCCATATCCACATTTATTTGATATAAAACAGATGTGTTTTTGGCATAATTGTCTAAACAGGTTTGTGGTGTGATATTTATATATACTCTGATATGCCACAAGGGTTCACCACTTAATTGTTTCACTTATGAAATCAACCCCATATCAGTATTATATTTTGATATAACACAAATATTGTTTTGGCTTTTTTTCATAAACGGGTTCATGGTGTGAGATTGATATATCTTCTGATATGCCACAAGTGTTCGAATGTGGGTTTGATTCTTTATAAAATATCGTAATGTTTTGTGTTTCAAATCATGTAGCCATCTGTGACATCTCAAAAGAAAAATTATTGGTGTTGTTCACTACTTAATTGTTTCGTTTATGAGATTCACCCCATATACAAATTATTTTTTATATACAAAATTTATGATTTTTTGGAATTTTTTATAAATCGAATTTGTGGTGTGAGTTTGATACATCATCTGATATGCCACAAGGGTTCACTACTTACTTGTTTCTCTTATGAAATCCAAACCATATCCATATTATATTTGATGTGTGTCTTTTTAATACTTTTTAAAATCTTAGATTGATTTTTATTAAAAATACGTAGTCAAGTGTGACATTCGAATGAAAACTTATGGCGCGATTTTTGAATATGATACGTCCCTTATATCATCAATGCATGCTTTCAAAACATTTATGATTTTTTGATTTTTTATAAATCTATTTTGTGGTGTGAGTTTGATATATCATCTGATATTTCCACAAGGGTTCACTACTTACTTGTTTCTCTTATGAAATCTAACCCATATCCTTGTTATATTTTATAAGAATCAATACCATATCCATATGCTATAAACCCAATATGATGTGTATGTGCATGGTATATGTTATCAAAATCATACCGATTTGTATCAAATGTAATATGGGTATGTGCTAGATTTCATAATAGAAAACATTAGTTAGTGAGCCCTTGTTATATTAGCGAGGTGCACTGACAACCCCAATAAAAATTCATTCAGATGACACAGAAGGCTAGGTAATTCGATTGGAAATCTAACCCATATCCATGTTATATTTTGATGTTTATATTTTTTTAATACTTAAGTAATTGATTTTTTTCTTATATTTTTTTGTGACATTCGAATCAAAACTTATGGCGCGTTTTTAAAATATGATACGTCTCTTATACCATCAACGTATGCTTTGTGGCTTTATGGCGGGCTCCACTGGCAGCTCATACGTGGCACGGCCGCTAGGGCTCCTTTGTTCAGATAAAAAACAACTGTCGTTGGAGCCCCCGTCGCCCACATAGCTCGCGCCCTGTCTCTCTCCTCTCCCCGCCTTCCATTGCTCCAGTAGCCGTCGCCGCCCTAGATCTCTCGTGAAGGACGGCATGGTTTCCTGGAGTGACGAATCATCCACCGAACCGAGCTCGAATGGCACCGCTGTAAGTTCTCCATGCTCGTGTATCTAGGGTTAGGGTTCATACGATTTGGGGATTTCGGATTTGAGCACTGAAATGCGTCTGTGTGCTTCATAAACTTGTGTTGGTAGGGTCCAAATGCCGTTTACGATTCGGAATATTGTGGATTAGCTGATGAAGATGACAACATGATCCGTTGTCATTGCAATTCCACTCCTCAGAAATTCGTTGCCTTTGAAGGTTGTTGGACTGGCAGGAGGTTCTTCGCATGTGCAGGGATGGTGGGTGAATAATCTGAAATAATTTTGTTTAATTATCCCGAAATTCTTGCTGTACAGATTTCTAACACATTGTTGTCTGGTATATGTATTGTAGGACGGAGAGACTTGTGACTTTGTCCACTGGGTAGATGATGTGTGGCCGAGTCCATTGTGCAAATCTTTGACAAAGCTATGGGAAATGTATGTAGAAATGAAAGATGCTAGAGTTCGCGAAGCTCTAGATGTTGTTGAACTGAATTGGAAGCACCAAGATGAGATAACAAAGCTGAACCGTGACTTGAGGAATGCCCAAGATGAGTTGCAGAAGGAGGTTGAGGAGAAGCAAGTGACACTGGCTATGAAGGCCAAAGCTGAACAAGCTCTTGTTGATGCAAGAGCTGAATTAGAGGAGAAGAAGAAACTTGATGCATCAACATCTAACATGCACAAGTTTCTGAGGCAGAAGGCAGAGAAGGATAGGGATGTGATGAAGGAAGAGAAAAGGAAGTTGGAGTCCACGTTTGGAGATCTTCTCAATCAGAAATTCAAGCTTGGTGAAAAGTTGAAGAAGATCAAAGCTCTGTGTGATGAGTAATCATTTAACAATGTTTGTAATATTTGCTAGGTCATGGTCGAATAGTACCAACGGGGGTGTTCCTCGCATCAATAATATTCTTGTTGAATTCTTCACTGAGATTGTTGACTACAAAGCCAGTTTGGCAGTTTGTATACATTGCCCACCTTATGCCATTCTACATTTTCTGAACGAGCTATTCTGTGACATATAAATGCCCACTTATAACATTTTTCATGATCAGTTTGGGTTGGATTCCAATAATCATAACTGTTGTGTATCAAATATAATGTGTATATGGGGTGAATTTCATAAACGAAACAATTAAGTGGTGAACCCTTGTGGCTTATCGGAGGATATATCAAAATCACACCACAAAAAAACATTTATAAAAATACATGCCGTAATTTTAAAAGCATATGTTGATGATATGACATATGTACCACAAAATGTTTTACTCTTCATGTTTATTTTTCTAATATGAACGCCATACTCTGTAAACCTCGAACTATAATCACAACACCAAAAAACAAATCTTTGAGATGTCGTTATGATATTTTATAAGAATCAATACCACATCCATATGTTAAGGATGATACAGTGGTTAATTTTTTCAGAAGAATGCATGATTTGCTCATGCTATAAACCCAATATGATGTGTATGTGCATGGTATATGTTATCAAAATCATAACGATTTGTATCAAATGTAATGTGGATATGTGTTAGATTTCATAATAAAAACATTAGTTAGTGAGCCCTTGTGATTTTACAATAGAAATAAAAAAACACATTAGCGAGGTGCACTGACAACACCGATAAAATTTCATTCAGATGACACAGAAGGCTAGGTAATTCGATTGGAAAAATACTTGTGCTTTTTTACAGAGTGTAAAAACCAAACGCATCAATTAATGAGGACACAGTGAGTACACCGCGTGTGAGATACTTTTTCGTGTACCCTGGCACATAGTTGGTAGTGGTACCTTCTTCGTACAAGCGTGGCGCAGGCTATGTGTGGCGTCAGCTATGACCTGTGGTTAATGAGCAAGGCTGGGTCGTCTCCCTCCCTCTTCACTGTAGCGGAGGCGATTTTTAGAGCTCCCCCGGCCGATCCACCTTCGCCGCCGTAGATCCGTCGGATCCCTCGCCCTCCGGCGGCCGCCTCGGCGGCGGGAGGGTGGGGGATCCCCGCGTCTCGCGTGTACATAAGGGAGGTTCCTTTGGGGCAGCCGGCGGCGCCGTGGAGGCGACGGTGGCGCTGGTGTGGTTTTTGTTGCAGATGCTTCTCCTCCCCGGCGGCGGCGCTCGTGGAGCTCCGGGCTGGTGCGTCTGCTCCTCCGGCACTCGCGGATCGGCGGATCCGCGCCGTGTCTCGATCTGCTGCCAGATCCAGTGGCGGTCTCCGCCCTGGCAGTGGATTTGCTCGGATCCCGGGGCGCGCGGGGATCCTCGTCTTCGTCCTGCGGCGGATCTGAAGTCGACTCCGGCAAGGAGGTGTGGATGGGAAAGGGGGGCGCTCGCCCCGGCCGTTCATCGTTTCAAGCTCCGCCGCGGCGCGGCGGGCGGGCACGGCGGCGTCTCTCATAGGGCGAAATCATCCCTGACAGCGGCAAGATGGAAAGTGGTCTTCTTCAGCTCCGACGCCGGCGTGGTCGGTGTTCCCGCAGCTTCTGGATCCTCCTCCTCCTCGTATGTGTGCTTTTCTTTTTCTTCGATCATTGTACTGTGTACGTGGTTGTTCTTGGTGAATATATGAGGAAGTTGGTTGTGTGCAAAAAAAAAAGCATCATGCGTAGTGTACTGTGGCGTGTGACACACATTAGTGAGTACTAGGGTCTTGCTATGCGACTTTTGTGCCACGGTATACATGTTGTTGTGATTTTTCATTCGAATGGCTCGCTCATTAACCAGTGATGAAGAAACAAATGTGTGTTAAAAATAACAAATGAAAGAGTGAAACTATGTCCAGAAAACATGGCAATACATCACGTATCCAATAAAATATCTGCTGGTTAAAAATAACCAAGACAAGTACGATCTCCATGAGTGTTTTTAGGTCACATTCCAGCAAGTTGCTGCGATCCAAAACATGTAATTTTGGCGAGGAAACGGCCCAAATACACAACAACAAACGATCTGCGTAAGTGTTTTGAGGTCAGTGCACTAGCCCCATCATGTGTACTAATGCACTAGGCAAACCTGGGCAAAAAATTCAAAATTTGAAAACTTATCAAAAAAATCCGAAAAAAATCATGCACATGCCTGACCATGGTACGCACCGCCGTGATTTTTTTCGCACCGAAATGTCACCGTATGCGCCCTGGGAAAAAATGACAAATTTCTGACAGAATTTGAGATCCCAAAATTTGAATTTTCTGTCAGAAATTTGTCATTTTTGCCCAGAGCGCATACGGTGACATTTCGGTGCGAAACAAATCACGGCGGTGCGTACCATGGTCAGGCATGTGCATGATTTTTTTCGGAATTTTTTGATAAGTTTTCAACTTTCGCATTGTTTTTGAAATTCGATCCGGACTCTCTGTTTTAGATCTGACGGCCCAGATTGCCTAGTGCATTAGTACACCCGATGGGGCTAGTTCACAGCATATGCCCCCACATTCCAGCAAGGTCCTGGTGAAGCAAAAAATGAATTTACCTACTTCAGAAACTAATACGCATCATAGCCTGGTGTTAAGGCTTCAAAACTAACTGCCTACAAATCACCTGAACAAGAACTTCATAGGTAAAAAAAATTCATGACAGCTATCTTGCATAAGACAACCCAAACTTAACTGCACCGCATGAACTGAATGTGCTTGCCGTGGGCGCTGAAATTACATGTTTTCATTCGCCAAGTCTGTTTCTCCGTGACTTACAACCTAAAAAAGGAACTGAATGTGCTTGACATGGCCCGTTGAAATTACATGTTTTCACTCGCCAAGTCTGTTTCTCCGCGACTTACAAACTAAAAGAGGAAATTTCTAATGATCTTCGTCAATCGCAGCACGCCGGTTCGGATTTAGAGCATTGAAACGGTGGTAGACCAAGATGTGCGAGATTTCCTTCCTGTATCCAACGATATTCTTCTGCAGCATGAGTATTTGTTTAAACTGTCAGTTTGGTCAACTTGCTACAATTCAAAACTGCTACAATCCAATAAAATATAATGCTGTATAAATGGTTACTATGACTACAAATAATAATTTGTGTACCTTTCCGTAACCAATTAGGTCTTTCCCATTATGGCATTCAAGCAAACGGATAACCTCAAAACCACAATCATGGCTGCACAGGTAAACAAGGTGATGCGCGTAAGTTCATGCAATCAGAACAAAGTTTGTTAATCTGACACTTGATACCCCAGATACATACTTGGTGGCCTGTATGTTAGTCTTGGGGTAGTGAGTACTGAAATCAGCATGGATTGATACTTGTTTATCTGTTGCGAAACGGTAGCCAATCTGGAGATTGGTTCCCTGAAATTAAATAGTTCAAGATATGACGTATCATTGGCAGGATTAGGCATAAAAAAATGGCTAGGTATGAGACAGACGATCACCAGTCTGGACCACATCTCCTTGTGGGGATGTTCACCCTTCTTAGTGTGCCTCAGAGAATCATAAAACTCGACTGAGCATCCAGTCATGCTTATGACAATCAGAATCCAGTGATTATTCTCACATACTGGAAGGTAGAACTGCATACCACCAAGATAAAAACAACAACATGGTAAGTATAGCGAAGAGTATAGTACTGTTACTGTGATTCATGCAAAACATAAAATGCATTTGCTGACCTGTTGTATTTCATTGAGTTTAAACTTCCTCAACTTTCTAGCAACCTTCTTGTGGTCACACTTGTCCTGAGGTAGCAGGAGCTCTGCCTGCATAAACAAAAACTGTTTCGTCAGGCCAGTTTAATATCTTAAATGAACACAGGTAACAGTGCACTGAATTGCTAAAATAAAATTGTGACCGTTGCTTACGATTATAGACATGTCCAGGATAACTTTAGTATGTGATCCCCAGTCAAGCATTATGGCAACACAGCATAACCACATGAAGTTCAAATCAACTTCGCCGTTGGGCATTAATGCATGCACAAACTCTTCTTCTGTCACGTGAACTTGCCCAATAAGGATTTTAGTTTTGCCAGCACCGCGACAGGATATATCATTGGGCTTCTTCCTTTTGGTTTTCCTGAATTCAGAACGTTCTACATGATCTGCATATGTCTTCATAGCCACAGCTTTTACCTTGCTAGGCGCTTTTGTTAGTTCTGCTATCCCGTCAATGTTGTCCTCACATTTCCCAAAACGCTTAGCCCTAGATCTGACGGCTGTACTGACACTTCCCGCATCACCGAAAAATTCTCCACCCTCTATCGGAGACTGAACTGTTGTCATGTGAGAAACATCAGTTGGCGTACTTGGTTCAGGCGACGCGGGGGCATCAGTTAAATCAACGAGTCCAACACTGGTATCTGTCAGAAAAAAATTTGAATCTATGAGTCCAACACTGATATCTGCTAGAAAAGAATGGAACGCATTTAATACTATGAGTATGGCCCGAGTATATGCCAAGAAATGTAATCTACTGCATTTGTGTCACGCGGTTGTTAAACATGCTGCCATTGTGCAATTACAATTCTGGGCAGTTGCTAATTTTTTAGATCTAAACGTTATACCCTCGTTTTATATACATCGACAAAGTGCATGTGGGTGTCAACGAGTTCACTAAGACTTGCTATAACTTATTAAGGTTTATGAGCTGATTACCTTGTGGCTGTGTTGTTGTCATGTCCAGAGTTGTTTTTTCGATACTATAAGAAACAGAGGAATCGGGGGGTGCAGGTGTACCAATGTTATCAGGCTGTGAATACACTGCATCTTCTGTGAGAAGACCATGTGATGTTGACCCAATCAAATCGGTTGATAGGGTTGTTGACGTCGTGCATGACTTGATACAAATTCCATAATCCGACTCGGTACCTGATGGTGTTGATTGATCATTGTTATAGCACGGGTCATTCTGAGCACACTGGACTTGGTAGCTACCTGATGTATGATTACTGATATCAGAACTGATCGGATCGATGGAATATGTGCCGTCAGTGGCAGCATCAATGAGAGCCTGCTGTGAAGATTCTTTGCCTATTGATGCAACTTGAGCCAGTACATCACCTTCGTCGGTTTCGTCTAGTCCATTCTGTTGTTCAACATGTTGGTCTGCAGCCATATTTATACATTCCAATCTTGTATCCAACTTGTGGAATGTAAGGGCTGCACTACTTATATTCAGTGGTGTATGGCACACAATTTGAAGGTTGTTTTGCTCCTGTGGTGATTCTTTGCTTGATGCAGGTAAAACATCGCATGGAGTGCAAATGTCTAACTCGGAAGGCTCTTTCATATCGGAATCAGCGTTTAGGTGATTGTGCTCCTGCATAGGTTCTTCGGTTCTCGTAGGGCTAATAGCTGAAGTGCCAACTTTGCTTGCATTAGTATCAATCTGCATACTACTTATCACATCATTATTGCCCGATGTCGCCCCATGGTCCGCAGATCTCTGTTCTGGTGCACTGGCTGATTGATTATCCACTGGGCAAGAGGCTGGTTCATCTAGATCCTTAACGCGATCATCTAGATCCTTACTGCTGCGTGCATCTCTTATTGTGTCCAATGAACTGAGATCTTTTTGAGTATTTGTTCTTCCAGCATATGCAAACAGGGCCTGAATTGCACTTGCCCTTGCTTGATCAAGTTGCTGCATCTCTCTGAAACACTTCCCGTACACTTGGTCTCTACTGGCACAATAATCAGATTCGATCTTTTTCAGCTTCTCTTCAAGAAACTACAAAATGGAACAGTGGTATCAAGCAAGAGTCTTAGAATAGAAGATTATACACAACAACAAAGACAAAAACGTATAAATGTACCTCCGGAGGCATACCAAAGACACCATCCGTATTATTGCTTGTATCGTTTGTACTGTGAACAGATGACTGGCGAGCTTGTCGGCCCGGGGAATTAGGACTACTTGTCACATGGTCTGTATACATTAATGGATCAAGCTGCAAATAAATTTAAAGCAAAAGTTTTAATACTAGTGTAAATGGAGACTACAATACATTTTGTGTATGTATATACTG
Organism: Poa pratensis; assembly: GCA_947311845.1. Taxonomy (NCBI): domain Eukaryota; kingdom Viridiplantae; phylum Streptophyta; class Magnoliopsida; order Poales; family Poaceae; genus Poa; species Poa pratensis. Next base: position 24,614,065 of record CAMZMU010000093.1, read on the forward strand.
GATCGAACGTACGTCAAGCTTGCCGTATACTGGGCCATTGCGGTCTACATACTTAAGGTCAAGAGAGTCAAGTTGCTGTAACATGTCGTGGTTGACATAGTTTACTCGAGGCAGGCCTTCGGGTACTTTGATCAGTACAGAACGAACCAGGTCAATGTAAACTAGCTGCAAAGTGATATGAGAAAGTTAAATTTATTGCCATTATGCATGTATGTTGTTGTATATTACACCGCCTAAGTTCAATGTGGGTTCGTTACTTACTAGCAAGACGTGTACACGGCCGTGTACGTTCACGTTTGCAGCCGATGAATCGTGGTATTCCCGAATCCCTTCTAGTAAACAGTCAACGACATGTTCACACCAGTTCATTTCCTTCACGAGATTGACGTTTTTGACTATAGGGATGTACCTCCGATTGATGACATGACCGCTTGAAGGAGCAAGGTATATGCACAACAAATATAGCATGAATGCTATCTTGAACTGGACTATATCATGCTGAGCTAATAGACTGTCCAGTATCGACTTGGAATTCGACCCCCTGCCAGCATTCTCATCTTTAAAAGCTTTCTCCTCATCAGTTGGGTTTGTTACCTTTGATTTTCCACGCCCGCTACGAGGCACAGGAACTGGCAAAGGACCATCTGGGATACCAAGAACTCTCTTTATCACGTCCTTCAGCTTGATGCATTTGCCCTTTAATATAAGAGCCTTCCGTTTCCAACTGACTTGTTTGATTAACCAAACAGTCAGACCCTTTGGCAGCCTGGCCATGGGCATGGAAAGCAATACTCCAAATCCAAGCTCTTCAACCCATAACTTCTGATCCTTATCAAGTCGCTCGAACAACTCGTGTAGCATGTGTGGGCAGCATTTAAAACCTACATTCTGTGTACAAGGAGCAATCAGATATTTTACACAATAAACTTGCCTACGTGTAAACATAACTACTGCTGTCTCACAACCCAGTTTAAATTAACACTGAAGATGCACTATGTGAGGGGCCTCTAGAACCTACATTCTGTGATTAAAGCGGCGATGATGTATTTAACACATAAAACTTGCCTATGTGTAAACAGTACTACAACTGTCTCACACACCAGTTTAATTTATACTAACATTAATATAATTGATTTCTTAATTTAAGGCGTAGGTTTTGTTAAAAGGCACATTCAGATGTTTAGCACAGAAACTTTGCCTACTTGAAAACAGAACTACAACTGTCTAGCCTGTGAGTTTGCTGCATACGGATCATGCACAGTCTTTTATCATATTTATGACAAGATTGTAATCGAATAAGTTGAAAAATGCACGTATACTACAATGTCTCTGAACATATCCCCCGTTTATCCATCCATGTATGAAATCTACCTGATTCTATCAATTGGCAGATTCTGAACATACCTGTTTTGGTTTCCCCTGCCTCTTGTTCTTAGCGCCCTCTCCGATCTGGTGTTTCATCTTCTTCCTTGGCCTTTGTGAAGAACTGTCGTCAGGCTCTGTCTCGGCATCCAATTTGTTTTTCCTATCCCCATTCTTGGGAAATCTAGGAGATGTGCGCACGCCATTCCCGGTCTGCCCTTCTTCTTCTTCCATCCACAAACTGAACTCCAAATGACCTGCGGAATAAAATATCGAGACATATGGTTAGGTGATTATGTGAGCGTGTCTTAAACAAATCAAATAACATATTATGTGCTGCGGCGGCGGACCGTGCGCCGGCGAAGCTTGAAGAACATACCGGAAACCTCCGATTCTGTCGCGGCGGCGGCGGCGGAGGAGGGAAGAAAAGGGGATGAACTAGAGAGAGAGAACCAGAAAAGACACAATGGATAGATGAGTAGCTGCGAGAGATGCAAATGCCGGACACGCCTGCGTGCGTGGAGTAAAAGCTCTCCGGTTTTACCGCAGCTCGTATACTTCCAATACGCAGAATCTCGATAATAACTGAGCTCCCAATACGCACAAAGTGCTGACCTGTCGGTTCGAATCGCGACGCAATCGGACGGCAGCTGCGACCCCGGTAGGGCGCGGCTCCGTTAGAAATGCTTTTTCGCGAGCAGGAGGCCGGGGAGAGGGGGAGGAAGGGTCGAGAAGATCGGGGTGGAGGAGAGAGAGGTCTGTCCCTGGATATGTGGGCCTGTAATCTCGCTTGATTGTTTTTCTGTTTGGATAGAAGGAATCACCGAATCATCGTTGCTAATCATGGTCTCTCGATGACTGTCCACCAGTATTATCTGACTGTTCACTAGTATTGCTTCGAGGACTACATCGGTGTATGATTTCTTTATGGTCCAAAAAGTGTCCTTTGGTTCATACTTCATAGGATTTGAAAAAGCACATGAATAAGAAAAATGTAGAAATAAAATGTCATGACATCTTTTTTTTTTGAGAGCCTTTCCTGAGAATACAAGCTGTAGCATCTGTTCGGACGCATAGAACACACACCACACACACGCACACCTCACGCACACCACACCTATGTGTCTAAACTAGATCTACAACCTATATCTAAATGTCATGACATCTGAAATCATATAAGAACTTAAAAAGATGAATCAGTCAACATAGGTGTTTTGTTGCACTATAGTTAAACGCAAGAATTTTCTATAGAGTTGAGTACAAGTAATAGTTGTCATAAGCATACAGGAATCTTGCAAGAGGTTATATTCTGTGAAATTGTAGTGTAAAAAGGTAAGAATTTTGGAGAATTCAATCCTTTAAATCAAATAGACTCCATGAAAAAATATTCTATGGATTGAAATCTTACGAAATTCCTTTAAAAATCCTTTGAGCCAAAAGGGCCTAATTCGTGGACACCTTAATACAAGATGCAAAACGCATGTCACTCACAATGTGTTTACCTGCACAATGTCTACTAGAGATTACATTTGTGAAGCTTGAAAATTGGGGGAAAATCACAACAACCACTTTTATATCAAGTTATCATCATATACATTTTCAAACTACAAGACGAAATGTGATTATGAGCCGCCTAGAAAGTCAAACATGTGGTTTTGTTCACGGTAGGTGTCGGCCTAGGTCCGCACCTCCCAAGGTTGCGGCGATGGATGGTTGGTCGAGTGGTTTTCCGCGGTGACCAGACTCCTTGGCTCTTTAGACTAGTCACAATGGAGAGTATCATATACTACTCCCTCCGATCCTATTTAAGATTCGTGATTAGTATAGAAACTTGTACGTACATAGCACAGTTTTTGCGTCACTTTTTCCGGATCGGAGGAAGTAGTATCATGCACATGATACTAGTTTATGTTACTACCTCCACAATGGGCAATAACATATGTGTGGTATCATATAACAGTGCATTTATTAGGTTGTAGATTCATCTTGGATTGGAACCCGTTATGTTACAGTATCTACCTATGATACCACTATCATCTCTCTCATCATTAATTGCAGTGACACATCAGCTTTTTACCAACATGGCATGCATGATACCACCTATGATACCCCCATTGTGGCTAGTCTAAAGGTTATCAAGAGTTTTATTTTTCTGGCTTAATGGGTCATGTTGGATTTGCTAGCTCGAGGGATGTGTAATGTTTTCCCAAGCATGACGAGCACGTTTTCCAAGGAGAGAGTTATGAGGCAATGGTTTTTATCGCGGTTGGATATTCATTGCCGTGCGGGTGTCCACGTGTTATGCTAGTTTGGGTTTGATGTGTTGTCGATGGTGTCTGAGCGTGAGGTTCGTTATATCTTACTTCATTCACTTAGCTAATTGATTAGTTAATTTTTATTGTCAAACTTAACGAAAATACTTAGCTCATATCCGCGTGATTTGACCGTCGAGACACTGCACCTCCATAGACTGCCAATGGTTTCCTTAGAAATCTGGAGGAACCCTCGCCTCTTCCATTTCAAGTCACCATACAAAAACTTCAACCCTAACTTGATCATACTAAGTTCATAAAGTAACACATAATGGCTCTCGGGGAGAGCTAGGAGTAAATAAAACACAAACTTCTAAATACAAAGGACAATGTTTTTAAAAATCTGAACGTTAGGAATTACATGAAGACAACAACTCAGTCCTAGTTGGATTCCACACTCTGATCTCCATATGTGCAATTGTCGGGTGACTAGTACAGAACGACACATCGGACACCCCTGTACGGAAACGATACAAGTTAGGAGACGGAAAAAAATGAGTTTTGTGCGCTGCTGTGGGAGGGCGCTCGCACTAATCTGTCATTGGGCCCGCCACAATAGCAACGGTTGCAAAATTATCTCCGTTGCCCATATATTGCCAGGGTCGTTACTGTTGCCTCCGTTGCTGATATATCCACAACGCCAACGGAATTGTACCAATCCACGTTGCCCATGTGAAAGCCCCGTAAGCGGCACGCCTATAAGAACACCCAACACCCACTTCCGTGTATCTCACTCTCACTCTCTCCCAGTCCGCATACTCTCTCCATGCACTTCACTCTCTCGATGGCGAACCCCTCTGGCGCCGACAGAAGGCATGACATAGCATCTTCCTCCGTCAACCGTCAGAGCCGCCAGCTGCCGCGGCCGCGACCGCTGCCAATCCCCGCCATCGTCACCAACCCATCCAGCGACCGATCTCGCGAGCACAATGACATGGTGGTATAGGGAAGAAACGATAGGCGGCGTTCCGCTACGCAGAGGGGGCAGTGCGCCCTACATGGTGATCTGGTCATGGAAGGCGACCACGAAATTAAAAGGCACGATTTATTGGTAGTAGTCAACACGCCATTTGTGTACGTCGAAGCTGATCGGGGCCACATAGGACCTGACCTGAACGACTTAAATACATTTTGAATCTAGATATGCAGTTTTGAAGAATTCTGATTAACTTCATATTCTTGGAAAACAATTAGGACTTACAGATGCACTTTACTTTTTCTTCGGAAGTGCAAGCCTTGCACGAGGAGCTTGACCGCTCCGGATTTTCTCAATTTCCATGGCTAACTCAACAAATGAACAATATATCTAACTTTGTTCATTTTTTGCCACCGGATTTTAAACTGACAGTGCAGGTCGGACAATACAGGAGAAGTGAACAGTGTTTGTGTGAATAGTGTTTCCGAACCATGTTTTGTACTGTTCTGGACTGATCTTGTCATTTGATTTGCGATCTCACGACTTTTTGTGGCCAAGGTACCGTTGCCTTAGCTACAACAAGTCAGCCAAGCCGCGCCGGAGCTTGAAGAGTTACACATTCACCACACAAGAGTAACCGGCTTAGTGTGTGATGGTCGGAGAACTCGCCTAGACAGTGTAGCGCTTGAAACACCCTCTTGGTGGACCGGTCCAGTTATCACATTTTTTCTTTTTTCGTTGTGTTTTCTTTTTCCTTTTGTTTATTTTCTCTTTTTCTTGTTTCTTTCTTTGATTTTATTTTGCTTCCCTATTTTCTTTTTTCCCTTTATGTTTTTCATCAATTACTTTTTGTTTTTAAAAATAATACAAAAATTATATTTTTGTAATGACTAAATATTATTTTCAACTCGTGAACAATTATGTCGAACATTTTGATTTATTTGTCTCGTGATTTATTTGTTACGGTATATATTTTGAAGGTTAAGAAAAAAATATCCTCATGATTTGAAAAAATGTTCGTGTAGTTCACCAAACTCTTCGTGAGTTCAAAGCGGTTAGCAAAATTTATTAAAAAGTGTTCGCTAATTAAAAAATCCGTGCCTATGAAAAGTTATTGGAAAATTCAAAAATGTTCACACGGTTATAAAAATGTTTGCTAGTTCAAAAAATTGTTTACAAGCTTAAAACATGTTCACGCGAGTTATGAAAAATTGTTCCCAAGTTCAAAAATATATTCTCACGGTTTTTATAAATTCACAACATTCAAAATATTCACTTATTATACGGTAGAAGTAAATTTCATAGATTTTTTTAAAAAGTAGAAAACTAATGACAAAATATAACATAAAAATAAGAATATTTAAAACCAAAAAATAAAATAAAAATAAGAACAATAAAAAGAAAACAGGAAAAAACACAACTAAAAAATATATGAACTCTACTTGGGCCTGCCCACTACATAGGAGCCATGAGCCCTTGAGGCATCGATGGGCTAACCGACACTTAAGGCGTCACATAGGGTTTGCCGCAGGAAACTCTGTCCAGGGACAACGGGTGAAGGCCCAAACGTTCTTTTTTATTTCTTGCGGGGACAAACGCTCAGAATCTGCTGTCGCCACGCGCGGAATTCACGAAGCTAGTTCAACTAGCCCTCCAAAAAAAACGAAGCTAGTTCAACCTTCGCATGTAAAACACGCAGACATGGAATTAACTACTACATCCATTACTAAATATAAGCCTTTTTAGTTTTTCTTTGATTCGTACATATGTAGACGTGTCTAGACTTATTTTGGGTTTGTAGCTTCACTCATTTCGCTCCGTATATAGTCTACTTTGACATATACTCTTATGTAAAATGTCTTACATTATTAAACGGAGAGACAATAGCTGATCGTCTAACCGTTTTACATAGCACGTGCGAAAAACGCGCACAGTAGGAGTAAATCACAGGCTACAGTGCATAATATCAAATGTTCCGGCATTCAGTTTTAAATGGTTGGCTCAAATTGACCAATATACAGAAACATATGTCTTCCGGCAGTAGAGTAGATCCAGAACGCGGTAGAGGAGGCCTCGCCGCCGCCGCGCCGGCCGATAGCAGCGGCGGCGAGGGGACGGGCGTCGAGGAGGGGCGGCGGCGCGCGAGAAACCCTAGTCTCCCCCGTGTCGCCCACGTGAGGACGACGCGGGGGCCGGGGGGGGGGGGGGGGGGGGTGGTCTCTATTTGCTTCAATCTCCCTCCTTTTGGGATGCAAAACAAGTCAACTATTTGTAGGTTAAGGAAAAAAAAAAACAAGTGCATGCTCCATGCTGTGTGCAAAGGTCTTCCAGGCCATGGCGCTCTACCAGGATATAATGCAAAGGTTACAGAAACACGCATCCTGGCTGCTATAAAAATACATAAAAATAGCACCTTGCGTCTCGTTCCTCGCAATAAAATAGCAAGAAGCACATGCATGGATTTTATGGCACATGATCCACCGATACGGTACGGTTCAGAGAACATACAGCACACAGGCTTGCGTATACAGGAACCAGATAAGCTTCTCGTATCTCATACAACCCGCCGCATGTGGTGAAATGAACCTGAAGGAGTAGCAAAGACGCTGAGAAATGGTACCAGCAAGAAACTCTTTACCCATATTTTCAGATGAGAATAGCTTGAACCTTAATACCTGACTGCTGCCTCTGCATATGAATTAAGTCAGAATCTGTTAATTAGTACTGTATCACAGTGTTCCTGAACCGTGTCAAGTAGGCAGATTCTCATGCAGGAAAGAAGGCTGCTGAGGTTACCCGTCAATGGCCGCTAGACGTCGTAATCTCGCAAGAAAATTTTCTGTAGCTGGCCCGGCAAGGGGAATCCGTTTTTGTGGTGCCAGATCGGTAGGTTACAGGGGACCATTGGATGAAAACAGCTCAGTTGTCCATATCAAGGGAGTCCCCTTCATGCGTTTGCTTGCCCAATTCCACCATGTGTTCTGTGCTTGCTATACGCGTAAACCAGATTATTGGAGCCGATCGAGGTCCATTTGGTGCCAAGTGCATCTCCATCCTAGAAACAAGGGCAATGTGTGTAGGAAATATTAGGGTTGGAGCAATTTCGGCCTACCCTCTATTCCTCTGCCTTATCGGTGGTGCCGCTCACAATGCATATTGAGGATAGAGGATGGGACATTTATATAGACTCCAAATTCCAGATAACTCAATCTGTTTCCAGATAGGACTCGTGACTTGTTAGAACGACCACCATACCTAACAGTCAATTACCGAGCCTATTACTGTTAAATAATTAGGTCACAGCACGCATGTGTGAGTCGTGCGCCGAGTTTGAATACACAATCAAACTCGCAGGATTTAACAATCCATAGAGCCAATCCTACGGACAACCTGGCATTCCACTCTATACTGTTCCCGGTATAATTCCATCATATTCATATATACTGTGTTCCAATATAGACGTACCGGCTTCTTTAAGTATATTTCCTTAAGTACTGCACATCAATAATTTCCTGTTATTTCCGTGACACTTTCACACTGAAGTTTAATTTCGGACAATGTAGTAGATATATAAAATGTTGCAAGACACAATTTCCTACAATGTGTCCTTGGACCAGTGGACTGTACACTGTATTGTTGTTAGTTAAGCAACTTGTGCTCAGGACATGATCACCTAGCACATGGCTAGCTCTAACTTTTGGTTAACTTTCATTTGGTTTGTCCTCAAAGCACAAGCCATTCCATGCGCGTTCCGCGGCCAAACGAGTAATCTACAAGCTAAGTGCACGCTTGCTACAGTTTACTATACCAATATTCTTCTTTGATGCTTTGTACATAACCTTTTTTGTCAACTAAGTGCAACTTGTTCTGGTTTGAATGTTGTAGGATACTCTATCACAGTTCTTCTGTCAAAAAAATATTTTCTTTTTTTGCACACAAAACTGCTATAATATTACTGAGAAGACTCTTTCTTTTGCAAACCAACTGGGCTTTCCGTTGATTAGCTGAATAATCCTGCAGCAGGTTTTATGGGGAGACAAACCATAGCACTTGTCGTCAGCACATGGTTTTGACAAAGTTACATCAATGACCAAAGTCACAAATATTCCCACATAGACAATTCAAAAGATTCAAGAGCTGTAGGCAGGAAGCTGCAAGGATGTGCACTATCTCCCTCTGTGGTCTTGTGTTAGCCAAGGTATGATACAGACAAGTTGAAGAAGAAAGCACCAAGTTGCACCAATGTGGCCCCCCATTTCCCCCAACAAACGTCTCTCTAGGCAGTGGGGTGGCCTGCATCCTGTTCCTCCGTTTGCAACTTCCAAACAACTTCCTGTAGTTTTGAATGCATCTTTTCTTTGCTTTGCTTTAGCTGTCAACTAAGAACCATATCACCTCCCAATTCTCACATGTGCTCCTGCCTTTTGATTAAAGAATTGGGTAGGGGTGACAAGTCTTGCCTTGTGCATCTTCCCTCTCAAACCCTATCTCCAACTGGACAATGCCATCCAACCTACCACGATCTGCATCAAGTATTGCTATGTATTTGCATGATTGATTATACAACTAGACACGATATCAATTTACATGGACTCAAATTAGACCATCACTTGTGTTTCTAGAGCATGAAATACTATATCACTGGTTGACTCGTTTTGTACTTTGCTTCTGTAGTCATATTAGGATGTGTGCAATAATTATCCATAGACCCAAACCATAAGTTGGAGTATACACAAAAAACTTCTACCAGCAAAATTGGATATTGCACAAGAACAGAGAACAATACTTCATACAAATATTAGAAGCAAACCATGTAAACATGAACCATAGGTACATGAAATAATTTGAATCCATTACAATCACTTGCTTTTACAAATCAAAGATAAAACCTTTGACAATGCCCGACTGATTGGAGTTACATCAGATACATATATGTTTCTTTGCACTAACTTTTGCTTAGCATGGCCAAATCAATGTCACCATGAGTTAACATGCCAAAACTTCTCTCAGGCTCTCGGCACTGGTCATCATTTACTACTTTTCTTTACATCGGGACTATGAAGGAGAATAACATAGAACCACAGCCAAAAGAAAACACTAGAACATGATAATAAGAGAATATTTATGATCTGATACTCTAACGACAAGCACATTTCAGATAATTCTGAAAAGCTCTGGTAAGGGTGCAAAGTCGCCATGCCTCATTTGCTAAATCCAGAGCCAAGGTTTGGCTTCAAGGCAGCATTCGGCCCTAGTCCAAGCCAAGCCTGGTTCTCAAACTCCTTTTTGACTGGTGTTGCATCTGAAGGAGAAGCTTGATATGGTGCCTTTGCATGCAGGCTATAAGGACACAAAAGCACATGTTAGATCCACAAACCAGAGAAGTAAGAAAATTTGACCGTAATGTGAAATCATGAGTTCATGGCAACAAGAGAGCAGCTTACCGATCCTTTCTCTTCTCAAGGAATCGGTGAAGTGACGCCTTCCTAGCAATCGGCATATCTAAAAGACAGAAAAGATTTTATGAGTAATCAGCACAGTAAGATTCAGCAAGCTAGGTGCACGTTAAACAACCAAACGGATAAAACACACGGTAATTACCAGAAGTGTTAGGGCGAGCAGGCTTCTGAGCATCAGCCGGAGCAGCAGGCAAACTAGTCTCTGGGGCCGGCACGGCCGTCTGGACCTTGCTGCTGTCCGTAACAGTTGCGGGCGCAGAGACGTTTTCAACGACGGGTTGCCCTTGCTAGCCAGCTGCATCAGGCCCTTTGCCTTGTCGGCAGGGAAGTCGTTGAACACAAGCACCTTCCCACCGTAGAAGATGGTCAGCTGCTGCTTCTCTTGCTCCCTGAAATTTATTCGCAGACAACTCTTAAGTACACTTGAAGACCACCACCACTTCAGTTTTTCATGAGCTGCCTACTCTATTTTCACTGGAAAGGCGAAATATGGATCCAGCTTAAGATCAACTAGCTACGCTATGGAGTCTGAGCAACCTAAAAAGAGGGTGTTTCTACCCATGGAGCAGTTTGTTGCAACTAGATAGAATCAATTCTCACAATAACTCTCAGCTAGATCTCAGGCCACGAACAAAATGATTTTGAAAAAAAAAATCATTTTGCAACATCCAGTCCCGATTCAGAAAAACAGAACACATAGAAAGGTTCCTAGTCTGGACTCTGGACATCTGACTCTTGTCAGATTCGCACGAGACTAGCAGGCGCAAGAGGTGCACAAGGCTAAAAATGGAGTAGTAGCAGAGGAAGGCAGCGTGGTCCAGTACCTAGCAGCATCAGTGGCCGCTGCCTCCTGCACGGCGCCCAAGCCGGCGCTCTGCGGGAACAGCTCCATGGTCTCCTTCCTCCCGGCCCCCTCGCCCTCCGCTCCGAGCAAAGTAATCTTCGCCTCGGCCTCAGCTGAAACACAAACAACATGCTCAGATCCTCAATTCGAGCCGCCTGCTTCGGAATCGACCAGAAATCCAAGCACAAGCACAGATCTCGCACGAAAGGCAACTCCCGAAACCTCCCCAACCAACCAACAAAAGGCCGAAAAACGCGAACTTTATATAAGCTCTAATCGGCGGCCAAATCCTGAGACGGTCCGCTCACCTTTGTTGATTCCGAGGCCGAGCTCGGCCGGCGCGGCGCCGTTCTGGCGGACGTAGCGGCTGAGCAGGCTGCAGGCCATGGCGAAGCTGCTCGCCCTCTCCCCTTGCCTCGCCGAAGCCGCCATCTCCTCTCTCCGCTCCACTTCTCCAAATCGAACGAACAACCGAGCTCGTGGTGAATGTTCTCGCAGCGGTGGTTGCTTGCTTTCTCGCGCGCGATGCTCTGCTTCCTCTGCTGTGTGTACGCACTCGTTTATAAGGGAGGACGCGCTTTCTCGCTCAGGAAATTGAAATCTAATCCCACGATGCGAAACCTAATTGATTATTTACTCCTGCTGCCATTCCGTGGGCGAAATGATTAATTTAAGTTGGCGCGGGGGGGGGCATGGCTGGCATGATTGCTCGAAATTCGCACGTGGTTGGCGTGGTGGAGGAGGTGGGGCTTTCAAAATCCTGGCTCTTTCTTTGATTTTTTTTGCTTCTTCCACGGAGCGGGGCCCGCTGTCCCATGTGCGCGCGCTTGTCCACGCCGAACGCGATCGTGGAATGTACTGTAGCGCAGCACGAGCGCCGGGGACCCACCAGGGTGCTTTTTTTTTTCCGAAAAAAAAAGAGCACGAGCGCGAGGGTGATGGTGTTGGGTCAGATCGGGTGTTGACCTGACCCTAGCTCGTCTGGCTATAAATTTTTTTTTGCAATTGTCTTGGCTTAATTGCAATTATATTTATTTCTGAATAGAAAACTTTTTATAAAAAATGCCAACTGATTTATTGATTATCAACAACGGTATAAAGAATTTCAAAAGTAATAAAATTATAAATAGGTCTTCAAACCAGCTAGCGACGATTACAAAGACTGAATCGAGCCGACGGCCTGTCGCCATACTCACCCCTCCCTCACTGGAGCCGGGCAAGGCTTGTCGTTTTAAAGCTTGTTATAATAGACAGACGGAAAATCGTCGTGCTAAGATCTTGAAGGACCAACACAACAAAGTAGCGATCATCGCCAATGAAGACAACCATAAATCGAAAGAGTTAGACCTATAACCACACAAATGAACACAAAAACGGACCGGATCCGAGGAGATCCGCGATACACACAACTCCACACGCTCTCTGGTATGCGCACCACCGAAGCGAGGATAGGACACGGAGGACCTTATTCTACCTTCAGGATGTCGCTACCGCTACCCTGAAGAAGACACTGACCAGCAAAAAAACGAAAATCTTCCGGTCGACGAGGGGCCGCAGTCTGCCGCACCTCCGAGGCCCCAAGGGCCGTCTGAGGCGGGAAGACCGACAGATTCGCCGACGAGAGGGACAAAGATCTAGATCGCTTTTGAATCGCATGCAACCTTCGCTAGAACCGTACCGGTTCGGTCTGCCTTCTCCCAAAATAAAACTTGCACTCATATTTCTAGTATTTTCATTTATGTCTAACTTTAGACAAATCGGGTTTACAATAACATGTATGCAGTTTTCAAGTTACCTGACCTCTACACCAACTAAGTATGCATACATCTAAATTGTCACTAATTTGATAAAACAGAGAAATTGAACAAAAAACGATGACACATCATGGTAGGCTGGCAAACACAAAACAAGCCATACTCGAGTCCCTTGTAACCCCTTAGGGCTTGTTTGGCTGTCCGGGTTAAATATTCCCGGGAAAATAATCCCGGTCGGGAATCTGAAGAACCAGGTGTAAAACCCCGGGATTTTATTCCCAACCTCCGGACTAGGGGAAAATTCTCCCCGGGAAAAGGCCGGGATCCCCCCAGGATTGCAGTTACCAAACAAGCCCTTACGTGAAAACTAAGAGATTATCCACACGCTGATAACAACTCTGCAACAATGAATTGTACATAAGTCTGTTTCCGGTGCAAAGCCTCCAACAAGGAGTATGGCCGCATCCACGTTGTCGGTTTCAACCAATAAGGCTAAATCTTAGATTTTTCATCCGGGCAACTTGTATCGAGGCACCGTACAAAAAGTTTTAGGAAGGGAACACTACAAAACGCCGTTGTCATCGTGTCAATACAACGAGACCTAGGTTTTCACCCTAGACAATCGGTACAATAGTTGTGAGACCCTTGTGAACCATCGTCGGATCCAGGCAATGAACAAACCACCACCCCATGTCTTGATGTACCACACAACGAATTGATTGGGGTCATCACCATAGCTCCGGCCTCCAATGCGGATCACGCGTCTGCCAAATGGCTACCGCCAACATGCGACCGACGTCGGTGAAAACAGACACCTGAGTGACGGTGAAAAACAGCGAATCAAAAAATCGTGGGTGGAGATGCGCACGAGTCTAAGCAAATCGGGAGGAGAGCCGACTGACATAACCTATGCGGAACATGTCGAAAACGCGCGCCGCTCTACCATATGTAACATCCCAAATTTATAACCAGGGTAAACCAGACCCAAATTTCAGAACCAACAAAAACTTTTTGAATTATTTCACAAGTGATTGTGTTTTCCTTTAATTTGTTCTGTTGGTCTTGTGTAACTTGTTGTTTGTGATTGTTGGACTAGTAGATGTCAACTCAAGACATCCACCTAGGTAAAAATTTATTTACAACACTGGTGACCATGTTATGACAAGAATTTATTCCATATGTCTTTCCCATTCTTATGTTGGCCAAAAGTTTATTTCAACAAATGATTTGGTTTTAGCAACAAACAAAATACTCTTTAATTTGAGACAGTGAAAGTATTTTCAAAAGTTTCATGTTTATAAAATATGGGGAACCATCTGTGATCTCCTGTCCTCTCTTCCACTTTGGCATTTATAAAATTCTTATTTTTAAAACTCCTAAGTTTCAACTCCTTTTTAAAAGAAATACTAGTGGGGAATATATTACCTCACATAATTCCCCTTTCAAACCATTTTGAAACTATTAAGTTATGGGTTGATAAATCCCTTAAACAACATCTTGTCATAATTGGGTGTGACCACTTTTATAAAATAGCATTGTTAGTTATGGAAAAAGGTGTGTGACTTATTCTTGTAGTTTGAAGTGTGAGGCTTGTTTGAATTGTGAATATTGTTGTGTTGTGGATAGTGTTGTGTTGATTGGTATTTTGGTGCTGTTGCCATTGGGGTGATTTTGCTGTGTGTGTGATGTTCTTGTGAGGATAATTCCTCAGTGGAGTTGTTACACTTTAGGACACCCTTGGCACCCAAACTTGGAGTGTGACTTGAAGAGGAAAAATCCTCTAAAGTTATGCCCCCAAGTTAATTTCAAAAATTTAGAGAGAGGATCTCAATAAAACTCCCTCTTTATCTATTCCTCTATTTTATTAAAACAACTATACTTTCTTTATCAAAATTCTAGAGAAGGGGATGAAATGATAACTCCATTTCACATCACTCCCTCCTCTAGTAACCCTACTTGTTGATTTTAAAACAAATCCCTCCTTTCTTTTATTAAAAAGAAATGAAGGTCATAAGTTAAAATGATCTTCATAAATAATTTCCCTCCCAATTTCTCTATTTCTCAAAACAAATGTCTTCTTTATGAAAATAAAACTTATTTTAAGTATATTTTGTCAAGAAAGCTCCAAAGGTTCTACAAACTATTTTACCACTGGTTTTGAATTATTAAAGGGTTACCAAATTATTCATTTCCAAAAATAGTTTATTTAAATCCTATGAACAAAAATGGAGCAAAACATTTTATTTTGTACAACCAATTTTTGTGGAGCTTCCTCATATATAGGGGAGGCTACATGAATTTTCTCTGATTTTTGTAAAATGTTTAAACCCCTCAAATAAATCCGGGAAACCCTACTGTTTTTAAAGGAGAAAAGGAACTCTTTTCTGTCGAGGACCTATCCGTGAGAGGAGAGAAAGGTTCAGGGGGCGTTCTGTAAAATCTCCTTTGACCTCTGTGTCAGCACGCTGCCGGCACGGCGCCGTGCTCTCCACGCCGGCGATGCCGTGGTCGCCGCTCGCCGTGCACCTGCTCCCTTGCCCAGCTGCCCTCTGGCTCCTCTGCCCTCTCCCCCCATCAGCTCGCACCGGGGACAGCAGTGGCTCCTCCGCACGTTGCCGTGCCCGCGTCGCCGTGCTCCCGACCACGCCGTGTTCCCCCTGCCCCCCCTGACACGGACCACGCCCTGGAGGAAGAGCACCGCACGCCGTCCCTCTGCTCTCCCTTGTCTCCCATCACCCTGTTGCAGCGACGCGGCAGTGCATCGCCGTGTTCTTCACACCATCGCCGCCGTGTCCTCCTCGTGAAATGTCGACACCGCCTGGACCCCGCTCCTCTCCGCTGTTCCGCGAGGCGATAAGAAGCAGCGCACCCCTCTCAGCTCCCTCACTCCCTCACTCATTCCCCCACTCCCTCCCTCTGATCTTTCTTCCGCCCACGGACACAAACCACGGCCGCCGCCACCGACGCGCCTCGCCGGCGACAGAGACCTCCCCATCCAAATCCCTGGCTACCAGAAGCTTCGCCGTGCCCTACTCCCCCTCTCTGCGCGAGGAATCAAAGAAGGAATCCCGGGATCGCCGTCGCCGTCCCAAACCTCTTCTTTTCCGGCCGCGGCATGTCGAGCAAGCTCGCGAGCCGCTCAGTCCACTATTCCTCGCCATTCTTGCATCAACGCATTCCCCTTGTCGCGGTTTCTCTCCCAGACATCCTCATCCCTTCTCAGGTCGTCGGAGCCGCCGTAGCCGCCGTCGCCACGCTCCGGCAGTGCCGCGCCCGTGCTCTGTGCTTGACGAGGAAGGAGAAGCGGCCCGTACCGCTTCGTTCAAGTTCGTGGCCGCGAGCTGGACTTCCTCCCCGCACGGCACAGCCCAACTTCGACAGATCCAGCCCGTTTTCCTTTTTTTTCAGGTGGTTTATTCTTTTACTTCTAGATTTGTTTCTGGACTCCTAGTTTAAATCGTTCTAAAATAGTTTGAGTGTTTAGTTGACCAAACCAAAATTTAGGGAGGTACCCTAGCATGTTCCTAGCCAGATCCAAGTGGTAGAAACACTTTTGGATAAATAGTTTTTGAGAAATTAAATGTGGGCCAGAACTACTGCTTTTTACCAAAAGCTCAATAGCTATTTTTCTATAATAGCTATTGATGCAAACTCAACTGTTTTGGAAAGATCTGAGTGATACCTAGCAGTAGAAATTTGCCTCTCATGCAAATGATCTTCCTAAATAAAATGGCATCCACTTTGGTATTTGACCAGAGAGCCATTTAGGGATTTTTGTAAATTATTTGGTGATGATTTTTGGTGTGAATCCACTTGTGTGAGCTTCTGTATGATTAGGAGTACCTAATCCTAGCTTGGTGTGATTTTTAGAGCTATGGATTATTTTAGGTGTATTTAACTAGGTGGCATGCTTTTCTGCCATTTATGGTTTATAGATTTATTTAGTTATATAGGGTGTGCTAGTATCTCTTTTGTGATTTCTAGCATGTTTAAGTGTGATACTAGTTACTAGGAGTGTGTTAGCTTTGTAGTATAGCACTTTGGAAAAAGTTTAGTATTGCACTTAGTCACCTAGTGTTAATGGTACTAGAGTGGTATTCTCCTAGATTCTCCTAGTTAATAGAATTTGTTTTAGTAGAAATTCCTTAGTGGGGTGTTTATTTTAGTTAGCATTGCTAGATCATCAGTAGCATGCCATCTTGCTACTGGTTTGGTCTCATGATAGGAAGAAGTTAGTGTTGCTAGTTTTTATTGGGGAACAATATCCCTAGTCTGGGTATTTTCTAGGATTTCCTAACTCTCAGGAGTTGTATGCTAATAGAATCATTGTGTGCATGAATGTCAAAATTGATGTTGAATATCAGTAGCATTTCCTAGCTACTGATGTTGTAGCATGTCATCCCTTGCTACCCTTTGTTGGCCCTCACTTGTGTAAAAGTGTTAGACCCCTGAGTTGTAAAAGACCCTTATGAGTGTAGACCCTAGTTCGTTGCTTGAATAATTAGTTTGATGTTGTGCACCACTTGTGGTTTTGTTTGGTTTATTGAATGTTGTTATTCCCTGTTTGCGACGCTAGATAATACCGTTACCGGAGTGGTCTTTGGAGAGGATTTATTGGAGGAGCATCGGAGTTTAATTCTTTAATCAGTGAGAAGAAGACCAAGGACGTTATGCTGAAGCCAGGCAAGCTACTTCACTGAGCTTGCACCTATATACATCTATTTTGATTTACCTGTTTTACTATAACTAGCATAAATGATTTATGTGGTGTTTGCCACGAAAGCTATGACTTTGAAAGCCCTTTTTCCAAAATACAAGTAGATTCTTGAGACACCCGATATAGAGGTGTCAATGGTCTACAACAATTTCGAAATGAATTTGTTTTACTCCAAAGCCTTCTATGAAAATCTTTTGGTGGGATTACGAACCACCCAAGTTTGACTAAAAGTATTTTGCTATGAGAATTGGAAATGATTGTGAAAACCTTTTCAAAAGCTTATGAAAAACTATTTTGCCACTCTATGTAGAAATATCAGTTTGTTTAAATAAAACTATAGGATGGGAAAAACATTGTTTATTCAAAACTCCTTTGAAAATCCTTGGATGAATTATGGTATGCCGAGATGTCGGTGATGAAATTGAGAAGTGGTGAATGGTGATGTTTCTGAAAAATGCACATTGTGTCTTTGTACCATGACTACCAGCCGATAACCTGTGCGACCACATTTACCCACATATGGGCAAGGGCGTAGTCATATAATTTGCTCGTGTTAGTACTGGATACCTCAACAACGAGGATGACCTCGTTCCATGAGGGGATGGTCTGAGGACCTACCCCCTGACCTGGGTCCTCTTCATTGTAGTCTACCGGAAGCCGGTATGAGCGTGTCGGAGGAAGAGGATTGAAGGGCTCCCTTGGGTCCGCCGGGCAGAACTACGAGTCCCCACACTTAGTTTCTGAGGATTTGAGTGTCGGTGGAAAGTGTCGTAGCGGCAGGGTCCTATACTAGCATGAGCAAAGGACAGGCTATGGCCGGGAACTCAACTTCGCATACCTCCGGTATGGCGGGACGTGGCTGACACGATGAGTGACCGGATGGGTGTGGGAAAAGCGTACTACCTCTGCAGAGGGTAAAACTATTCGAATAGCCGAGTCCTCGGATATGGACAGTTGGAAGGCTGTCCTAAGACCATGTGCAAGTTTTGAGAAAGGTGTTGAGTTTTGGAAGGAAGTTGGCTGGAAAGGGTATTTCGTACCTGTACCAATGAGTTGGTTCGAGGTAGCGACGGGCTTGGAATCAGGGCAAGAAGTTGTTTTTCGAGGAAAAAGTTTTAAAAGAGATTTCTTACCCTTTTAAAAGAAGGTGTATTTTCGGGAAAAGATTTAAAAAGACTTCTTACCTTTTTAACCAAGATAGTGAGAAAACTACTTTCCAAAATGTCTTGTCTTCAACAGGATTTAAAAATCTATTCTTCTCCTTTTTAAATCATGATTTAGTGTGGTTTTTCTCCTAAAAATAAAAGTCTTTGAAAATGAAAAAAAAAAACTAGTGCATGTTCCTGTTGGGGTAGTTTGCGAGTACAATCAAATGTACTCATATTGGTTTCGTCCCTGGCTATTGTCTTAGCCAGATCCCAGAGAAGAGCAGTTCGACGAAGAGGAGTTCACTGACGTCTTTGCGAACTAGGGCGCTTCCCAGTCAGCTGCCTGTAGGGTTAAGGCGAATGACTTGGGCTCCACGTTGTTTGGTGATTCCGCTGCAAGCACCTGATGAAGCTGATCACTTCCATCAAGTAAGTAAATACATTCGGTATTTGTGGGTGTTCTGTGATACCAACTCAAGTTATGTGCAACAGCACACTGATCATGGGACTGTTGCAGGAAACATAACGAGTATCTCGGATAATTAATCCGGGGTCCTCACAGACTTGGTATCAGAGCCATCCTGACTGTAACAGACCTTAGTTAGCATGGACGTTAGTTAGGAAGAGAATATTTTGTTAAAAATATGTTAACACCAAAAATATATCCTTATCTAGGGAAGTCCAAAAATGACTCCCGCTCTTTTCGTCTTCTCAAATTATTTCTGAGTCTTACCTTTCTATTTTAAGTTTTACCAAGGTTTTCTCTACTCCTTCTTACCTGTTCAAAATACTTGACGATGAACCCAAAAGAGACCTAATTAGCTAGCACCTACAAAGAAGAAGCAACCATCTCAACATTCAACATCAAGTTCATTGGTCTACAAATGTCAAGATCATCGACATCAACCAAATCAAGAGATCTCTGAAGACCTCAGCTCAACCTCAGCAATTCTACTCAAGTGGCTACTTCGACAATCTCAGAGTCTCCAGTTGAAGACTAAGGCGACGAACTGAAGATTTCAGCACCCCTGTCTAACCAAGACCCATAGGAACCACTTATGATAGGAACTTTAGTCATACTACCCGCTACTACGAGTATTAGGCGTCCATTGGTACTAAACGTACCTTGTGTGTTTATTGCTTGTTTGAGGTGTTCCCTTACAGTGAGTCCACGATCTGACTCCTCCCTGCCTAACCGGCATGGCCAGGCGTCGGTTCACAGTAGCGTACAGTAGAACTTGTCCCCACTACCTGAGAGACGCTCCCCGGGTTCTTCCCCAGAAAGGAGCCGACACACCTAGCTTATAAAAGGCCCCGTTCCATCTGCCATCTATCCCCACTCACCACCCTTAGCGACCCAAATCTCCTGAGGCAAGAATCCCGTGTTCTTATCCTTCATCCAGATCCAAAAGAACCCAATGGCAAACCTCAGAGTTATCATGGAAACCACTGCCGAGGAGCATAGTGGGTTTCCGCTGATGCTTTGGAAGGCCGTCTGCCATATTCTTGGTCGGCCTGCCCGTCCTCGATATGTGGTGTTCGAGAACTCTCTCCCGCTCGCCGGGAATGAATTCCAAGTCGAGGTGCATATCGGCTCGTGCCTATTGGGCATCAGTCCGACTTACTTGATCCAGGGTAAGAGCATGCCTACCCTAGATCTAGCCCTCCAGGTAGCAGCCTGGGAAGGACTCGTCCGTCTCCGGTACTCAGAACCGGCGATGGCGGTAAGCCGAGCTTTCCACTTCCTCCCAGCCATACCTGAGCATGTTGCGGAGGCTTTCCAAGCTTCCATGGGACAGGAAGCTGACCCTGCCGTAATCACCCTGGTCACCTATGGAGCTGCAATGACAAGATTCAGTCACACCCTGATGGAGGAACTCATGACCACAAGGCGCCACCTTGCTCGTGCCCGCCGGGAACTGGGTCGAGCAAGGAACCAACCCACTTCTCACCGTGGGCAAGCTCAGGATGCAAGACAGTCGGTCCTAGATGAATTGCTGGACCACAGCATTGACGCATCGGTGACACAAGCTCTCGCCCGAGTTCAGCAGCCACCCCAAGAGCGAGGTGTAATCCTCGAAGGCGTGCCTGTAGTTCCCCACCCCTTGGAAGACAGAGATGTGGACACCACTCTTTGTCTCGGTCACGCTTCACCGACTCCTAGCACCTCTCAGGCAGAGTAGAACCCAGGTTTAGTTAGCCTGACCAGCGCTTGTGTGTTGGTGCATGTGGATCAACAACGTTGTTAGTCTGTTGTTGGTTTGTTGCTTGTTTTTCTTGTGTGTCTTGTAATGCAAAGTTGTTGTCTGTTCCCCGGCTGATGTTAGATCAGCCCCAAAAAAAAAAAAAAAAAAAAAACCACAGATCACTTAAAACCAGGAACCGTATGTGACCCCAGACGCATACCCCTGTGAATTAATGCAAACTTTGAATGGGACTATTTTGTAGTATGCAAATTATTTTTGTGTGTGTTCTCCTACATGCAATCTCCCCAAGGTTCCTCACCCAATATGAACCTTGTGCTTTCTGCATGTTAAAGAAAGGGGCCCGAGCCCTCCACGAGATGTGAGCCTCGCAAGCCTTAAAATGCTTGCGAAGCGTAAATGCTCGCTGGAACACAGAAGGACATCTTGTAGGGTGTTCTTAGTTGTCGTGTTCAACCTATATGGTTGGAATGTGTGCTACCACTGCAAATGGTTGAGACCATATATTGCAGTGATATTTCTCTAAAAATATATTTTCTCGCCAAAACAAGTTTATTCTAGTACTTCTGCATCCTATCTGTGCTGCAAGACCAGAGTTGTGTCAACCAAGAAGATTTCGACAAGGCACACCTTGTCCCGGGTTATCAGCAAAGGCAAGATCAATACAATCACGGATTGCAGTACAGAAGCGAGAAATTCAGAAAGGAACAGAGGATACAAGTTCTACTCCTACAAACAACACTGCCAGCACGGATGCAACGGCACCTAGAGATTCCTAATCTCTCTCGAACTCCCCGATGCCACCAGAGGATGAGCCTGGCTCACTCAGAGCCGAGTCACGCGCCGCCCGACGGCGGCAGACAGCTCGAGCAGCCTGCTCACCTCCAGCCGGAAGGTCTACCACCTCCTCCACCGCCGCAAGCTCCTCCACCGTGCGCTCCTCCGCCGCATCTGGCTCCTCTAGCGCAGCAGGCGCCACTGTCGCAGCACCAGCCCCCGCGCTAGACCACCAATGGCACAAGGCCACGGCTAGGAGCACCACTGCCGCGAACAGCAGGCTGAACACCGTCAAAATCGAGAACACGAAGAGCACGAAGACGAAGCAGCCCTCGAGGAAGCCCGCATCCTCCATCGCATCAACATAGGCTCTGAAGAAATCGGTAATGAAGCCCATGGTGACGACGCGATGGAAGAAATGTTTTTCTGAGGTCGCTAGTTTATAAGCCGAGCTCGGACGCCGCTCCTCGACACCGCACTGCGCGGGAAAGTGGAGGAATCGCGAGCTGTACTCGCCTTAATGGCGCGAAACCACCTAGGCATCGTGTCCCCAAAGCCGTGTCTGCCGCTGCATCGACGGACAGCACGCGCAGCAGTACCGCGGGTGAGTGCCCTGCGCACTGAAAATGGAGCAAGTACAGAGCAAGGGCGAGCAAGGATGAAGAAGAGGAGGAGAAAAGGAGGAGAGACCGCCAAGTGGGCCCCGGGCCCACATGTCAGTGAGTCAGCAGTTAACCCCCCCGTGTCCCTCTATCCTTTATCCCTCGCTTTTTCTGTGAAAAACCCCGTGCAAAAATAATTCCTCGTATAAATCAGACCCACTGTGTCCATGAGCCAATTATTGGTGGCACAGCTAGGGGTATTTTGAAGAAAAACCCTGTTGTTTTTCAAAACCCGTGTATACACGAAAGTGAATATACGACCTTTCTAAAATAAATTATTTTGCTCTCGTATCTCTCCTGTACCCCCGGGCAAATCTCGAGGACGAGATTTATTTTAAGGGGGGAAGGATCTGTAACATCCCAAATTTATAACAAGGGTAAACCAGACCCAAATTTCAGAACCAACAAAAACTTTTTGAATTATTTCACAAGTGATTGTGTTTTCCTTTAATTTGTTCTGTTGGTCTTGTGTAACTTGTTGTTTGTGATTGTTGGACTAGTAGATGTCAACTCAAGACATCCACCTAGGTAAAAATTTATTTACAACACTGGTGACCATGTTATGACAAGAATTTATTCCATATGTCTTTCCCATTCTTATGTTGGCCAAAAGTTTATTTCAACAAATGATTTGGTTTTAGCAACAAACAAAATACTCTTTAATTTGAGACAGTGAAAGTATTTTCAAAAGTTTCATGTTTATAAAATATGGGGAACCATCTGTGATCTCCTGTCCTCTCTTCCACTTTGGCATTTATAAAATTCTTATTTTTAAAACTCCTAAGTTTCAACTCCTTTTTAAAAGAAATACTAGTGGGGAATATATTACCTCACATAATTCCCCTTTCAAACCATTTTGAAAACTATTAAGTTATGGGTTGATAAATCCCTTAAACAACATCTTGTCATAATTGGGTGTGACCACTTTTATAAAATAGCATTGTTAGTTATGGAAAAAGGTGTGTGACTTATTCTTGTAGTTTGAAGTGTGAGGCTTGTTTGAATTGTGAATATTGTTGTGTTGTGGATAGTGTTGTGTTGATTGGTATTTTGGTGCTGTTGCCATTGGGGTGATTTTTGCTGTTGTGTGTGATGTTCTTGTGAGGATAATTCCTCAGTGGAGTTGTTACTACTTTAGGACACCCTTGGCACCCAAACTTGGAGTGTGACTTGAAGAGGAAAAACCCTCTAAAGTTATGCCCCCAAGTTAATTTCAAAAATTTAGAGAGAGGATCTCAATAAAACTCCCTCTTTATCTATTCCTCTATTTTATTAAAACAACTATACTTTCTTTATCAAAATTCTAGAGAAGGGGATGAAATGATAACTCCATTTCACATCACTCCCTCCTCTAGTAACCCTACTTGTTGATTTTAAAACAAATCCCTCCTTTCTTTTATTAAAAAGAAATGAAGGTCATAAGTTAAAATGATCTCATAAATAATTTCCCTCCCAATTTCTCTATTTCTCAAAACAAATGTCTTCTTTATGAAAATAAAACTTATTTTAAGTATCTATTTTCAAAAAAGCTCCAAAGGTTCTACACTATTTTACCACTGGTTTTGAATTATTAAAGGGTTACCAAATTATTCATTTCCAAAAATAGTTTATTTAAATCCTATGAACAAAAATGGAGCAAAACATTTTATTTTGTAAAACCAATTTTTGTGGAGCTTCCTCATATATAGGGGAGGCTACATGAATTTTCTCTGATTTTTGTAAAATGTTTAAACCCCTCAAATAAATCCGGGAAACCCTACTGTTTTTAAAGGAGAAAAGGAACTCTTTTCTGTCGAGGACCTATCCGTGAGAGGAGAGAAAGGTTCAGGGGGCGTTCTGTAAAATCTCCTTTGACCTCTGTGTCAGCACGCTGCCGGCACGGCGCCGTGCTCTCCACGCCGGCGATGCCGTGGTCGCCGCTCGCCGTGCACCTGCTCCCTTGCCCAGCTGCCCTCTGGCTCCTCTGCCCTCTCCCCTCCCATCAGCTCGCACCGGGGACAGCAGTGGCTCCTCCGCACGTGCCGTGCCCGCGTCGCCGTGCTCCCGACCACGCCGTGTTCCCCCTGCCCCCCCTGACACGGACCACGCCCTGGAGGAAGAGCACCGCACGCCGTCCCTCTGCTCTCCCTTGTCTCCCATCACCCTGTTGCAGCGACGCGGCAGTGCATCGCCGTGTTCTTCACACCATCGCCGCCGTGTCCTCCTCGTGAAATGTCGACACCGCTGGACCCCGCACCTCTCCGCTTCCGCGAGGCGATAAGAAGCAGCGCACCCCTCTCAGCTCCCTCACTCCCTCACTCATTCCCCCACTCCCTCCCTCTGATCTTTCTTCCGCCCACGGACACAAACCACGGCCGCCGCCACCGACGCGCCTCGCCGGCGACAGAGACCTCCCCATCCAAATCCCTGGCTACCAGAAGCTTCGCCGTGCCCTACTCCCCCTCTCTGCGCGAGGAATCAAAGAAGGAATCCCGGGATCGCCGTCGCCGTCCCAAACCTCTTCTTTTCCGGCCGCGGCATGTCGAGCAAGCTCGCGAGCCGCTCAGTCCACTATTCCTCGCCATTCTTGCATCAACGCATTCCCCTTGTCGCGGTTTCTCTCCCAGACATCCTCATCCCTTCTCAGGTCGTCGGAGCCGCCGTAGCCGCCGTCGCCACGCTCCGGCAGTGCCGCGCCCGTGCTCTGTGCTTGACGAGGAAGGAGAAGCGGCCCGTACCGCTTCGTTCAAGTTCGTGGGCCGCGAGCTGGACTTCCTCCCCGCACGGCACAGCCCAACTTCGACAGATCCAGCCCGTTTTCCTTTTTTTTCAGGTGGTTTATTCTTTTACTTCTAGATTTGTTTCTGGACTCCTAGTTTAAATCGTTCTAAAATAGTTTGAGTGTTTAGTTGACCAAACCAAAATTTAGGGAGTACCCTAGCATTTCCTAGCCAGATCCAAGTGGTAGAAACACTTTTGGATAAATAGTTTTTGAGAAATTAAATGTGGGCCAGAACTACTGCTTTTTACCAAAAGCTCAATAGCTATTTTTCTATAATAGCTATTGATGCAAACTCAACTGTTTTGGAAAGATCTGAGTGATACCTAGCAGTAGAAATTTGCCTTCATGCAAATGATCTTCCTAAATAAAATGGCATCCACTTTGGTATTTGACCAGAGAGCCATTTAGGGATTTTTGTAAATTATTTGGTGATGATTTTTGGTGTGAATCCACTTGTGTGAGCTTCTGTATGATTAGGAGTACCTAATCCTAGCTTGGTGTGATTTTTAGAGCTATGGATTATTTTAGGTGTATTTAACTAGGTGGCATGCTTTTCTGCCATTTATGGTTTATAGATTTATTTAGTTATATAGGGTGTGCTAGTATCTCTTTTGTGATTTCTAGCATGTTTAAGTGTGATACTAGTTACTAGGAGTGTGTTAGCTTTGTAGTATAGCACTTTGGAAAAAGTTTAGTATTGCACTTAGTCACCTAGTGTTAATGGTACTAGAGTGGTATTCTCCTAGATTCTCCTAGTTAATAGAATTTGTTTTAGTAGAAATTCCTTAGTGGGGTGTTTATTTTAGTTAGCATTGCTAGATCATCAGTAGCATGCCATCTTGCTACTGGTTTGGTCTCATGATAGGAAGAAGTTAGTGTTGCTAGTTTTTATTGGGGAACAATATCCCTAGTCTGGGTATTTTCTAGGATTTCCTAACTCTCAGGAGTTGTATGCTAATAGAATCATTGTGTGCATGAATGTCAAAATTGATGTTGAATATCAGTAGCATTTCCTAGCTACTGATGTTGTAGCATGTCATCCCTTGCTACCCTTTGTTGGCCCTCACTTGTGTAAAAGTGTTAGACCCCTGAGTTGTAAAAGACCCTTATGAGTGTAGACCCTAGTTCGTTGCTTGAATAATTAGTTTGATGTTGTGCACCACTTGTGGTTTTGTTT
Source organism: Poa pratensis (assembly GCA_947311845.1). Lineage (NCBI taxonomy): Eukaryota > Viridiplantae > Streptophyta > Magnoliopsida > Poales > Poaceae > Poa > Poa pratensis. The sequence continues at coordinate 24,640,158 of CAMZMU010000093.1, forward strand.
GGTTTATTGAATGTTGTTATTCCCTGTTTGCGACGCTAGATAATACCGTTACCGGAGTGGTCTTTGGAGAGGATTTATTGGAGGAGATCGGAGTTTAATTCTTTAATCAGTGAGAAGAAGACCAAGGACGTTATGCTGAAGCCAGGCAAGCTACTTCACTGAGCTTGCACCTATATACATCTATTTTGATTTACCTGTTTTACTATAACTAGCATAAATGATTTATGTGGTGTTTGCCACGAAAGCTATGATTTGAAAACCCTTTTTCCAAAATACAAGTAGATTCTTGAGACACCCGATATAGAGGTGTCAATGGTCTACAACAATTTCGAAATGAATTTGTTTTACTCCAAAGCCTTCTATGAAAATCTTTTGGTGGGATTACGAACCACCCAAGTTTTGATAAAAGTATTTTGCTATGAAATTGGAAATGATTGTGAAAACCTTTTCAAAAGTTTATGAAAAACTATTTTGCCACTCTATGTAGAAATATCAGTTTGTTTAAATAAAACTATAGGATGGGAAAAACATTGTTTATTCAAAACTCCTTTGAAAATCCTTGGATGAATTATGGTATGCCGAGATGTCGGTGATGAAATTGAGAAGGTGAATGGTGTGTTTCTGAAAAATGCACATTGTGTCTTGTACCATGACTACCAGCCATAACCTGTGCGACCACATTTACCCACATATGGGCAAGGGCGTAGTCATATAATTTGCTCGTGTTAGTACTGGATGCCTCAACAACGAGGATGACCTCGTTCCATGAGGGGATGGTCTGAGGACCTACCCCCTGACCTGGGTCCTCTTCATTGTAGTCTACCGGAAGCCGGTATGAGCGTGTCGGAGGAAGAGGATTGAAGGGCTCCCTTGGGTCCGCCGGGCAGAACTACGAGTCCCCACACTTAGTTTCTGAGGATTTGAGTGTCGGTGGAAAGTGTCGTAGCGGCAGGGTCCTATACTAGCATGAGCAAAGGACAGGCTATGGCCGGGAACTCAACTTCGCATACCTCCGGTATGGCGGGACGTGGCTGACACGATGAGTGACCGGATGGGTGTGGGAAAAGCGTACTACCTCTGCAGAGGGTAAAACTATTCGAATAGCCGAGTCCTCGGATATGGACAGTTGGAAGGCTGTCCTAAGACCATGTGCAAGTTTTGAGAAAGGTGTTGAGTTTTGGAAGGAAGTTGGCTGGAAAGGGTATTTCGTACCTGTACCAATGAGTTGGTTCGAGGTAGCGACGGGCTTGGAATCAGGGCAAGAAGTTGTTTTTCGAGGAAAAAGTTTTAAAAGAGATTTCTTACCCTTTTAAAAGAAGGTGTATTTTCGGGAAAAGATTTAAAAAGACTTCTTACCTTTTTAACCAAGATAGTGAGAAAACTACTTTCCAAAATGTCTTGTCTTCAACAGGATTTAAAAATCTATTCTTCTCCTTTTTAAATCATGATTTAGTGTGGTTTTTCTCCTAAAAATAAAAGTCTTTGAAAATGAAAAAAAAAAACTAGTGCATGTTCCTGTTGGGGTAGTTTGCGAGTACAATCAAATGTACTCATATTGGTTTCGTCCCTGGCTATTGTCTTAGCCAGATCCCAGAGAAGAGCAGTTCGACGAAGAGGAGTTCACTGGCGTCTTTGCGAACTAGGGCGCTTCCCAGTCAGCTGCCTGTAGGGTTAAGGCGAATGACTTGGGCTCCACGTTGTTTGGTGATTCCGCTGCAAGCACCTGATGAAGCTGATCACTTCCATCAAGTAAGTAAATACATTCGGTATTTGTGGGTGTTCTGTGATACCAACTCAAGTTATGTGCAACAGCACACTGATCATGGGACTGTTGCAGGAAACATAACGAGTATCTCGGATAATTAATCCGGGGTCCTCACAGACTTGGTATCAGAGCCATCCTGACTGTAACAGACCTTAGTTAGCATGGACGTTAGTTAGGAAGAGAATATTTTGTTAAAAATATGTTAACACCAAAAATATATCCTTATCTAGGGAAGTCCAAAAATGACTCCCGCTCTTTTCGTCTTCTCAAATTATTTCTGAGTCTTACCTTTCTATTTTAAGTTTTACCAAGGTTTTCTCTACTCCTTCTTACCTGTTCAAAATACTTGACGATGAACCCAAAAGAGACCTAATTAGCTAGCACCTACAAAGAAGAAGCAACCATCTCAACATTCAACATCAAGTTCATTGGTCTACAAATGTCAAGATCATCGACATCAACCAAATCAAGAGATCTCTGAAGACCTCAGCTCAACCTCAGCAATTCTACTCAAGTGGCTACTTCGACAATCTCAGAGTCTCCAGTTGAAGACTAAGGCGACGAACTGAAGATTTCAGCACCCCTGTCTAACCAGACCCATAGGAACCACTTATGATAGGAACTTTAGTCATACTACCCGGCTACTACGAGTATTAGGCGTCCATTGGTACTAAACGTACCTTGTGTGTTTATTGCTTGTTTGAGGTGTTCCCTTACAGTGAGTCCACGAATCTGACCCTCCCTGCCTAACCGGCATGGCCAGGCGTCGGTTCACAGTAGCGTACAGTAGAACTTGTCCCCACTACCTGAGAGACGCTCCCCGGGTTCTTCCCCAGAAAGAGCCGACACACCTAGCTTATAAAAGGCCCCGTTCCATCTGCCATCTATCCCCACTCACCACCCTTAGCGACCCAAATCTCCTGAGGCAAGAATCCCGTGTTCTTATCCTTCATCCAGATCCAAAAGAACCCAATGGCAAACCTCAGAGTTATCATGGAAACCACTGCCGAGGAGCATAGCGGGTTTCCGCTGATGCTTTGGAAGGCCGTCTGCCATATTCTTGGTCGGCCTGCCCGTCCTCGATATGTGGTGTTCGAGAACTCTCTCCCGCTCGCCGGGAATGAATTCCAAGTCGAGGTGCATATCGGCTCGTGCCTATTGGGCATCAGTCCGACTTACTTGATCCAGGGTAAGAGCATGCCTACCCTAGATCTAGCCCTCCAGGTAGCAGCCTGGGAAGGACTCGTCCGTCTCCGGTACTCAGAACCGGCGATGGCGGTAAGCCGAGCTTTCCACTTCCTCCCAGCCATACCTGAGCATGTTGCGGAGGCTTTCCAAGCTTCCATGGGACAGGAAGCTGACCCTGCCGTAATCACCCTGGTCACCTATGGAGCTGCAATGACAAGATTCAGTCACACCCTGATGGAGGAACTCATGACCACAAGGCGCCACCTTGCTCGTGCCCGCCGGGAACTGGGTCGAGCAAGGAACCAACCCACTTCTCACCGTGGGCAAGCTCAGGATGCAAGACAGTCGGTCCTAGATGAATTGCTGGACCACAGCATTGACGCATCGGTGACACAAGCTCTCGCCCGAGTTCAGCAGCCACCCCAAGAGCGAGGTGTAATCCTCGAAGGCGTGCCTGTAGTTCCCCACCCCTTGGAAGACAGAGATGTGGACACCACTCTTTGTCTCGGTCACGCTTCACCGACTCCTAGCACCTCTCAGGCAGAGTAGAACCCAGGTTTAGTTAGCCTGACCAGCGCTTGTGTGTTGGTGCATGTGGATCAACAACGTTGTTAGTCTGTTGTTGGTTTGTTGCTTGTTTTTCTTGTGTGTCTTGTAATGCAAAGTTGTTGTCTGTTCCCCGGCTGATGTTAGATCAGCCCCAAAAAAAAAAAAAAAAAAAAAAAAAACCACAGATCACTTAAAACCAGGAACCGTATGTGACCCCAGACGCATACCCCTGTGAATTAATGCAAACTTTGAATGGGACTATTTTGTAGTATGCAAATTATTTTTGTGTGTGTTCTCCTACATGCAATCTCCCCAAGGTTCCTCACCCAATATGAACCTTGTGCTTTCTGCATGTTAAAGAAAGGGGCCCGAGCCCTCCACGAGATGTGAGCCTCGCAAGCCTTAAAATGCTTGCGAAGCGTAAATGCTCGCTGGAACACAGAAGGACATCTTGTAGGGTGTTCTTAGTTGTCGTGTTCAACCTATATGGTTGGAATGTGTGCTACCACTGCAAATGGTTGAGACCATATATTGCAGTGATATTTCTCTAAAAATATATTTTCTCGCCAAAACAAGTTTATTCTAGTACTTCTGCATCCTATCTGTGCTGCAAGACCAGAGTTGTGTCAACCAAGAAGATTTCGACAAGGCACACCTTGTCCCGGGTTATCAGCAAAGGCAAGATCAATACAATCACGGATTGCAGTACAGAAGCGAGAAATTCAGAAAGGAACAGAGGATACAAGTTCTACTCCTACAAACAACACTGCCAGCACGGATGCAACGGCACCTAGAGATTCCTAATCTCTCTCGAACTCCCCGATGCCACCAGAGGATGAGCCTGGCTCACTCAGAGCCGAGTCACGCGCCGCCCGACGGCGGCAGACAGCTCGAGCAGCCTGCTCACCTCCAGCCGGAAGGTCTACCACCTCCTCCACCGCCGCAAGCTCCTCCACCGTGCGCTCCTCCGCCGCATCTGGCTCCTCTAGCGCAGCAGGCGCCACTGTCGCAGCACCAGCCCCCGCGCTAGACCACCAATGGCACAAGGCCACGGCTAGGAGCACCACTGCCGCGAACAGCAGGCTGAACACCGTCAAAATCGAGAACACGAAGAGCACGAAGACGAAGCAGCCCTCGAGGAAGCCCGCATCCTCCATCGCATCAACATAGGCTCTGAAGAAATCGGTAATGAAGCCCATGGTGACGACGCGATGGAAGAAATGTTTTTCTGAGGTCGCTAGTTTATAAGCCGAGCTCGGACGCCGCTCCTCGACACCGCACTGCGCGGGAAAGTGGAGGAATCGCGAGCTGTACTCGCCTTAATGGCGCGAAACCACCTAGGCATCGTGTCCCCAAAGCCGTGTCTGCCGCTGCATCGACGGACAGCACGCGCAGCAGTACCGCGGGTGAGTGCCCTGCGCACTGAAAATGGAGCAAGTACAGAGCAAGGGCGAGCAAGGATGAAGAAGAGGAGGAGAAAAGGAGGAGAGACCGCCAAGTGGGCCCCGGGCCCACATGTCAGTGAGTCAGCAGTTAACCCCCCCGTGTCCCTCTATCCTTTATCCCTCGCTTTTTCTGTGAAAAACCCCGTGCAAAAATAATTCCTCGTATAAATCAGACCCACTGTGTCCATGAGCCAATTATTGGTGGCACAGCTAGGGGTATTTTGAAGAAAAACCCTGTTGTTTTTCAAAACCCGTGTATACACGAAAGTGAATATACGACCTTTCTAAAATAAATTATTTTGCTCTCGTATCTCTCCTGTACCCCCGGGCAAATCTCGAGGACGAGATTTATTTTAAGGGGGGAAGGATCTGTAACATCCCAAATTTATAACAAGGGTAAACCAGACCCAAATTTCAGAACCAACAAAAACTTTTTGAATTATTTCACAAGTGATTGTGTTTTCCTTTAATTTGTTCTGTTGGTCTTGTGTAACTTGTTGTTTGTGATTGTTGGACTAGTAGATGTCAACTCAAGACATCCACCTAGGTAAAAATTTATTTACAACACTGGTGACCATGTTATGACAAGAATTTATTCCATATGTCTTTCCCATTCTTATGTTGGCCAAAAGTTTATTTCAACAAATGATTTGGTTTTAGCAACAAACAAAATACTCTTTAATTTGAGACAGTGAAAGTATTTTCAAAAGTTTCATGTTTATAAAATATGGGGAACCATCTGTGATCTCCTGTCCTCTCTTCCACTTTGGCATTTATAAAATTCTTATTTTTAAAACTCCTAAGTTTCAACTCCTTTTTAAAAGAAATACTAGTGGGGAATATATTACCTCACATAATTCCCCTTTCAAACCATTTTGAAAACTATTAAGTTATGGGTTGATAAATCCCTTAAACAACATCTTGTCATAATTGGGTGTGACCACTTTTATAAAATAGCATTGTTAGTTATGGAAAAAGGTGTGTGACTTATTCTTGTAGTTTGAAGTGTGAGGCTTGTTTGAATTGTGAATATTGTTGTGTTGTGGATAGTGTTGTGTTGTTGGTATTTTGGTGCTGTTGCCATTGGGGTGATTTTGCTGTTGTGTGTGATGTTCTTGTGAGGATAATTCCTCAGTGGAGTTGTTACTACTTTAGGACACCCTTGGCACCCAAACTTGGAGTGTGACTTGAAGAGGAAAAACCCTCTAAAGTTATGCCCCCAAGTTAATTTCAAAAATTTAGAGAGAGGATCTCAATAAAACTCCCTCTTTATCTATTCCTCTATTTTATTAAAACAACTATACTTTCTTTATCAAAATTCTAGAGAAGGGGATGAAATGATAACTCCATTTCACATCACTCCCTCCTCTAGTAACCCTACTTGTTGATTTTAAAACAAATCCCTCCTTTCTTTTATTAAAAAGAAATGAAGGTCATAAGTTAAAATGATCTCATAAATAATTTCCCTCCCAATTTCTCTATTTCTCAAAACAAATGTTTCTTTATGAAAATAAAACTTATTTTAAGTATCTATTTTCAAGAAAGCTCCAAAGGTTCTACAAACTATTTTACCACTGGTTTTAATTATTAAAGGATTACCAAATTATTCATTTCCAAAAATAGTTTATTTAAATCCTATGAACAAAAATGGAGCAAAACATTTTATTTTGTAAAACCAATTTTTGTGGAGCTTCCTCATATATAGGGGAGGCTACATGAATTTTCTCTGATTTTTGTAAAATGTTTAAACCCCTCAAATAAATCCGGGAAACCCTACTGTTTTTAAAGGAGAAAAGGAACTCTTTTCTGTCGAGGACCTATCCGTGAGAGGAGAGAAAGGTTCAGGGGGCGTTCTGTAAAATCTCCTTTGACCTCTGTATCAGCACGCTGCCGGCACGGCGCCGTGCTCTCCACGCCGGCGATGCCGTGGTCGCCGCTCGCCGTGCACCTGCTCCCTTGCCCAGCTGCCCTCTGGCTCCTCTGCCCTCTCCCCTCCATCAGCTTCGCACCGGGGACAGCAGTGGCTCCTCCGCACGCTGCCGTGCCCGCGTCGCCGTGCTCCCGACCACGCCGTGTTCCCCCTGCCCCCCCTGACGCGGACCACGCCCTGGAGGAAGAGCACCGCACGCCGTCCCTCTGCTCTCCCTTGTCTCCCATCACCCTGTTGCAGCGACGCGGCAGTGCATCGCCGTGTTCTTCACACCATCGCCGCCGTGTCCTCCTCGTGAAATGTCGACACCGCCTGGACCCCGCTCCTCTCCGCTGTTCCGCGAGGCGATAAGAAGCAGCGCACCCCTCTCAGCTCCCTCACTCCCTCACTCATTCCCCCACTCCCTCCCTCTGATCTTTCTTCCGCCCACGGACACAAACCACGGCCGCCGCCACCGACGCGCCTCGCCGGCGACAGAGACCTCCCCATCCAAATCCCTGGCTACCAGAAGCTTCGCCGTGCCCTACTCCCCCTCTCTGCGCGAGGAATCAAAGAAGGAATCCCGGGATCGCCGTCGCCGTCCCAAACCTCTTCTTTTCCGGCCGCGGCATGTCGAGCAAGCTCGCGAGCCGCTCAGTCCACTATTCCTCGCCATTCTTGCATCAACGCATTCCCCTTGTCGCGGTTTCTCTCCCAGACATCCTCATCCCTTCTCAGGTCGTCGGAGCCGCCGTAGCCGCCGTCGCCACGCTCCGGCAGTGCCGCGCCCGTGCTCTGTGCTTGACGAGGAAGGAGAAGCGGCCCGTACCGCTTCGTTCAAGTTCGTGGACCGCGAGCTGGACTTCCTCCCCGCACGGCACAGCCCAACTTCGACAGATCCAGCCCGTTTTCCTTTTTTTTCAGGTGGTTTATTCTTTTACTTCTAGATTTGTTTCTGGACTCCTAGTTTAAATCGTTCTAAAATAGTTTGAGTGTTTAGTTGACCAAACCAAAATTTAGGGAGGTACCCTAGCATTTCCTAGCCAGATCCAAGTGGTAGAAACACTTTTGGATAAATAGTTTTTGAGAAATTAAATGTGGGCCAGAACTACTGCTTTTTACCAAAAGCTCAATAGCTATTTTTCTATAATAGCTATTGATGCAAACTCAACTGTTTTGGAAAGATCTGAGTGATACCTAGCAGTAGAAATTTGCCTTTCATGCAAATGATCTTCCTAAATAAAATGGCATCCACTTTGGTATTTGACCAGAGAGCCATTTAGGGATTTTTGTAAATTATTTGGTGATGATTTTTGGTGTGAATCCACTTGTGTGAGCTTCTGTATGATTAGGAGTACCTAATCCTAGCTTGGTGTGATTTTTAGAGCTATGGATTATTTTAGGTGTATTTAACTAGGTGGCATGCTTTTCTGCCATTTATGGTTTATAGATTTATTTAGTTATATAGGGTGTGCTAGTATCTCTTTTGTGATTTCTAGCATGTTTAAGTGTGATACTAGTTACTAGGAGTGTGTTAGCTTTGTAGTATAGCACTTTGGAAAAAGTTTAGTATTGCACTTAGTCACCTAGTGTTAATGGTACTAGAGTGGTATTCTCCTAGATTCTCCTAGTTAATAGAATTTGTTTTAGTAGAAATTCCTTAGTGGGGTGTTTATTTTAGTTAGCATTGCTAGATCATCAGTAGCATGCCATCTTGCTACTGGTTTGGTCTCATGATAGGAAGAAGTTAGTGTTGCTAGTTTTTATTGGGGAACAATATCCCTAGTCTGGGTATTTTCTAGGATTTCCTAACTCTCAGGAGTTGTATGCTAATAGAATCATTGTGTGCATGAATGTCAAAATTGATGTTGAATATCAGTAGCATTTCCTAGCTACTGATGTTGTAGCATGTCATCCCTTGCTACCTTTGTTGGCCCTCACTTGTGTAAAAGTGTTAGACCCCTGAGTTGTAAAAGACCCTTATGAGTGTAGACCCTAGTTCGTTGCTTGAATAATTAGTTTGATGTTGTGCACCACTTGTGGTTTTGTTTGGTTTATTGAATGTTGTTATTCCCTGTTTGCGACGCTAGATAATACCGTTACCGGAGTGGTCTTTGGAGAGGATTTATTGGAGGAGCATCGGAGTTTAATTCTTTAATCAGTGAGAAGAAGACCAAGGACGTTATGCTGAAGCCAGGCAAGCTACTTCACTGAGCTTGCACCTATATACATCTATTTTGATTTACCTGTTTTACTATAACTAGCATAAATGATTTATGTGGTGTTTGCCACGAAAGCTATGACTTTGAAAGCCCTTTTTCCAAAATACAAGTAGATTTTTGAGACACCCGATATAGAGGTGTCAATGGTCTACAACAATTTCGAAATGAATTTGTTTTACTCCAAAGCCTTCTATGAAAATCTTTTGGTGGGATTACGAACCACCCAAGTTTGACTAAGAGTATTTTGCTATGAGAATTGGAAATGATTGTGAAAACCTTTTCAAAAGCTTATGAAAAACTATTTTGCCACTCTATGTAGAAATATCAGTTTGTTTAAATAAAACTATAGGATGGGAAAAACATTGTTTATTCAAAACTCCTTTGAAAATCCTTGGATGAATTATGGTATGCCGAGATGTCGGTGATGAAATTGAGAAGTGGTGAATGGTGATGTTTCTGAAAAATGCACATTGTGTCTTTGTACCATGACTACCAGCCGATAACCTGTGCGACCACATTTACCCACATATGGGCAAGGGCGTAGTCATATAATTTGCTCGTGTTAGTACGGGATACCTCAACAACGAGGATGACCTCGTTCCATGAGGGGATGGTCTGAGGACCTACCCCCTGACCTGGGTCCTCTTCATTGTAGTCTACCGGAAGCCGGTATGAGCGTGTCGGAGGAAGAGGATTGAAGGGCTCCCTTGGGTCCGCCGGGCAGAACTACGAGTCCCCACACTTAGTTTCTGAGGATTTGAGTGTCGGTGGAAAGTGTCGTAGCGGCAGGGTCCTATACTAGCATGAGCAAAGGACAGGCTATGGCCGGGAACTCAACTTCGCATACCTCCGGTATGGCGGGACGTGGCTGACACGATGAGTGACCGGATGGGTGTGGGAAAAGCGTACTACCTCTGCAGAGGGTAAAACTATTCGAATAGCCGAGTCCTCGGATATGGACAGTTGGAAGGCTGTCCTAAGACCATGTGCAAGTTTTGAGAAAGGTGTTGAGTTTTGGAAGGAAGTTGGCTGGAAAGGGTATTTCGTACCTGTACCAATGAGTTGGTTCGAGGTAGCGACGGGCTTGGAATCAGGGCAAGAAGTTGTTTTTCGAGGAAAAAGTTTTAAAAGAGATTTCTTACCCTTTTAAAAGAAGGTGTATTTTCGGGAAAAGATTTAAAAAGACTTCTTACCTTTTTAACCAAGATAGTGAGAAAACTACTTTCCAAAATGTCTTGTCTTCAACAGGATTTAAAAATCTATTCTTCTCCTTTTTAAATCATGATTTAGTGTGGTTTTTCTCCTAAAAATAAAAGTCTTTGAAAATGAAAAAAAAAAAAAACTAGTGCATGTTCCTGTTGGGGTAGTTTGCGAGTACAATCAAATGTACTCATATTGGTTTCGTCCCTGGCTATTGTCTTAGCCAGATCCCAGAGAAGAGCAGTTCGACGAAGAGGAGTTCACTGGCGTCTTTGCGAACTAGGGCGCTTCCCAGTCAGCTGCCTGTAGGGTTAAGGCGAATGACTTGGGCTCCACGTTGTTTGGTGATTCCGCTGCAAGCACCTGATGAAGCTGATCACTTCCATCAAGTAAGTAAATACATTCGGTATTTGTGGGTGTTCTGTGATACCAACTCAAGTTATGTGCAACAGCACACTGATCATGGGACTGTTGCAGGAAACATAACGAGTATCTCGGATAATTAATCCGGGGTCCTCACACCATATGTCTCAGTTACTGAGTTGCGATATCAACCAACTTCCATAAGGTTCTTATGAGAAGGTCACCCAATGATCTTAAGATGCCACGTCGCCTCTGATTGGCTACCCAACATATGTGTTGTCATGCCTCGAGGTGAGCTACGCTAGCGAGGACAAAGAAACGAGGAAGAAGAGTCCTCGCCACCTCTGGGGACATGAAGGGAGGTGGCTCCCAACAATGTCAAGGTGAGAGGTGACTCAGCCAGCGGCTCGGCAAAAACCTAGTCGCCCTGTGGCACACGCGGAAAACCAAGGAACAAAGCGGAAATTCAAATTGGCTTCCGACCTCATATGCTGCTGGTCAAATAAGAAAATAGTAAAACATTTCAAAAATTCTGAAACAAATGGGAGACGATTATATACAAATGTTCTACATATGTGCTAAGTTTCATGGTGAAATGACATCTCGGATGTCCTATACAAAAAAGACAAATCAGTTGCCAAAATGTGATTTCAAAAATATGTTTTTACAGCACTGATTTTATTATTTTGTCACAGAGCACCACACATGTCATTTCATCACAACACTTAGCATGAGTTTAGAAAACATGTATATGTTTGTCACCAAAAAATTCATTTTTTGTTGAAATGTTTTACTATTATTTAATTTGTTTAATCTACCAGGACCATATGAGCTCGGGAGTCAAAACACCTTCCTCGGAACATAACAATTTGTTTTTTTTTTTTTTTTTTTTTTTGCGGGAGACAAGCCACATTACAGCAAGTTTTTTACAGAGAGGACCTCCACGAAAAACAAAAATACACCCAAGTCCCTCTGCTGAACAAGGTCACCGACACCGAGCAGCACATGCCGACGGCGCGCCGCCGCCGCACCTTCACAGACGCCTTGGACACGAAGGTGACCCCTGGCGGGCGGGAAGTCGCCGGACCTCAAGCTCCGGAGAGCCTCCATCCTGCGCAGCCGGCCTCCTTGCTCCCTTGCCGCAACATCGACCATCTCGATGAGCTTCAGATCTGGATCCGCCGCTTCGGCTCCAGAGCGGGGTACCCCGCACACGGCAACCACCGGAGGCTGCGAGCACGAGGAGAGGTGAGCTCCACCATGGACCTGCGCCGAGATCCATCGCCGGAGAGGACGAGCTGCACCTGCAAAACCCAAACGCCGGCGCGCCTCCAACTCCACGACGCCACCAGCAGGGCAACCAACAGAACCTACGCTATGAACAACTGGGAAACGGGGTTCCCCCACCCTCCCGCCGCCGGAGCGGCCGGCGGAGGGAGGGGGAACCGGCGGCTCGCCGGCGTCGAGGTGGATCTGCGGGGGGATTAAAAATCGCCTCTCTCAAACAGTGCGGGAGGAGGGGAACGTCCAGGGTGACATCACATAACAATTTGTTACTCGAGCTAATAGTCATCTCTATCTCTATTGCTGACTATTGTATTGTTTTTGGATGTCATGAGTCGGTATACATGTGGCAATCTTCTCTCATAGGAGTATATGCTCTAATTAAGGATGAATCAACTTTAGCTAAACCCATGAGCCGGTTTGGCAAACTAAATATCGACCCATGCTCAACCAGTACAGTTGTATTTTATTCCCTACAAGCGCAGTAGCTTTCAAACTGTAGCTGGCCTGCCTGGCCAAACCGCCAAACAGTGGCCACATTTATCTCTGTGTATAAACTTCCCTTTTAACCATCACTGATCCTGCCCTGTATTCCTTTCAAACATAATCTAATCACAGTTTCAGACATACAGATGGCATGCTGCTGTCTATCTATTACTATTAGTAATACGTAATGTGGCAAAGTAAACATGTCGGAGCCAAGTCGATCAGTTTAATTAAGCGCTAGAAAGCCACCTTTCAGAAAAGAAAGTCAAGATAGCTAGCTAAAGCATTTGATCACAGTACTAGCAAGTAGAACTACTGTCCAAGTGACGGATGCCTAAACCATACGTAACCTATATTCAAACTATCTTTGCGAGGAAATGGGGCTGTGTTTGTCGGCACGAAACTTCCTGCTCCCTTCCTGCCTCGTCAAACAAAACATTGTCGTCGTTTTCAACCAACCTATGCGGATATGGTGTCCTTTATTCCAACCTATCGAGGTGCTTTGGTGAAAATAGCTTTCTATGTATACAATGGAGTGGATGTACACCAAGACTAAAGATCTATCCACGTGACATATACCCTCAAACAAACAAAAAAGTCAGAAAAATATCCCATATATATACACATTGCATCCCGCTGATAGTTGAAAATTTGAAAAGAATGACATTTTGAGAAGAGGCCCGGATATCACAAATTGAGCATGATCTCTGTGGCGGGCGTTTATTTTGAAAACTTCAAAATGGAGATTTGTAAGTTTCGAAAAATTCAGAACAAAAATCCTATGTGTACATAATGTTAAACTCTACCAACATGCAAAATCTCAATTCAAAATTATTGTGATATTCTAGGCTACATAAAAATGAAAAAAAAAGTTGGTTTGAAGTTTTGAAGATGTGCATTGGTCAGCACACCTAATCCACACATTTGTCATTTTTGTTTAGTCTAGAATATAATGAATTTTTGATTATTTTTTGCATACTAATAGAGTTCATCATTATCTACATCTAAGATTTTACCTATTTTTAGAACTTTCAAATGAAATTTCAAATTTTTCGAGAATCGAGCTCCGTGAAGCTCGGGATCCATTTGTCCGCTCACGAATTATTCTACCGAGTAACTCTAACAAAATGGAGCCGTCTGAGATGAAACCAATGCAAAATCAATTGTACAATTCTGGGCAAACCGCTGCATCTTCAGATCATGGTTTACTACACTAGTTAATTAAGCGATCGAAGTACAGGTAGTTGATTAAGTATTGGTTATCTTAAGAGGAGTAGTACACTACAGATGGATCAGCTGGACCGAAAGGTCTCCTTTATCTCGAGTAGACCTGCACCAAGGAGACAAATTATGCGTGCTTAGTTTTTAATTTTACCTTTGGGGATTAGTCATGGACAAGTGGACAGTAGAAAAACGACATGTGACCTCTAGCTCAGTCTTAGAATTCTACAAGAAACCACTAATTGTTAATCAGTGCTCTTCCACACTCACCAAATCCGTTGAAAGCTACCTCCTTTTTTCGAGAACCCGAAAGCTACCTCCTGATTCAGATGGTAAATCTGTTGGATTTGTAGAAAACTATAAAGGTATAAATTATGATGCGACTACTTACATTAATTTCAGCTACAGTAGACAATAGTGTTAATGTTTTCTCTATTTGGAAAATACTATGTATTTTTCAAATAAAAATAGCAAGTCAAACGAAGCTTCCGACGAAAAACGAAAAACGACGTTTCACTTGTGGCTGTAGCAGAGGCCATATATCTGGACGTGGCTCAAGATGAACCTGTGCTACAAGCCTACAATATTCTGAACTTCCTTGGTTGACTCGTTGTTGGACACCGGCGGCATTTGAACTTGACTCGACACTTTCTTGGCCCGCCCCAAATTTGACTGAGCTGCATCGATCTGTCATAACCACTAAATTCAGCTACACATTGCGGTCACACGATGTATGCTGCGTTTACCATTATTAAGCAGGATTAAAAATCATTTTTGAGTAATCAGCAGGAGCTTTGCCTTTTTTTTGAGTTTTTAAATAAATTAAGCAGTCGAGTCAGTTTTACAATCGTTTAACACATGCTTCAGCACGCAGGCTGGTGCATTCAAGTGCATCACACCATTACAAAGAGAATTGCTACTGAAAGCCGCCAAGGTGTGAGCAGCCACATTCGCCTATCTTGGAACATGTTGGGCCTTGAAGTGAGTCAGGTTCTTGATCAGCTGGGAGGCTTCCGCGTAGACAAGGCTAGACTGTGATCTTCCCCAAGAGTTGGAGTTGAGGGCCGTGACCACGTTCAGACAGTCGCATTCTAGAATAAACGGAATGTTCAGGTTTGCGGTGAGTCTGGTACCTTCCAGGGCCACAATTGCTTCAGCTTCTTCTGCTGATTGGCATCGTTGAATTGGGCTCCAAGAGGAGCTGATTATTTCACCCTTGTGGTTCCGTATGATTGCTCCCCAATGGCCGGCACTGTTGCCATCGGCGAAAGCACCGGCAACAGAGTCAGTAAGACAAGGTCCAGAAACTACATTTGAGACTACTTTACCTTTTCCTTTGCGATCGAATTTGTTCCATCCGTTTTGATTTTGATGGTAGTGTTGAAGTAGTCTTTTAAGAAAATTACCGAGCTCCTGATGGTGGTGTCCCCTTTGCCGAAAATGGTATCATTGTGTAGGTGCCATGCCCTCCACCAAATGAACAACAATTTTGCTCTTATCTCGGTGTTCTGTTTATCCAGGATATTGAGGACCCATTCATCCCCAGATTTCCTTAGCTCTTCTTCTTTTGGAAGCTTCCACACCTCTCTCATAGCTTGTCTAAGAGCCCGGGCTTTAGTGCAGGACATGACCGCATGGTACTCACATTCTGTTTCAGTACCACAAATGTTGCATGTAGCCGGAATGTTTTTGAGTCTTTTGCTTCTATTCTATTGCACTGCAAGGGAATTGGAGGCCAACTTCCACGCAAAAACCCTAATTTTGGGTGGGACCTCAGCTTTCCAAATAAGATCCCAAAGTTTTCTGTCTCCTTCCGGTTGTATGCTTGATCCAATACCCTGAGGGTTAGACCTAAGGGACAGGGCTAAGTTCTAAGCACTTTTAACTGAAAAACGTCCAAATCTGTCCCGTTTGAAAGGACATATTTTATGTCCCCCATGTTTTTGTGTGTTAGGCAACAACACTAGGAATTATTTAATATGATGTTAAGTGGTGCAGGAATGAAAAGATATAATTACACTTTGCATCGAAACAATTGTCGAAGAAAAAGGGAGTTTGCAGTGTGTCTGGCCAGGCCGGAGTTTCCAGACCATCGAGTTTTTGAGCAAAGAGCTCCACTCGGCGGCAGTCGCTGCATCGGGGCCGGAGTAGGTCCGGAGTTTCCCCGGAGTTTCTGGCCGAGGCCGGAGTTTCCGCCCTCAGGGGCCGGAGTTTCCGGCCCATCTGGATTTGCTGCGAAGAGAGCAACGCGGCGGCAGTCGCTGTATGAGGCCGGAGTGACCCTGGAGTTTCCGGATGAAGGCCGGAGATTCCGCCCCCAGTCAGTCCGGAGTTTCCGCCCAGGCCGAAATTTCCGGCCTCCCAGACCGGAAACTCCGGTCTAAGTGGACTGCAACGGCTCAATTTCTGGGAGGGGTATAAATACCCCTCCACCTACCTCCAGCCAAGTAGCTCGCCCAAAAAGAAGAACACCATTGTTGCAAGCTCAAGAATCACTAGATCTCCCAATCCCTCCACCCAAACTCGTTGATCTTTAGAGGATTGAAGGAGAAGGCCCGGATCTACATCTTCACCAAGCCGTTTTACATTTCCCCCTCATTTACTTGAGGGTCCCTTTGCTCGGGTTTCCATTGGGAAAACCTAGCTTCTTGTTGATCTCACTTATTGTCTTTGTGACAGATTGTAGCTGTTTAGGAGCCCCCAATCCCGTTGGGGGTTGTTCCCCGAATCGTTGTTGTAAAGGCTCCGAACTCCGCCTTGAAGGTTTCCGATAGTTGAAGGTGAACCAAACCTTTGTGGTGCGGTTCATCGGAGAAGAAGGTGAAGCCTTTGTGGCTGTTGAACCATTGTGTTGGTTCATACCTCTCCAACGAGACATACTCCCCTAAAAAGGAGGAACTCGGAAATACATCCGTGTCTCCGCGTGCTTTGACTTCGGTTACTTCTATCCTTGTTACCGTCTTTACTTAGTGTACCTTGCTTAGTTGCTAGCTTGTCAGATTGGTAAATTCATCATAGTTGCATATCTAGAGAATTTACCTTTTGTGTCAAGCCTAATTTGAAAACGTACTAAAATTGAAGTACTCCCTCCGTTTTTGTATACAAGGCCACAAACTCAAATATCGGATACCAAGAAAAAGCCTTGAACTGATTAATACCGACTTAAATCATTGGCAACTAACGTTGCAAGCTCCTCGTTTCACGGGCTAATAAATGTTTTTTGCATTTCTCCACCAATGCACCGCCTGCATGCAAGGTTTGATTGGATTTGGGCAATTAATATTCATCATTCACAGTGTCAAGCATAGAAACAGGTCATTAATTTGCCTCGATTACTGTTTGTGGCCTTGTATAGAAGCAAAAACGTATTTTGATAGTGGCCTTGTATACAAAAACGGAGGGAGTAGCACCTATTCAACCCCCCCCCCCCCCCTCTAGGTGTCATACGATCCTTTCAATTGGTATCAGAGCCTCGGCTCTCTTGTTGGGCTTAACCGCCTAAGAGAAGTATGACACAAAGTGATGATGATTCCGCGAAGGACCAAGCCACTCCGGCAACCATGGCCGATCTCAAACGATGGAAACATCATTGAAATCGTCCATGGTTACCCAATTTGATGAGTTGCGTGAGTTAATCATGAAACTCTCAAATGGAAAGGTTCCTTCGGAAACCATCACCCCACTAGAGGTTTCCCTTAACTCCAATGACGGTGAAACCGAGAAGGAAAAAGAGAAAAAGAAAAAGGATGAAGAAGCCAAACTTAAAAAATTCCCCTCCATCCACATCCGAGCATGATGGTGGGAAGGATGGTTACCATGCGGTTTCTCATGTGTACTCTCCCGACACACCTATCCCTTATACCCGCATAAACCCTTTAGGTCTGATACGTCTCAAACGTATCTATAATTTTTGATGTTCCATGCTTGTTTTATACCAATTGCTACATGTTTTGCATCTACTTTATATCACTTTTATACATTTTTTGGGACTAACCTATTAACAAGATGCCGAAGTGCCAGTTCCTGTTTTCTGCTGTTTTTGTATTCCAGAAAAGCTAGTCTGGAAATATTCTCGGAATTGGACGAAACTACACGGGGGTGCCTATTTTTCCAGAACACGCCTGACGGAGCGAAGGAGCAGCAGAGGAGGGCCACCAGGAGGCCACACGCCACCAGGGCGCGGGCCCCCCTTCTGCCGCGCCCTGGGGTGGTGTGGGCCCCTCGGGGGTCCGCAGCCGCCGCCCTTTCGCCTACTTATTCCCCCGACGCGAAAACCCTAAGTACCTGAGCAAATATCCACGAAAAGTTCCAGAGACGCCGCCGTCGTCAACCCTAGCTCGGGAGGGTTCAGAACCTCTTCCCGGCACCCTGCCGGAGAGGGGAATCGTCACCGGAGGCTTCTACATCGCCATGCCTGCCTCTGGAGTGATGCGTGAGTAGTTCATCCTTGGACTACGGGTCCATAGCAGTAGCTAGATGGTTGTCTCTCCACTTTGTGCCATCATGTTTAGATCTTGTGAGCTGCCCTACATGATCAAGATCATATTATTGTAATGCTACATGTTGTGTTTGCTGGGATCCGATGAATATTGAATATTATGTCAAGTTGATTATCAATCTATCTTATATGTTATTTAAGATCTTGCATGCTTTCCGTTACTCGTAGATGCTTTGGCCAAGTAGATGCTTGTAACTCCAAGAGAGAGTATTTATGCTAGATAGTGGGTTCATGTCTCCGTTTAACCTGGGACAGTGACAGAAAGTTCTAAGGTTGTGGATGTGTTGTTGCCACTAGGGATAACCTAACGATGCTATGTCCACGGACATATGTGTTTATTTACATTACGCACTTTACTTAATGCAATTATCCGTTGCTTGCAACTTAATACCAACGGGGACTCGGATGACAACCCGGCGGTGGATTATTAGTCATAGATGCTGTTGGATAACGATCTATGTATTATGTCGTAATGCCCAATTAAATATCATAGTAGTCAACATGTCATGTATATGCATTGTCATGCGCTCACTATTCGTCAATTGCCCAGCTGTAATTTGTTCACCCAACATGTTAGTTATCTTTTATGGAGAGACACCACTAGTGAACTGTGGACCCCGGTCCATTCTTTTACACTGATTAAACAACCACACTGCAAACTGTTCCTTTTTCATTCTCTGCAATTTAATACTCATTTTCCACACCATACGTTTAATCCTTTGTTTTCAGCAAGCCAGTGAGATTGACAACCTCACTGTTTCGTTGGGGCAAAGTAGTTTGATTGTGTTGTGTGCAGATTCCACGTCAACAGTCCAGACTCCCTGCGACAGCTATTTTTCTGGCGCCGTTGACAACCTTCTGAAGAGTTGCTGCTCCTACTGGTTCGATAACCTTGGTTTCTTTCTGAGGAAAACTTGCTGCTGACTACATCATACCTTCCTCTTGGGGTCTCCCAACGAACGTGTGTTTCACGTCATCAAGCTATTTTTCTGGCGCCGTTGCCGGGGAGTTAGAAGCGCTTCAGCAGACTGCCACTGTTTGCTCTCCGTCAACAGCTATTTTTCTGGCGCCGTTGCCGGGGAGACAGCAGTCTTCTGCAAGGGGAGTTTCACGCTTCCAATCTCTTTACTTTGTTTTTGTCTTGCTTAGTTTATTTTATTTTATCTTGTTTGCTTTCAATTATCAAAAACACAAAAAAATTAGTTACTTGCATTTAGTTTATTTTCAGTTTTGTTTTCTGTTAGTCATCATGTCTAGCTCTGCTCCTTTTTCCGTAGTGCCACCTGTGGGAGAAATTATTACTTTTAGGCAGGAAGGTGGGGAATCCTTTAGGAATGCCTGGGCGAGAATTTTGGAATTGCACAAGAAGGTGCAACCTAAGATGGACTTGAGAGTTCTTATAAAAATTTCTACCATGGTTTATTTTCTGTTTATCAACTTGCTCTAGATACCATGGTAGGGGAAACCTTTTCTGAGATTGATTCAATGAAAGCTCATAATATTTTGAGTGGTTTGGCAATTTTTCCACTAGTGGATGAAACTGGGATATTCTCTAAGCTAGATAAAATAGAAAAGTCAATTGATGATTTAACTCTGAGCCATAATCTAAAGAACAACCTTTAGTTGAGTTAAAAAATGATTGGGAACCATTCATTGAGATTAATATTGGTAATGAAAAGTTCCGTGCCTACTGTGATCTTGGTTCTACAATGTCCATCATGCCAAAAATGGTTTATGATTTATTAAAATATGATAATATGGTTAGTTACCCTGTTTTTCATTTTCATGCGGATGGAACAATCATAAAAAGTATAGGGATTATTAACGATGTTAAGGTTACTATTCAGAATAAGACTGTCCCTGTTAATTTTATGATTCTTGCAAAATCTCCTGGTAATATTGTCCTTGGAAGACCCTTTTTAAAGAACAATGGGTATTTATTAATGCAAAGTATGGGTTTATGAAATTCAATACCCCTATTAATCGAAGGTTCTTCTTTCCAATTAAGAAGGACGATCCCACCGAAAGGTTAGGAGATTTCAATGTCTTTGGTAATACTTGATGCATGCTTTGTGCCTAGCTAAAAGGCGTTAAAGAAAAGCGCTTATGGGAGGCAACCCATTTTATTTTTCTGCAATTTTTCTTTTATTGAGTCAAGGAGTTTGTTTACTTCTGTAGCAACTCCTTTGTATCTTTATTTTCTCGCATTGTTGTGCCAAGAGTAGCCTCTAATGATAAGATGATGCTTAATTTTGATTGCTGCGCAGAAACAGATTTTTGCTGTTCACTGTACGAAATTCCTAAAATCACCAGATTGTTAAAAATCTGAAATTTTTGTGCGTAATCTTTATGAATGTCTGAAACTTTCATTAGTTCAGAGTTTCTCGATCTGAGCGTCGTAAGTGCCTCGAAAAAATTCGTCTTTGCGGACTGTTCTGTTTTAGACAGATTATGCCTTTTTATTTTTCGCATTCTCTCTTTTACTAGTGTTGAGTGAAATTCTTTTTTGGGTGGAAGAGCTTCACATAACATCAGTGGCTGTAGCTAATGTTTAAAGTAACAAATCATATTGCGTCTTTACAGAACATGTGAATTTTTGATTATGCACTAACCCTCTAATGAGATCTACTTTGAGTTTGGTGTGACGGAAGTTTTCAAGGGTCAAGAGAGAAGGATGATATAATAGGATCAAGAAGAGTGAAGAGCTTAAGCTTGGGGAGGCTCCCATGGATCTCCCCAGCATATTTCAAGAAGACTCAAGCGTCTAAGCTTGGGGATGCCCAAGGCATCCCCTTCTTCATCGTCAAAATTATCAGGTCATCTCTAGTGAAACTATATTTTAATTCTTTCACATCATATGTGCTTTTCTTGGAGCGTCTGTGTGCTTTTATTTTCAGTATTGCATTTTATTTTCAATAAAGCTTGACTGGACCCTAGCATTCTTGATTGGGAGAGAGACACGCTCCGCTTTTTCATGAGAATACTCCTATTCTTCACTTATATTTGTTGAGTATTCATATCTAGCGCTGTTCAGCTTTTAGCTCTTGTTTTCATGTATCTCTTGTCAGAGCTATTAGCTTTCTTTTGTAGAAAGTACTCTCTTGCTTCACTTATATTTGTTTGGAGAGTTGATGAAATAAATTGATTGGTGTTTGGTTGGTTCAGAAAATGTTGCATGTGGTAATTGGTATAAGGAAAAACTTGCTTAATCTTGTAGATCACTAAAATGGATAACTTGATGCTTGTCAATTGTTTTGAGTTAACAAGTAGATCATGATTAAATTGTGCATCACATGAGTTAAGCCTATTAGTGAAGAACTACCGTAAAGCTTGTTGAAAATTTGGTTTGCATCGGTGGTACCTCTAAGGTCTAGATATTTTCTAATAAACGGTATGAAGTCTTATAACGTTTGCAATATGTTTGTCATATAAAACTTGGTGTACGGGTTGATATTCTTGTTTGCTTACATAACCTTGCTAGCCTAAACTCTGTACTGAGAGGGAATGCTTCTCGTGCATCCAAATCCTTGAGCCAAAATCCATGCCATTTGTGTCCACCATAACTACCTATATGTGGTATTTCCTTGCCACTCCAAGTAAATTTTTCATGTGCTACCTTTAAATTATTCAAAATGTTATTATTCCCTTTTTGTGTCAATGTTTACTAGCTCATGAGGAATTAGTGTGGTTATTCTTTATTCTATTTGTCGAGTGGACTTTTACACCTGGACTAGTGGCATATACATCCGCTTATCCAATAACTTGCAAAAAGAGCTGGCAACGGGGTGCCCAGTCCCAATTAATTACAACTTTAACCAATTAATTCTCTTCACACTTTTGCCCTGATTCATCAGTAAGCAATGACAAACAGTGAAATACCTGAATGTGTGTAAACCAAAGAGAAAGAGGGATGATCTGCCTTGCTGGTAGAAATAACGTCCTTCATGGGAGCCGCTCTTAAAAGTCCGTTCGACAGGTAGAATACTGTTCTCACCCGCTACCATTCGTTGACAATTAACAAACACCTCTCAAAAATAGATACTCCTCCATGGTATGTGATTGATGGAAGGCACCCGAGGATTCGGTTAGCCATGGCTTGTGTTAGCAAGGTTGGGAGGAGTATCAAATATTTTATGCAATCTCTATATGCTTTCAAAAACCTAAAAGCTCTAGCACATGATTTAATCCCTGCTTCCCTCTGCGAAGGGCCTTTCTTTTACTTTTATGTTGAGTCAGTTTTCCTATTCTTTCTGTCTTCCACAAGCAAACACTAGTGTCAACTTTGTTACAACATGCGTTATATGCAATGTATTGGACTTGTTATACTACTTTGTGTTGACAATATCCATGAGATAAATATGTTGAAAGTTGAAGCAAATGCTGAAACTAAATTCTTCCTTTGTGTTGATTAAATACCTTTTGTTAGAAACTATTGCTTTATGAGTTAACACTTATGCAAAACTGTTTGATGCTTGTCTCGAAAGTACTATTCATGAAAACGTTTAGCTTGTGTGATTCATTGTTTACTCATTATCTATTTGATAGCAAATTATAGACCATTGACTTGGATCACTTCATTCATTTACATGTGCCTTGCAATATTATATGATCAAGATTATGATAGTAGCATGTCACCTCAAAAATTATTTGTTTTTATCGTTTACCTACTCGAGGACGAGTAGGAACTAAGCTTGGGGATGCTGATACGTCTCAAACGTATCTATAATTTTTGATGTTCCATGCTTGTTTTATACCAATTGCTACATGTTTTGCATCTACTTTATATCACTTTTATACATTTTTTGGGACTAACCTATTAACAAGATGCCGAAGTGCCAGTTCCTGTTTTCTGCTGTTTTTGTATTCCAGAAAAGCTAGTCTGGAAATATTCTCGGAATTGGACGAAACTACACGGGGTGCCTATTTTTCCAGAACACGCCTGACGGAGCGAAGGAGCAGCAGAGGAGGGCCACCAGGAGGCCACACGCACCAGGGCGCGGGCCCCTTCTGCCGCGCCCTGGGTGGTGTGGGCCCCTCGGGGGTCCGCAGCCGCCGCCCTTTCGCCTACTTATTCCCCCCGACGCGAAAACCCTAAGTACCTGAGCAAATATCCACGAAAAGTTCCAGAGACGCCGCCGTCGTCAACCCTAGCTCGGGAGGGTTCAGAACCTCTTCCCGGCACCCTGCCGGAGAGGGGAATCGTCACCGGAGGCTTCTACATCGCCATGCCTGCCTCCGGAGTGATGCGTGAGTAGTTCATCCTTGGACTACGGGTCCATAGCAGTAGCTAGATGGTTGTCTCTCCACTTTGTGCCATCATGTTTAGATCTTGTGAGCTGCCCTACATGATCAAGATCATATTATTGTAATGCTACATGTTGTGTTTGCTGGGATCCGATGAATATTGAATATTATGTCAAGTTGATTATCAATCTATCTTATATGTTATTTAAGATCTTGCATGCTTTCCGTTACTCGTAGATGCTTTGGCCAAGTAGATGCTTGTAACTCCAAGAGAGAGTATTTATGCTAGATAGTGGGTTCATGTCTCCGTTTAACCTGGGACAGTGACAGAAAGTTCTAAGGTTGTGGATGTGCTGTTGCCACTAGGGATAACCTAACGATGCTATGTCCACGGCATATGTGTTTGTTTACATTACGCACTTTACTTAATGCAATTATCCGTTGCTTGCAACTTAATACCAACGGGGGACTCGGATGACAACCCGGCGGTGGATTATTAGTCATAGATGCTGTTGGATAACGATCTATGTATTATGTCGTAATGCCCAATTAAATATCATAGTAGTCAACATGTCATGTATATGCATTGTCATGCGCTCACTATTCGTCAATTGCCCAGCTGTAATTTGTTCACCCAACATGTTAGTTATCTTTTATGGAGAGACACCACTAGTGAACTGTGGACCCCGGTCCATTCTTTTACACTGATTAAACAACCACAAACTGCAAACTGTTCCTTTTTCATTCTCTGCAATTTAATACTCATTTTCCACACCATACGTTTAATCCTTTGTTTTCAGCAAGCCAGTGAGATTGACAACCTCACTGTTTCGTTGGGGCAAAGTAGTTTGATTGTGTTGTGTGCAGATTCCACGTCAACAGTCCAGACTCCCTGCGACAGCTATTTTTCTGGCGCCGTTGACAACCTTCTGAAGAGTTGCTGCTCCTACTGGTTCGATAACCTTGGTTTCTTTCTGAGGGAAAACTTGCTGCTGACTACATCATACCTTCCTCTTGGGGTCTCCCAACGAACGTGTGTTTCACGTCATCAAGGTCCTCCACCTAAGCTTAATGCATTGGCTTTTACTAGTTGGCAACACTCAATGAAATCTCATGTCAACAGCTCCTCTATCGAGCTTTGGAGGATCATTCAAGAGGGATACAAGGTTGTGGATCCAAACAACTTGTCAAGAAGAGAGGTGGCTGAGAAACAACTCAATGCCTCCGCTCTCCACATGATTGAACTTGCCGTTGGTGAAAATGACATGCATCACATTCAACATGTCTCCACCGCCAAAGAAGCTTGGGATTGCCTTGAGGTGGCATTTCTTGGAAATGATAGCATGAAGAGGAATAGATTTGATGCCTTGAGCAATGATGCCGAAGGCTTCTACATGCTTGATAATGAAACCCATGAGGAGATGTATGGAAGACTCAAGATTCTTGCCAAAGCATTTTATAATGTTGGGGCAACCTATGGGGATGATGCTTGGATCAAGAGGAAGTATGTGAATGCTCTCATGCCCTTTGAGCCCATTGAATTGAAGGCCATACAAGGAAGACACAACTATCTTCTTATGTCATCTAATGAAGTCATGCAAGAAGTGCAAGCCTGCAAGGTTGCCACCAAGAATGCTCTAGACAACCGTGCTAGGGCCATGTGAATGAAACAAGGTCCCTCACTTGCTTTGAAGGCCAAGGTGGTGAGTCTTGATGATAGTGTGGAAATTGAAGCATGCCCAAGCAACATTCTCCCCGATGATCTTGAAAAAGTCTACCATGATCACGTGGCTCTTGCCACAAGAGCTTTTTGGCGTGACCCGACCAAGGCAAAGGCTCAAGTTGATCTAAAGAACAATCCAAGTGGGAAGAAGGAGTTTGCTATAAGGACGAAGACTTGCTACAATTTGTCATGACAAGCATCACTTCATCAAAGATTGCCCATATGAGAACCGAGAACAACATGGTGGAAAGCTTGTCCCAAAGGATCACTCAAAGTTGATTCAAAAGAAGCCTTTTGTCAAGAGGAAGCCATTCTTCAAGAAGGCACCGAGAATTGTGTTGGTGGCTCAAGAAGAGTATCCTTCTGAAGATTCCGAAGGAGAAGATGAACCCACTAATGAGGTGGCCGCATTGGCTATTGTCTCAACTCCATCATCTTCTCTCTTTGAATCCCCCAATGAAAATCTCTCCATCAACAACGCTCGTTGTCTCATGGCTCCTGTTACCGAGGTATCATCTTCTACATCCAAGACCATGCATGAAATGAATGATAAATCTAGTCTTGTGGTCAAGAAAGAACTTGTTGCGTTCGATACTTTTGTGGCTAACTTGCAAGGTGAAGCTAAAAATCATGTTGAGTCTCTCTTGAGACAACTTGGTGCGGCCGAAGAACTCCTTGAAGACAAGGGAAAATTGAGAGAGAGGATTCTTTCTCCATAGCATCCTTGAATGCTTCCATAGAATCCTTGAATGCTTCTCTTGAAGAAGAGAGTGAATATAGAACCACTCTTGAGGAAAGACTTGAGTCTCTTGATGATAAAAATGATGAAATAATTGCTAAAATCATTAAGGATAGAGATCATGTCTTTGCTAAATATAAAGTGATTAAAAAGGAGCAAGTCGAATTTGTGGCTGCTAATGCTAGACTTCTTGAAGATTTGGAGAAGCTTGACAAGGATCACAAGGCTTTGGAAAGTGAACACTCCAACCTTGTCAAGTCTCATGAGCAACTTGATGGCGTGAATCACACGCTCGTTGGAAGACCCCAAGAGGAAGGTATGATGCAGTTCAGCAGCAAGTTTTCCCTCAGAAAGAAACCAAGGTTATCGAACCAGTAGGAGCAGCAACTCTTCAGAAGGTTGTTGGTGGCTCGCACGGCGCAACACGATCACCAACGTGGAACCTGCACACAACACAATCAAACAATTTTGCCCCAACGAAACAGTGAGGTTGTCAATCTCACCGGCTTTCTGAAAACAAAGGATTAAACGTATGGTGTGGAAAATGAGCATTAAATTGCAGAGAATGAAAAAGGAACAGTTTGCAGTTTGTGGTTGTTTAATCAGTGTAAAAGAATGGACCGGGGTCCACAGTTCACTAGTGGTGTCTCTCCATAAAAGATAACTAACATGTTGGGTGAACAAATTACAGCTGGGCAATTGACAAATAGTGAGCGCATGACAATGCATATACATGACATGATGACTACTATGATATTTAATTGGGCATTACGACAAGATACATAGACCGTTATCCAACAGCATCTATGACTAATAATCCACCGCCGGGTTGTCATCCGAGTCCCCCGTTGGTATTAAGTTGCAAGCAACGGATAATAAGTTGCAAGCAACGATAATGCATTAAGTAAAGCGCGTAATGTAAACAAACACATATGCCCGTGGACATAGCATCGTTAGGTTATCCCTAGTGGCAACAGCACATCCACAACCTTAGAACTTTCTGTCACTGTCCCAGATTAAACGGAGGCATGAACCCACTATCTAGCATAAATACTCTCTCTTGGAGTTACAAGCATCTACTTGGCCAAAGCATCTACGAGTAACGGAAAGCATGCAAGATCTTAAATAACATATAAGATAATTGATAATCAACTTGACATAGTATTCAATATTCATCGGATCCCAGCAAACACAACATGTAGCATTACAATAATATGATCTTGATCATGTAGGGCAGCTCACAAGATCTAAACATGATGGCACAAAGTGGAGAGACAACCATCTAGCTACTGCTATGGACCCGTAGTCCAAGGATGAACTACTCACGCATCACTCCGGAGGCAGGCATGGCGATGTAGAAGCCTCCGGTGACGATTCCCCTCTCCGGCAGGGTGCCGGGAAGAGGTTCTGAACCCTCCCGAGCTAGGGTTGACGGCGGCGGCGTCTCTGGAACTTTTCGTGGATATTTGCTCAGGTACTTAGGGTTTTCGCGTCGGGGGGAATAAGTAGGCGAAAGGGCGGCGGCTGGAGACCCCCGAGGGGCCCCTAGGTGCGTGTGGGGCCCTGGTGGCCCTCTCTGTTGCTCCTTCGCTCCGTCAGGCGTGTTCTGGAAAAATAGGGACCCCCGTGTAGTTTCGTCCAATTCCGAGAATATTTCCAGACTAGCTTTTCTGGAATACAAAAACAGCAGAAAACAGGAACTGGCACTTCGGCATCTTGTTAATAGGTTAGTCCCAAAAAATGTATAAAAGTGATATAAAGTAGATGCAAAACATGTAGCAATTGGTATAAAACAAGCATGGAACATCAAAAATTATAGATACGTTTGAGACGTATCAGCATCCCCAAGCTTAGTTCCTACTCGTCCTCGAGTAGGTAAACGATAAAAACAAAATAATTTTTGAGGTGACATGCTACATCATAATCTTGATCATATAATATTGCAAGGCACATGTAAATGAATGAAGTGATCCAAGTCAATGGTCTATAATTTGCTACCAAATAGATAATGAGTAAACAATGAATCACACAAGCTAAACGTTTTCATGAATAGTACTTTCGAGACAAGCATCAAACAGTTTTGCATAAGTGTTAACTCATAAAGCAATAGTTTCTAATAAAAGGTATTTAATCAACACAAAGGAAGAATTAGTTTCAGCATTTGCTTCAACTTTCAACATATTTATCTCATGGATATTGTCAACACAAAGTAGTATAACAAGTCCAATACATTGCATATAACGCATGTTGTAACAAAGTTGACACTAGTGTTTGCTTGTGGAAGACAGAAAGAATAGGAAAACTGACTCAACATAAAAGTAAAAGAAAGGCCCTTCGCAGAGGGAAGCAGGGATTAAATCATGTGCTAGAGCTTTTAGGTTTTTGAAAGCATATAGAGATTGCATAAAATATTTGATACTCCTCCCAACCTTGCTAACACAAGCCATGGCTAACCGAATCCTCGGGTGCCTTCCATCAATCACATACCATGGAGGAGTATCTATTTTTGAGAGGTGTTTGTTAATTGTCAACGAATGGTAGCGGGTGAGAACAGTATTCTACCTGTCGAACGGACTTTTAAGAGCGGCTCCCATGAAGGACGTTATTTCTACCAGCAAGGCAGATCATCCCTCTTTCTCTTTGGTTTACACACATTCAGGTATTTCACTGTTTGTCATTGCTTACTGATGAATCAGGGCAAAAGTGTGAAGAGAATTAATTGGTTAAAGTTGTAATTAATTGGGACTGGGCACCCCGTTGCCAGCTCTTTTTGCAAGTTATTGGATAAGCGGATGTATATGCCACTAGTCCAGGTGTAAAAGTCCATTCACAAATAGAATAAAGAATAACCACACTAATTCCTCATGAGCTAGTAAACATTGACACAAAAAGGGAATAATAACATTTTGAATAATTTAAAGGTAGCACATGAAAAATTTACTTGGAGTGGCAAGGAAATACCACATATAGGTAGTTATGGTGGACACAAATGGCATGGATTTTGGCTCAAGGATTTGGATGCACGAGAAGCATTCCCTCTCAGTACAGAGTTTAGGCTAGCAAGGTTATGTAAGCAAACAAGAATATCAACCCGTACACCAAGTTTTATATGACAAACATATTGCAAACGTTATAAGACTTCATACCGTCTTCCTTGTTAACCAAACCCTGTTATTAGAAAATATCTAGACCTTAGAGATACCACCGATGCAAACCAAATTTTCAACAAGCTTTACGGTAGTTCTTCACTAATAGGCTTAACTCATGTGATGCACAATTTAATCATGATCTACTTGTTAACTCAAAACAATTGACAAGCATCAAGTTATCCATTAGTGATCTACAAGATTAAGCAAGTTTTTCCTTATACCAATTACCACATGCAACATTTTCTGAACCAACCAAACACCAATCAATTTATTTCATCAACTCTCCAAACAAATATAAGTGAAGCAAGAGAGTACTTTCTACAAAAGAAAGCTAATAGCTCTGACAAGAGATACATGAAAACAAGAGCTAAAAGCTGAACAGCGCTAGATATGAATACTCAACAAATATAAGTGAAGAATAGGAGTATTCTCATGAAAAAGCGGAGCGTGTCTCTCTCCCAATCAAGAATGCTAGGGTCCAGTCAAGCTTTATTGAAAATAAAAGTGCAATACTGAAAATAAAAGCACACAGACGCTCCAAGAAAAGCACATATGATGTGAAAGAATTAAAATATAGTTTCACTAGAGATGACCTGATAATTTTGACGATGAAGAAGGGGATGCCTTGGGCATCCCCAAGCTTAGACGCTTGAGTCTTCTTGAAATATGCTGGGGAGATCCATGGGAGCCTCCCCAAGCTTAAGCTCTTCACTCTTCTTGATCCTATTATATCATCCTTCTCTCTTGACCCTTGAAAACTTCCGTCACACCAAACTCAAAGTAGATCTCATTAGAGGGTTAGTGCATAATCAAAAATCACATGTTCTATAAAGACGCAATATGATTTGTTACTTTAAACATTAGCTACAGCCACTGATGTTATGTGAAGCTCTTCCACCCAAAAAAGAATTTCACTCAACACTAGTAAAAGAGAGAATGCAAAATAAAAAGGCATAATCTGTCTAAAACAGAACAGTCCGCAAAGACGAATTTTTTCGAGGCACTTACGACGCTCAGATCGAGAAACTCTGAACTAATGAAAGATTCAGACATTCATAAAGATTACGCACAAAAATTTCAGATTTAATTAACAATCTGGTGATTTTAGGAATTTCGTACAGTGAACAGCAAAAATCTGTTTCTGCGCAGCAATCAAAATTAAGCATCATCTTAACATTAGAGGCTACTCTTGGCACAACAATGCGAGAAAATAAAGATACAAAGGAGTTGCTACAGAAGTAAACATCCTCCTTGACTCAATAAAAGAAAAATTGCAGAAAAAAAAATGGGTTGCCTCCCATAAGCGCTTTTCTTTAACGCCTTTTAGCTAGGCACAAAGCATGCATCAAGTATTACCAAGTGAAGAAGCATCAACATTGTAATTTGTTCGAACAATAGAATCATAAGGTGGCTTAATCTTCTTCCTAGGAAAGTGTTCCATACCTTTCTTGAGAGGAAATTGATATTTTATATTCCCTTCTTTCATATCAATAATAGCACCTACAGTCTAAGAAAAGGTCTTCCCAGCACAATAGGGCATGATGGATTGCATCAATATCCAAGACAATAAAATCAACGGGGACATAATTGTTGTTAACCATGATAAGAACATCATCAATTCTTCCCAAAGGTTTTTTAATAGTAGAATCACAAGGTGAACATCCAAGTAACAATTTTCCAAAGGTGCTAAATCAAGCATATCATATAATCTTTTAGGCATAACAGAAATACTAGCACCAAGGTCACACAAAGCATTGCAATCAAAGTCATTCAATTTCATTTAATGATGGGCTCCCAACCATCTTCTAACTTCCTAGGGATAGAAGCTTCATGTTTTAATTTCTCTTCCCTAACTTGCATGAGAGCATTAGTAATATGTTTAGTAAAAGCCATGTTTATAGCACTAGCATTAGGACTTCTAGCTAGCTTTTGCAAGAACTTAATTACTTCAGAAATATTGCAACCATCAAAATCAAAGTCATTATTATCAAAAGTAATGGAGTTATTATCTTCCTTATTGCTAGAAATTTCAGCATCTTTATCAAGGACAGTTTCAGAGTTATCAGGCAATTTAGGACATTTTGCAATAGAAGTGGAAACATTACCAACACCAATATCTTGCCATTAATGGTAGGAGGTTTGTTAACACTTGAGTTTGAAGCATTTTCAGAAGTAGTAATAGTATAAACTCTAGCAATATTATTCTTTCTAGCAATTTCATCCTCTCTTTCCCATCTAGCATGCAATTCAGCTAACATCCTCACATTGTTATCAATTTTAACTTGTATAGCATTGAGAGTTTTGCTCTCTTTAACATCATGAGGCATGTTCTTTAGTTTCAACAAGTCAACATCAAGAGCAAGACTATCAACTTTAGAGGAAAGCACATCAATTTTCCCAAATTTCTCCTCAACAGTTTTATTGAAAGCAGTTTGTGTACTAATAAAATCCTTAAGCATAACTTCAAGATCGAGGGTACACTCTTATTATTGTAGGAGTTACTATAGGAATTTCCATAACCATTGCCACTATTAGAAGGATAGGGCCTATAATTGCTATTACCAAAATTATTCCTATAAGCATTGTTGTTGAAGTTATTATTTTTAATGAAGTTCACATCAACATGCTCTTCTTGAGCAACCAAAGAAGCTAAAGGAACATTATTTGGATCAACATGTGTTTGACCATTTGCAAGCATAGACATAATAGTATCAATTTTGGCACTCAAGGAGAGGTTTCCTCAACAGAATTTACCTTCTTACCTGTTGGAGCTCTCTCGGTGTGCCACTCAGAATAATTAATCATCATATCATCAAGAAGCTTTGTTGCAGCACCCAAAGTGATGGACATAAAGGTACCTCCAGCGGCCGAATCCAATAAATTCCTTGAAGAAAAATTTAATCCTGCATAGAAGGTTTGGATGATCATCCAAGTAGTCAGTCCATGAGTGGGACAATTTTTAACCAATGATTTCATTCTCTCCCATGCTTGAGCAACATGTTCATTATCAAATTGCTTAAAATTCATTATGCTACTTCTCAAAGAAATAATCTTAGCAGGAGGATAATATTTTCCAATAAAAGCATCTTTGCATTTAGTCCATGAATCAATACTATTTCTAGGCAAAGATAGCAACCATTCTTTAGCACGTCCTCTCAAGGAGAAAGGAAAAAGTTTCAGTTTAATAATATCACCATCTACTTCCTTGAGCTTTTGCATTTCACAAAGTTCAACAAAGTTATTAAGGTGAACAGCAGCATCATCAGTACTAACACCAGAAAATTGCTCTTTCATAACAAGATTTAAAAGTGCAGGTTTAATTTCATAAAATTCTGCTGAAGCAGCAGGTGGAGCAATAGGTGTGCATATGAAATCATTGTTGTTCGTGCTAGTGAAATCACACAACTTAGTGTTCTCAGGAGTACTCATTTTAGCAGAATAAAAACAGACAGAAAATAACTTGAAAGTAAACTAGATGCAAGTAACTAATTTTTTTGTGTTTTTGATAATTGAAAGCAAACAAGATAAAATAAAATAAACTAAGCAAGACAAAAACAAAGTAAAGAGATTGGAAGCGTGAAACTCCCCTTGCAGAAGACTGCTGTCTCCCGGCAACGGCGCCAGAAAAAGAGGTTGATGGCGTGAATCACACGCTCGTTGGGCGGGGTCCACAGTTCACTAGTGGTGTCTCTCCATAAAAGATAACTAACATGTTGGGTGAACAAATTACAGCTGGGCAATTGACAAATAGTGAGCGCATGACAATGCATATACATGACATGATGACTACTATGATATTTAATTGGGCATTACGACAAGATACATAGACCGTTATCCAACATCATCTATGACTAATAATCCACCGCTGGGTTGTCATCCGAGTCCCCCGTTGGTATTAAGTTGCAAGCAACGGATAATCGCATTAAGTAAAGCGCGTAATGTAAACAAACACATATGCCCGTGGACATAGCATCGTTAGGTTATCCCAAGTGGCAACAACACATCCACAACCTTAGAACTTTCTGTCATTGTCCCAGATAAAATGGAGGCATGAACCCACTATCTAGCATAAATACTCTCTCTTGGAGTTACAAGCATCTACTTGGCCAAAGCATCTACGAGTAACGGAAAGCATACAAGATCTTAAATAACATATAAGATAAATTGATAATCAACTTGACATAGTATTCAATATTCATCGGATCCCAGCAAACACAACATGTAGCATTACAATAATATGATCTTGATCATGTAGGGCAGCTCACAAGATCTAAACATGATGGCACAAAGTGGAGAGACAACCATCTAGCTACTGCTATGGACCCGTAGTCCAAGGATGAACTACTCACGCATCACTCCGGAGGCAGGCATGGCGATGTAGAAGCCTCCGGTGACGATTCCCCTCTCCGGCAGGGTGCCGGGAAGAGGTTCTGAACCCTCCCGAGCTAGGGTTGACGGCGGCGGCGTCTCTGGAACTTTTCGTGGATATTTGCTCACGCACTTAGGGTTTTCGCGTCGGGGGAATAAGTAGGCGAAAGGGCGGCGGCTGGAGACCCCCGAGGGGCCCACACGACCCTAGGGCGCGGCAGAGGGGGGCCCCGCACCCTAGGTGCGTGTGGGGCCCTGGTGGCCCTTCTCTGTTGCTCCTTTGCTCCGTCAGGCGTGTTCTGGAAAAATAGGGACCCCCGTGTAGTTTCGTCCAATTCCGAGAATATTTCCAGACTAGCTTTTCTGGAATACAAAAACAGCCGAAACAGGAACTGACACTTCGGCATCTTGTTAATAGGTTAGTCCCAAAAAGTGTATAAAAGTGATATAAAGTAGATGCAAAACATGTAGCAATTGGTATAAAACAAGCATGGAACATCAAAAATTATAGATACGTTTGAGACGTATCACAACTTCAAACTCAACTTTCTAAATCTACCTCACCTAGTACCTCTATTCCCTCTTGTGATCATGCAAATGTTATTGAGGAAAATGCTAGGTTGAAGGTGGATCTTGCCAAGGCCATTAGTGCCAAGACCTCTACTCCCAAAGGTAAAGAAAAGGTTGTTGCTCATGCTTTTGAGCAAAAGCCACACAAAGGGAAGGAGGGTCTTGGTTATGTAGCCAAGGCAAAGATCAAGAAGAGCAACAACAAGGAGAACAATGCCAAGCCCGCACAAGCCAAGACTTCCATTGCGGGTGGTAATGCCACTAGGGGCAAGACCACTCGTAGTGACTTTGCGGGGCATAACAATCCCAACTATATTCTTTATGTTAATTATTATGGGGATGTTTTTGCTAAATATGTTGGTCCTTATGATGGTTACATTGCATATTCTATTTGGGTTCCTAAGACCCTTGTTGCTAACAAAAGAGGACCCATTGAGAAATGGGTACCTAAATCCAAGCAATGATTTCTTGTAGGACTATGCTTCCGGTGGGTCTAAATGGGTGGTTGATAGTGGATGCACTAGTCATATGACCGGAAGCAAGGAGATTATGACGGAGTTGGGACCAAATCTAAATCACTCAACCGTCTCTTATGGTGATAAGTCAAAAGCTGAGGTAAAGAGTCTCGGCAAGGTGGTAGTTGCAAAGGATATCACCCTTGTAAATGTCATGCTTGTCGTGTCTCTAGGTTACAATCTTATGTCCGTTCGTGCACTTAATAAGATGAATTTTGATGTTCATTTTACTATTGATATGGTGGTACTCTTGAGGAGCAAGACTCTAAAGGTCATGTTCGTTAGGTATGTTGAAAATGAGTTGTTTGTGGTGGACTTTTCTGGGTCAACCAACACTCAAGCAATATGCCTATTCGGAAAGGCCGACGTGGGATGGTTGTGGCATCGCCGCTTGTCCCATGTCAATATGAGAACTTTGCAAAGTCTTCACAAGGGTGGCCACATTCTTGAACTAAAAGAGAATGTTTCTTTTTCTAGAGATTGTCTTTGTAAGGCTTGTGTTGAAGGAAAGATGCATGATTCTCCCCATCCAAGCAAGACCATCATTTCATCAAAAAGGATATTGGAACTTCTTCATGTTGATCTCTTTGGTGTCGTCCTCAACCAAGTCTTGGTGGGAAGAAATATTGCTTGGTGATTGTTGATGACTATTCAAGATTTACTTGGGTTTATTTCTACAAGACGAAGGATGAGACCCAACAAGCCGTCATCGACTTTTCCAATGAAGTTCAACGCCAACACAATGTCCCTATATTGGTCATTAGGAGTGACAATGGCTCCGAGTTCAAGAACTACACCCTAAATGAGTTTCTTAGTGAAGAGGGGATTCGTCATCAATATTCCGCTGCATATACCCCTCAACAAAATAGTGTAGCCGAAAGGAAGAACCGGACCCTTATGGATATGGCGAGGTCTATGTTGGCGGAGTTTAAGTCTCCACTTTTCTTATGGGCCGAAGCTATCTCCACGGCGTGTCATTCATCAAACCGGCTATTCTTTCGCGTAGGCAAGAAGTTTACACCTTATGAGATGCTCACCGGCAACAAGCCCAATGTCTCCTACTACCGAGTATTTGGTTGTAAGTGTTTCTATAAGATCAAAGGTGTTCGTTTGTCTAAATTTGAATCTAAAGCTTTAGAGGGTGTTTTTGTTGGGTACGGTGCCGAATCTCACACCTATAGAGTCTATGACAAAACCGTTGGGAAAGTCATAGAATCTTGTGATGTGAGGTTCGATGAGAATGACGGCTCCCAAGTGGCGCAATTTCATGTTTGTGATGTAGATAATGAGGAGCCTCATGATGCAATAAGAAGAATGGGCATTGGTTTCCATCGCCCCATTGAGATTCATTGTGATCCTCCTCAAGCAAGTCCAAGCTCCACTCATGTGGAAACTTCATCACCATCACAAGTTGAACCGGCACCCACATGGAAGCAAATGATGCACCAACTCAAGAACAAGTTCAAGACCCTCCTCATGTTGACCAAGTTGCTATGCAAGAACCAAGTTCTCCTATTGTTGATGCTAGCCAAGGTCATGACCAAGATCAACCCTCTCCTTCCTTTGTTGAAGATGTGCATCAAGATGATCAAGGTCAACATTCCGGTCAAGACGGAGACTCAAATGATCAAGAGATACCTCCAAGATGCAATAGAGATATCAAAACCCGTCGTAAAGCAAGAGTTGCAAGGACCTTGGAATTAGGAGGCCATAAGCTAGAAGAGGTTCTTGGTGATTTGAAGAACAAGGTGACCACAAGGGGTCAATTGGCAAGCTTTAGTGAGCATCAAGCACATATCTCCATGGTAGAACCAAAGAAAGTGTTTGAAGCTCTTGAAGACCCGGATTGGTTGGAAGCTATGCATGAAGAGCTAAACAACTTCAAGCGCAACAAAGTGTGGAATTTAGTTGAGAAGCCAAAAGATTGCCGCAATGTTATAGGCACTAAGTGGATTTCAAGAACAAGCAAGATGAACATGGAATAGTTGTGAGGAACAAGGCAAGATTGGTTGCACAAGGGTACTCTCAAGTTGAAGGCATTGATTTTGGAGAGACTTATGCACCCGTGGCTCGCCTTGAGTCCATCTGTATCCTTCTTGCTTATGCATCACATCATAACTTTAAATTGCAACAAATGGATGTGAAAAATGCCTTTCTTAATGGTCCTTTAAAGGAGTTGGTATATGTTAAGCAACCACCGGGTTTCGAGGATACCAAATTCCCCAACCATGTCTACAAGCTTGATAAGGCGCTCTATGGTCTCAAACAAGCACCTCGTGCTTGGTATGAGCACTTAAGAGAGCTATTGCTAGACCGTGGATTTGAAGTGGGGCAAATCGATCCCACCCTCTTTACCAAGAGGGTTAAAGGGGAGCTTTTCATATGCCAACTTTATGTGGATGATATTATCTTTGGCTCATCTAACAAAGCTTTTAATGATGAATTTTCAAAGCTTATGACCGATAGGTTTGAGATGTCCATGATGGGAGAGTTGAAGTTCTTCCTTGGTTTTGAGATCAAGCAATTGAGTGGAGGGACTTTCATTTCTCAAGCCAAATACACCCAAGACATGCTCAAGAGGTTCAATATGCAAGATGCTAAAGAGAAGAGGTTTCCTATGGACACCAAATGTCATCTTGAACTTAATCCCAAGGGTAACGATGTTGATCAAAAACTTATCGCTCTATGATTGGTTCTTTGCTTTATCTTTGTGCATCTAGACCCGATATTGTGTTGAGTGTAGGGGTGTGTGCAAGGTATCAAGCGACTCCTAAAGATAGTCACTTGCAAGCGGTCAATAGAATCTTTCGATATTTGGTTCATACCCCAAGGTTTGGTTTGTGGTATCCTAAGGACTCCAACTTCTCTCTTGCCGGGTACACGGATTTGGATTGGGCTGGTTGTAAGGATGATAGGAAATCAACTTTCGGGGCATGCCAATTCCTTGGTAGGTCCTTGGTGAGTTGGTCTTCTAAGAAGCAAAATTGTATATCTCTCTCCACCACCGAAGCCGAGTATGTGGCAGCCGCTAGTGCTTGCACTCAATTGCTATGGATGAGGCAAACTTTAAAGGAATACGGTGTCCATTGTGACAAAGTGCCTCTTTTATGTGACAATGAAAGTGCTATCAAGATTGGTCACAACCCGGTGGAACACTCAAGAACGAAGCATATTGAGATTCGTTATCACTTTATTCGTGATCACATTACTCGGGTGACATTGAGCTTGGCTATATTCCAACCAAGATCCAACTTGCCGATATGTTCACGAAGCCACTTGATGAAGCAAGATTCACTTATTTGAGGCATGAGCTAAATATCGTGGATTCAAGGAGCGTGGCTTGACTATCTTGCATTCACACCTATTTCTTGACTATCTATTTGGTTTAGGTGTAGGCATGGAAATAGGGGGAGTGCGGTCCTAATACATTGGACTATCCCTCCCCCCATTATGCCGATAGTAAGATTTCATTTGCTTTTCTATTTTCAATTCATGAAAATGTGAGCTTAAATGACGAGTGTTGGTTGTGAACCCAAGATACATCTTCGCGGTGTCACGCCATAATCTCATACATGGTGGCCTAGGCCACCACCCTCTTCTTTGTGAGGAGTTGGATCTTATTTGGGTTTATTGGTTTTATTTGGGTTTTCTAGACCTTTATTCTATTTTTGGGAGAAACACTTGGAAATTGGCCTTTATAT
Organism: Poa pratensis; assembly: GCA_947311845.1. Lineage (NCBI taxonomy): Eukaryota > Viridiplantae > Streptophyta > Magnoliopsida > Poales > Poaceae > Poa > Poa pratensis. Next base: position 24,678,297 of record CAMZMU010000093.1, read on the forward strand.
TTGATCTTGCAACTACCAAGTGTATATCCCACCATCAGTGGCAAAGTTCTCATCCTAAGCCTATTCCTACCTAAAAACATGCTCCTCTTGCATTCATACATGTTCCCAAAAAAAAATCTGGCATTTTTGGAGTGGTTGGGTCCGGAGACTCCGGTGTGTAACACCGGAAACTCCGGACTTTCCAGAGTCTCCGCCCTAAACCCGAAAACTCCGGCTCGGCCGGAAACTCCGGGGTTTAGGCCGGAAACTCCGGACTCGGCATTTTCTATGGGTTTCTAAAGGGGATCGGGGTGGGGAGTTACTTCATAATTTCCCACACACCCCCGACCTCTATCTCCACCCAGTCGCCGCCGCCGCCACTCCAGGTGCCCTCCGGCCGTCTCCACCGCCGGATCCAGCCGTGCCACCGGCCTCCCCACTTCTCCATCGCCGGGGAACCTTCTCCCCTTCGTTGGACCTCACCATGAGAGGCAAAGGTCACCACTCTCTCTCTCTTCTAGGATTCTTCCTAGATCTTGTTTTGAGAGTAGTTCTCTTAGTTTCTCTTGGTGTAGAATCTTATTTGTGGCAAATGCAGTCTATAGAAATTGGTTGCAACAAATTTTTCTTGATTTCGACCCAGATCGGGATCTCTCACCCCAGGGCCGGAGACTCCGGCCTCCAAGACCGGAAACTCTAGTCTGGCCAGAGACTCCGCCCCTCTGTGGCCGGAAACTCCGGTCTGGATCACAATTTTGGGAAATTTCTTGCAACTGCTTTCTCCTTTTGGCTTCCATGGACATGTATGGTTATCTCTATGCTACCTATCTACTCATTCTTCACAGGTAACAAGAGGTATCACTCGGGCTCATCATCCTCCAAACCCAACGTACCCAAGCCGTCCGGTCGACACTATTTGGACTATGATGAAGAGAATGACTGCCATGTGCAGCGTGGTGCTGCTACGCAGGAAAGGGTATCCGATGCTAGAAGGGCTAGGCAAGAGGCTGCCCTCCAAAGAGAAGAAAAGGCCAAGAAGGCAAGGCTTGACAACATAACCACCGTCAAAGATTTGAACAAGGAAAACTTTCGAACTATGCGGGGGCTAAGTTTCTATGATATGCCCCAAAACTCCACCGATGCTCACTTTTGGAGGAAGGAGCAAGAGCTCATCATGAAGGAAATATATGCCAACATGGATCCCAAAGCTCTTGTGTGTCCGCAAAAACCTTTGAACCTTGAAGCCTTGGCCAAGAAGGAGTACTTTGTTGAAGCTATTTGGGTTGCTAGGAAGCTCGGGCTTGAGAAGCTAATCTCCACTCAACAAGACTACAACATAGATATGGTCCAACAATTCTTTGCCACTCTTGTACTCGGCCCGGAGGAGAACACCTCGATGACTTGGATGACGGGCCCGGTCAAGTGCATTTCTTCTTTTGAAAAGTTTGGCCAAGCTTTGGGTTATGAGTTCAAGGGAGCCACCGTGTCCGTTGGTCGAAGGATGCATCAAGATGGAGTGGACTATGATAAGAAGCTTCTTGCCCCTCTTGTTGCTAAAGAGGGTGCCATTGCCACCACCCGTGGTCTCAAGCCCATCTACAACATCCTAATTCGCATGTTCCGTGAGTGCATTGCCACCCAAGCCGGGAATACGGATGCAATCATCTTGCCGGACCTACTTGCCAAGGGTGTGATATTGATGTGATGGACTATATCAAATGTGAGATCAACATTGCTATCCATGAGAAGAAGATTCCGATGTATGCCCCGTATGTCATGAAGCTTATCCTTCAGGAGCTTCCTCAACTCGACACATCTCGCTTCAAGAAACACAAGGTTGGAACTCTCCATGTGCTTGCCATTCATCTCACTCCACAACCTACTTATCAAGAGAGAGAGGTTGAAGAAGCTCCAAGGACTCGAAGGAAGAATTCCACACCCCCATCTTGGCATAGTGGTGGCAAAGAAAGGGTCAACAATGAAGTGAAGCATATCTCTTGGTTGCAAAAGATCAAGCTTTGCATGGGGCTTGCCATTCACGAGGAAAACTATGAGGGCTATGTTGAGAGGAAGCACATCCTCTCCAACCAACACAAGATGTTCAAAGAGTTACGCAAGATCAACAATGGTGGAAGGACACCTCCTCGTCCCGTTGGTACCCCCACTTCACCGTCGTCCGATACTACCCTTCCCATTGAGGAATGGAAGAGGGATAAGTTTCCTTGGGGTGACTTTGAAGATGTTTCTTCCAAGCCATCGTCTTCTCGCAATACCGGCAAAGCTCCTATGCACTATGAGGAGGATAATGATGAAGAGGATGATGATGATGGTGATGATGATGAGGATGCACCGTACAATGAGGAGGAGACCCAAGAAGCAAGTGAGGATGATGCCGATGAAGTCGAAGAGGATGAGTGATCTCTGTGGGACGCATTAGCATCGCTCTTTTCCCTTTTTGGCGTTTCGATGCCAAAGGGGGAGAAGTAGTTCTATTAGGCTCTCTCACCGTGGGATTTGCATGGGTCGGACACAAGCATGTGCGTTTATCATTTCTTTGCGCTTGTGTCCATTTATCTTATGTGGTTGAACCTATTTGCTTTGGTTTTATTGTGTGAGACTATGTTCCTATTTGTGGTACTATGTGTGGTATGAGACTATGGATTTCATAATTCCTATGGTTGAGATGATATTGTATTATGGTCTATTATTGTGCATTGGTCTCTATGTCATATTATTATGCACAAGGTATGGTTCCTTTTCATCTCAACCCTATATCATGTTACGTCTCATTTTGTTGCAAATTTATCTTGTTCCAATTATTACTTGTGAGTTCCTCTCTTCTACATGTTGAGCATTTGTATTCCAATACAAGTCACGTACATGCACACATGTAGGGGGAGCTTCTCTATTCTTTTATGGAACATGTTGATATTATTGTTTATGCTTTGTTGCAAATACTAGGGTTGTCATCTAACACCAAAAAGGGGGAGATTGAAAGGACATATTATGTCCCCCATGTTTTTGTGTGTTAGGCAACAACACTAGGAATTATTTAATATGATGTTAAGTGGTGCAGGAATGAAAAGATATAATTACACTTTGCATCGAAACAATTGTCGAAGAAAAAGGGAGTTTGCAGTGTGTCTGGCCAGGCCGGAGTTTCCGGCCTGAGGGTGCTCAGGGGCCGGAGTTTTCGGACCATCGAGTTTTTGAGCAAAGAGCTCCACTCGGCGGCAGTCGCTGCATCGGGGCCGGAGTAGGTCCGGAGTTTCCCCGGAGTTTCTGGCCGAGGCCGGAGTTTCCGCCCTCAGGGGCCGGAGTTTCCGGCCCATCTGGATTTGCTGCGAAGAGAGCAACGCGGCGGCAGTCGCTGTATTGAGGCCGTAGTGACCCCGGAGTTACCCCGGAGTTTCTGGATGAAGGCCGGAGATTCCGCCCCCAGTCAGTCCGGAGTTTTCGCCCATGCCGGAGTTTCCGGCCTCCTAGACCGGAAACTCCGGTCTAAGTGGACTGCAATGGCTCAATTTCTGGGAGGGGTATAAATACCCCTCCACCTACCTCCAGCCAAGTAGCTCGCCCAAAAAGAAGAACACCATTGTTGCAAGCTCAAGAATCACTAGATCTCCCAATTCCTCCACCCAAACTCGTTGATCTTTGGAGGATTGAAGGAGAAGGCCCAGATCTACATCTTCACCAAGCCGTTTTACATTTCCCCCTCATTTACTTGAGGGCCCCTTTGCTAGGGTTTCCATTGGGAAAACTTAGCTTCTTGTTGATCTCACTTATTGTCTTTGTGACAGATTGTAGCTGTTTGGGAGCCCCCAATCCCGTTGTGGGTTGTGCCCTGAATCGTTGTTGTAAAGGCTCCGGACTTCACCTTGAAGGTTTCCGATAGTTGAAGGTGAACTAAACCTTTGTGGTGCGGTTCATCGGAGAAGAAGGTGAAGCCTTTGTGGCTGTTGAACCATTGTGTTGGTTCACACCTCTCCAACGAGACGTACTCCCCTAAAAAGGAGGAACCCGAAAATACATCCGTGTCTCCACGTGCTTTGACTTCGGTTACTTCTATCCTTGTTACCGTCTTTACTTAGTGTACCTTGCTTAGTTGCTAGCTTGTCATATAGGTAAATTCATCGTAGTTGCATATCTAGAGAATTTACCTTTTGTGTCAAGCCTAATTTGAAAAGTACTAAAATTGAAGTAGCACCTATTCACCCCCCCTCTAGGTGTCATACGATCCTTTCACCGTTCCCAAGCCACATGATCCTCACCATTTACTTTGGGATTCTAATTTTTAGAATTCCAACTGCATCGTGATCATGGAAGGTAGTTTTGACCAAGGGAACATTCTAATCCCTAGTGGTAGGGTTAATAAGATCTTCAACCCATCTCAGTGTGGAGCTCTTAGGGTTACCAGAAATTTTATGGTTACCTCTAGGAAGCCAGTTGTCACGCCAGATTCGGATCCTTCTTCCGATATATATACTCCACACTAGACCTTTCTTAAGGAGTTCCCGACCATGCATGATTCCTTGCCATCCAGGCGATGCATTTTTGATGAATGCCGTATTTGTAAGCACCGCCGATCGGTAGTACTTGGATTTAATCACCCTAGCACAAAGGCTTTCAGGATGATTAATGAGTCACCATGCTTGCTTGGCAAGAAGAGATTGGTTAAAGAGAGCAAGATCTCTGAATCCTATACCTCCTCTGTGTTTTTCTGGATCATTTTCTCCCATCCAATCTAGTGAATGTGCTTCTGATCATCATCTTCATTCCACCAAAATTTCCTGGTCATTTGCATGAGATCATTGCAAAGGTTGCTCGAGAACTTGAAGACACTCATGGCATAAGTTGGTATAGCTTGGGCAACCGCTTTAATGAGAGTTTCCTTAGCAGCTCCAGAAGCGTATTTCTCAGTCCAATCCGACAGACGTTTACCGTATCTGTCTTTAATGGGTTGGAATTTTCCATCTTTCATTCTACCTTCTGGAACTGGAAGACCAAGGTACTTCTCATCAAATCCCACTGTGGGGATGTTGAGGATGTTCGCCACCATCTCCCCTTCTTGTTTAGAGCATTTGTTACCCAACAGAAGAGAGCACTTGGCAGGACTAAGTTGTTATCCTGTTCCTGATTCATAGGTGAAAAGGATACTTTTTATCTTTGAAGCTTGGTCACACGAAGCTCTGAAAAATAGTAGGTTGTCGTCAGCGAACATGAGAGGTGAGAAATCCCAAGAGCAGCTCTAATAATTTTTAGCTTTTCCAGCTGATTCAAATCTATCGCTTTCTGAATGAGCTTGGATAACCCTTCAGCCACCGACAAGAAAAGGAAAGGCGATAGTGGATCACCTTGGTGCAGCCCTCTTGTAGGAGAAAATGGCTCAAGAAGGGCACCATTCAGTCTAACTCTGTACCTAACTTACTTAACACAAGCCATGATCTAATCTATCCACTTTTTGTCAAAACCCATCTTGATCAGGGCAAGCTGAAGGAAATTCCAGTCTACACGGTCGTAGGCCTTGGACAGATCCAGCTTGTATGCATAGAAGTTGCCCTTTTTATCTTTTGCATGTTGGATGGTATGGATACACTCAAAGGCAATGAGAGTGTTGTCAGTGATCATTCTATCCGGGACGAAAGCACTTTGAGTTGGCCCAATAATGTTCTGAAGGATTGGTTTCAGCCTATTGGAGAGGCATTTGGCGATGATTTTATAGGAGCTTTGCCTTTCATTAAGAAGAAGAGAGTCGTCTGGGGAAAGTTTGAAATATCATATAGGTGGTTAGATTCGATTTTGTAAAACGCATAACTAAACCGAATCAGAATCGGCAGGATGGGCAAGAACAGTGGCAGAGCCAAGCCTTGGCAGGGGTGCACAAGACACTTGTGAAAGTTTTTCCTTTGTAAAATACTATTTTTCCCTAAAAACCTCTCGAAGAGGCAGGACTCTAGTGCAATTCGTATAGATAGAATAGAGTTGACCCAGTTTATAAGGAAAACATGACAAAAAAACAACACTATAGATGCAGCCTTGTCGTCGATGATGCTAGATAAACATTGCAACAAACACACACCTCTAGGCCCGGGGTTGCCGCCTCGACTTTCACTGCTCGACACCAAAGCCGTGCACGAGCCATAACGCCGCATGACCCAGCCATCTCACAACTCTCGCTACTCAGACAACCGCTTGTAAATCTCGGGACGTCACGCCAAACTGGGATCCGCCGCCCCGGCATAGCATCCAGAATGGACTTCTGATTACCCGAAGTCGAGCCAGCCGGGTCGACGAACTTGCTGCGCTCACAGCTCCAAGTCGCCACCCAAGAACCATGTTATGCGACGGCCGTGCCCCATAGGACCGTCGATGCATGGTGGCTCGTGGCCGCACCCTCGACGCCGTTCAATCGAAACTTCACCTAGTTGGACAGTGCTAGATCTATCCCCAAGCGTAGTCGGCGGAGCGAGGGCGCGCGGCGGCGAGCGCAGGCGGCGGGGCTCAGCCGCTCAGCGAGCCTGTTCGGCTGCAAACCTGTGAGCGGTATTCCCTGATCTCCCCTTGCTTCGGCGCCCGAGACTGAGAGCCGCCACGGGCCACGACCGCGACGATGGCGAGGGAAGACGAGGAGAGGCTGCCACCGGGCGAGCAGCGCAGCCCAGCCGGCTTTCTCCTTTCCAATCCTCAGTCTACACTATTAATCAAAGCGGCGCCACTGGTTGGGGTTGATTTCCAGTAAAAGGCTCTGCCGCTGCTGCCTAAGTGCGCGTGATTATGCATTTATGCAAGCCCAGCATGCATTTCTGCGAACTTACTCTTCCTGCCTAAATTGCAGTGTCTGATCTCAGCTTTAACCTGGCCTAAGTTGGAATGTCATATTCTGTCACTAATGGTGGATATATCTGAATCATGCTACTGCTGAAAAGAACCGTGTAGCAACTATTCTGATGAGGGCTGCGGCAAGGTGACCCTGCTTCCCCAATTTGGTTCATCATGGTTATGGATGTGCTCAATGCAGTGATCTGTAAGGCTGAGGAAAAGGGAGTGTATCAGGATCTTAATAGATGGGGTATCAAGCACAGGCTGTCACTTTTTTGCGGATGATGCGGCAATGTTCCTAAAACCAGTCAAGCAAGAGCTCACTGCAACAAGAGAAATTCTAGATCTCTTTGGAACTGCTTCAGGTCTAAAATGCGATCTTGCCAAGTGTGCTATTGCTCCGATTGCTTGTGCCGGAGTGGACTTACAGGAAGTCAGGCAACCTTTCCCTTGTCAAATGGCTGAATTCCCCTGCAAATACCTTGGTTTACCAATCTCCCTCACAAGATTGAAAAAGGAGGAATTCCATATGCTGCTGGATAAAATTCTGAAACGTCTTGCAAGCTGGAAAACTCATATGCTAGCCCCGAGTGGACGCTTACTCTTGATTAAGACAGTGTTGGCTGCCATCGCTGTCTATCATATGCTTTCGCTGGACCTGCCGCAGTGGGTGATCAAGAAAATCAACAAGATCTGCCGAAGTTTCTTGTGGTATGGTGTAGGAGATACAAACGGAGGAAACTGCAGAGTGGCCTGGAGCAAAGTATGCATGCCCACTAAGTATGGAGGTCTAGGGCTACACAACATCAAATACCTGAATGATGCACTGCGAATGCGCAGGAGGTGGTATGAGAAAGATGGTGATCTAAGAACCTGGTCAGGTTGCAGTTCAAGTTTTCACCAGAGGCTGAAAGCCTGTTTAAAGCAGCCATGAGCTGCTGTGTAGGAAAGGGAGACAAAGCCTTGTTCTGGCAAGATAGATGGCTTGAAGGGTGCAGTCCAAATGAAATGGCGCCTGACTTGCTGAAATTTGTTACAGCAAGAGGAGCCAAGCGAAGAACGGTTGCAGAGGCACTCCACGATGGAGATGGGTCAAAGACATCAGAGGAAACATATCGCTGCCGGCCATTGTACAATTCATGCACCTGTGGTGTACCATCAGAGAAAAGATTACGCTGTCAGACACTGAGGACAGTTTCAGTTGGCGTTTAACAGCAAACGGACAGTATTCGACAAAATCTGCTTACCTTGCTTTCTTCTTCGGCAAAACAGAAGCAAGCTACGCAGAAACCCTATGGAAAAGCAGAGCACCATTGAAAGTAAAGTTCTTCAGCTGGTTAGTCATGAGGGACAGATGCTGAACAGCAGACAGACTTGCGAAACAAGGACTACAAGGACCGACAGTGTGCACCCTATGTGATCAGGAGCCGGAAACCATTGATCACCTAATGGTAAACTGCTCCTTCTCAAAAACCTTCTGGTTCCGTTCTTGTCAAGCAAAGCAGATTCAGGATTTCACACCTCAAGACACAATGACGGTGACGGACTGGTGGAACCGTGTGCTTGCCAGATACAGAGGTAAAGAAAGAAAAACCTTGGCAACGTTCTTGATTGCAGGGATGAGGAAGATCTGGCTTGAAAGAAATGCAAGGGTGTTCGAAGGAGTACAGTCTAGTATGAATAAAGTTGTAAAAAACTTGTGTGATGAGCTTGCTGTGTGGGAGAGTGCGAGGGTTAGAGCAGGCTATCGGGAGGAGTAAAGTTAAGATTTTTTGAGGCGGGTGGTTTGGCCACATGTAATCGTAACATTCTATTCCCATTCTTAATGTGATGACCGCAACTTTGTGTTGTGCGTCCTTGAAAAACTATTCTGATGAAATAATATTTTTTTTTTTTTTGAAAACCTGCGTACAACAGAGTACCTCATCTTCCTATGTTTACATCATTTTGGATCTTGCTGCTCCCCAGTCGTAAAATGCTAACTCTGCCGTTTTCCATGCTTCGAGTCCTTGTGTTCGTTACAGCTGATGCCCACTGTTGTTCCATTTAAATGTCATTCCTTGCTCCGTTGCTTTTAATCAGGTTCAGTGATTTCTGCCTACCTAAAATTTAATCCTAGCTCAATATGTTAGTGTATTCTTGAGAACGGAAAGCTGGGGGTGCTCTAAGCAAGCCTTGACATTGAGGGTAACAATTACAGAGATACTTTTTGTTTCTTGCAGGAATATTTTTATGTCACATTTCCTAATATTTCTCCGGTGGTCCTGTTAACTTGTCATTAAAGTTTGCTCCATGAAATGCAACCTTAGTGGACGTTCTTCCTTCTTCGGCTGGTGCTATCAACTTAAGGTGTGGATTGGCGTCCCTGTATTGTGCGCCGCGCAGTGTTAACTTTCCTGGGTCAAGTCTCTGTAAAAAGAAACCATTCTCTGGAATTGTGCCTTACCCCTGTTGCTTGTCGCTTGAAGAGCTCAGATCACCAAGAACCAGGTGGAAGCTCCATTTGCAGTGAGTATAGAAGCCGGTGTCTTCTGCCATTGATCACACTAGCAGTTCGTACATCAAACTGGAACGAGGCCAGAAAGATTAGCTTCAGGGAGTGTGTGAAGCTATGTGGGTTATTCCTGTTTCCATTGCTTATGCAGAGTCCTTTTTGCCGTTACTGTGGAAGTGACGGCCCAGAGTTGTTTGAGTTCGCACCTATGTTGGTCAGTAAGCTGGATCGGTCAATTACATTGTTACAAGTTCTTGCTACAGTCATTTGAGTTTTTAGAGATATTAATGTTTGAGGATGCTCTCCTCACTTACATTGAGGCCAAGAAGGGCGGAGTTGAGCTGCAGTCGTGTAACTTCCTTCTGAAGTATTTAGCTGAGAGGACTCAAATCATGCATGCAAGGAGTTTGTCTGATGATATGAATTCTTCTGGTCCATCCCCGAATGTGTACTCTCTTTGAGAAGGAAGATCCAAGAGGAGTATGAAAAAGATATAAGTACCCGGCACCAGCTTCTCTTCTCTTTTAAGGACACATTCGGGGATGAGCGCTTATACCTTGAATATTTTTTAATTCAGTTCTGATGAGTGCTTATACTCATGGACAGGTTATGCTTGGATGAAGCTTTTGAGCTTCTTTGTAAAATGGAAATGTAAGGTGTGGAACCGAACGCTGCAAACTACATCACTTACCTCTATGGGCTATGCCCATACCAGACAGGTGGCACCTGCATGGGACTTTCTTCAAATGCTGTTTCAGAGAGCTACCCTAATATCCACTTATTGTCGTAACGCTGTGATTCATGGTTTCTGTCATGAGGGTTAAGTTCAGAAAGCCATAGATGTGTTTGACGGGATGAAGAAGGGTGGTTTGTCGCAGATGTCCATAGCAATAGTATATTAGTTGATGGGTTATGTAAGCAAAGGGATTTGCAGGCGATGAAGTGTTTGTCAAAATGGCAAAAAATGGAATCCTACTCTGTTGAGTTATAGTTCAGTTCTGCATGGTCTTTGCAAAGCTGGAAAGGTTGAACTTGCAGTTAGCGTCTGTAGGAGGCTGAAAGAACAAGGTTTCAAGCATGACCACATAGTTTACAACATTGTTGTTGATGGCTGTTACCAAAATTTGGATCTGGAGGTTGTCTATGACCTTTGCAATGACACATGATTTCATTTCAGATGATTGCAGTTAAGACTAGTCTGATATATGCATTCTGTAGAGTGTAGACATTACCTATATATATTAAGATTGCTGAAAACGGCGGCCTGAGAGACTGTAGCTGGAACAGTACCCGCGGTACTGTTCCCCGCTACACTGCGCAGGTACAGTTTTTTCCCAAACAAAATAACACCGCTTTTTCCAAAAAATCTATACAATGAAATATATGTGTGTCGACGAATAAGTTTCATTCCCGTAATCGGTTTCGAGTTTTGTTCACTCTAACTCCCTAATTTGTGATCCAAATTCGCAAAAACGTTCGGCGAATTTTGTCAAATTCGTCGCGATCAGTCACCCATTTGAATTTTCCTTTCACGAGTAGATACATATCACCATTCCAAACAATTTTCATGTTTTAGCCTTTTTATTTTGACGAACATATAGATATACACTTCTACACTGCTCGCCGTTTTTTCCGCAATAAAGCCCTCACGTTTTCCAAAAAACATAAATCGGCCCTCCGGAATAAAACTTTTCGCATCAAAAGTCCCCGCACACCGCTTTTTGCGGAAAAGACCTCGTGTTTCCTACAAAATGCTCCTTACCTTTCCAACATTTAGAACTTTCTATTTTTTCCCTCTTTACTCACAAATCATAATTTTCAACAATTTTTTTTCCATATAAATGACAAAACATCCAAACCCCGCCTCCATGCGCGTCCCCCACGTCAACCGCGCGTCCCACATCGCCCTGGCGCGGCGCCGCCGTGGTCATCGCCGTCGTCACCGTGGGAGGCCCGTCCACTGATAACGACACCCCGACGTCACAGTGTGCCCCCACATGTCATATTTTCATTCTTTTCGCAGATATTTCCAGAAATTGATAAACTGCTGACAGATGGGTCCCACTTATTCAAACAATTTCCACAAAATGACTAATAATGCAAAATCAATATCTATAAATCTATCCACCGGAAAAATACGAAAAAAAAACATCAAAATGCTCAGGAAAAATGCTAATTACTTATGCTCATGTTTTTAGCTAAGGGATTTTATTTCCCAAAAAAAATATGATGTGAGCTATTAATATATTGCATTAAAATAGTAAGAATATTGTATCTGCAGTTATTAAAATTTATGCGAACATATTTCAACGAAGAGAGAAATGACAATTTTTCAACTATGAAGTTAAAAAAATATCAGTTTTTTTACCAAACTTTCAAAAAAAATACAAATAATATACCAAAATTTGCACAAAAATGAAATCTTTACAACTAACACATTTCTATTCATGATTAAACAACTTTAAATAATTTCAAATAAAAGAACTAATATAACCTTTTTACTATTAATTATGGAGCTTGTGGAAATGCAATTTTCGTTCCAAAAAAAAATTACAACAACTACAAATGCTTAGATTTCATGTCACTTTATATTGTGCCGTCAGAGCACACATAAATTTATTTCTCAATTGCACTATTGCTATATACATCTAATCTTACTACATTCGTATGATCATTTGTTTTTGTTTATTTCGCAAAAAATCATGTTTTTATGTTCTATACTTCTATCCCTTTTCAGTAACAATGATCATACACTCAGATAATTTTTTTGTCACCACGGGTGCGGCGTGTCGCCGCACCACATTTACCTAGTAGGTACCTTAAGAGCATCTCCATCAGCACCCTCTAAAACCTATTTGAGGGTCTAGACCTTAACAAATCCCCCAGCGGTACACCCCAAAAGCTGGCATGGAGCAAAAACATGTCCGGCATCCGGAGGGGCCTCGTCGGACATGCATGCGGACATCAACGAGATAATAGCACAATACTACCTGTTTTCGTGCAAAATTTACCAAATGGTACAACTTGAGGTCTCAATCTCATTTTCATACAACATTTGGCGCAAGTTTTTTCAGAAACCCCAAATCGCCGTCTAACCCAAATCGCAACTCATTTCTCCGGCCACGACCACGCACGGCGGCTGCCCGGCCGGCCGCTCGACCGCTTCCCCGCCGAGGCCGTTGCCGCCTGGCTGCTCACCCAGCCGCCCGCCGTCGCCCGGGGGCTTCTCCGGCCGCTCGCCGTCGCACGGCGGCTGCCCACGCACGACCACGCACGGCGGCTGCCCGGCCGGCCGCTCCGCCGCTTCCCCGCCGCGGCCTTTGCCGCCTGACTGCTCACCCTGGCCGGCCGCCGTCGCGTGGTTCGGCTGCGGCTCAGCCTCCAGCGGCCTAGTCCTGACGGGAACGAGAGCATCGTCGCCCTCCGCCGCGCGAAACGGCCTTCTCCCCTGCCCCAGCTGCTGCCGGCGCTCCGGCTGGCCACGCCGTCGCCGGCATAGGCCTCGCGCATGACCACATGGAGGCGGCGGCCCCCCGTGAGCGTGCTCCCAGTGCTCCGGCCGGACCGCCACGGTCAATTTCAGCCGCGGAGGTCGACGCGACGGCAGCGGTGCGCAGTTCCCCTGGGCGGCGCGACGGGGTCGGAGGGCGGGGTAGGAGGGCGGCGGCGCGGGGTCAGAGGGCGGCGCGGCGGGGATGGTGTCGGTGGACCCCTCACGAACCTGTTGACTTTTTTCCTTTTTCTTTTTCTTTTTCTTTTTCTCTGTTTTATTTTTCTTATTGGACTGACAGTTGGGGCCCACGGTCAGTTAAGTGTTAATTCTCCTGGCATGTGGGCCTTCCCTGTCAGAAGCGCTGTCAAAACAACAATTTGGGTTTTCTGGAAAAAATTGCGCAAAATGTTGTATGAAAATGAGATTGAGACGTCAGCTTGTACCATTTGGTAAATTTAGAACGAAAACTAGTAGTATTGTGCTATTATCTCGACATCAACTGCATGGCATTGGCCCACCTGGCAGTCTCTCTTCTCTGTCTTCTCTCTATTTGTTCCATATCCTGCCGTGCGGGAGCTCGCGCAAGGGCGGCGCACCCTTGCGTTCGGCGCTCGATGCCTTGCTCTGCCACCGGATAGGTCAGCGCTGCCGCTCCTCCTGCCCTGGCCGCCGACGTCGACGTCCAGATCCAGTGAAGTGGAGGAGCCCAAATCCGGCGTGCACGAGAACCGCTGCTGGCGCGAGCACGAGGAGGTCGGCAGCTCACCGTCGATGAGTTCGAGCTCTGCCTCGGCCGCTCCTCGGACTCCAAGCCCCGCAAGGGATGGCTGGCACCTGGCCGGCAGCGTCGCCTACGGGGGCCGCCGCAGCATCGAGGTGAGGGATAGGGACAAGGAGAAGAAGGAGAGGGAGGCTCGGCGCCTCAGCTCCGCCACCGACGACAGCCTCAACGGCTCCGGCTCGAGTTGGTTCCGAGCGCCCTAAGGCCGTCGGCGACCGTGCGGCGGCACTGAGGCCGAGCGCCCTGGTCGCAGGGCGTTTCCGTGTGGGCGGCTGTCCTCGGCGCCGCTCCTCGGCGAGCGTGGCGTCACGCTTGACCGTGGCACGGTGATGCGCTTCGCCGCCGTGCCCGTGGCTGCATCGGGCGGGCAGGCGCGACGGCCATGGCCGGGTTCCGCGGCTGCGAGAGCGGAGAAACGCGTACATGAGCCGGTCGCTGGCTGCGCCGGCGACGGATAGCACGGCCTGGGTCGAGGTCGCCGAGGGCAGGGTGGAGCGCGTCCACGTGCGACAGCCCGGCGTCCTCCCAGCTCGCCGCTCGCCTGGAGGCGCCGCCGCCTTCCTCTGTTGACACATAGTCGTGGGCGGCCGAGCGAGGTCCAAGCGTGGCAGTGACGGAGAGCGACGCATGGAGGTTCAGAGTTCACCGCTGCTGCTCCTCGTCTCGCTGCTGGCCGTGGTCAGCTTCTGCTTCTGCTCTTTCAGAATCCATCAATTCGATCCTAGTGGGGGAAATTATGCTAGTAGCTCTAACCAAAGTGCATCAAATTGTTCAGAGTAGCAGCAACAAGGAGAGCGACGCATGGAGGTTCAGAGTTCAGAGACGCAAGCTGCAGCGCACCTAGCTGTTATCCCTACGGGCGTCCAGATGCGCCGAGAGGAGCAAGACGCGGCGTGATGGCGCCCTGCAGCACCGCGACGTCGCTGCTTCTGCGTCCCGAGCACCACGACGTCCCTGCATCTGCCGGGTGCCTCGACGCCAACGGCGCCCACAAGCTGTTTGTCTAAATGCATAAGAAATTGGGGGTATGATTTGGGGTGTGCCGCCGGAGAAATTTTTCTGGAGCCGTCCGGACGTGTGTCAATTGGAGGGTGCCGGTGAAGATGCTCTAAAGGAGCATTGGCAGTTTTCAAATTCATGTTTGACAAGGGAGTAAGCCCAGCGTTGTGACATGCACCATCTATACTTCTAGTGGTGGCTTGAGCAAAGAAGGGATGATCGGTGAAGCCTTCCTATTCCTGGATAAAGTACGCCATTTTGGAATTGTTCTAACCTTTGTATGTACAGAGTTATCTGTGCAAGGCCAACAGATCCGATGATGTGTGGGCTCCTTTTGCAGACATGATAAAAGTGGCTATGTTATTGATACTGTTACAGTATTATTGTTACACTGTGAAAGCTTTGAAATTGCAGGATGCTTTCAGGTTGTACCACAGACTGTTGGATGATGGTACAAAACGTAATATAAATACATAAACTGTTTGTACCATGATAATAGACTTCTTGAAGCTGTGACATTGTCTAAGAATATGATTGAGGAGGTACTGACACCAGACAGGATTTTGTATATCTCTTATTGTAAGCATTCAAACATGAAAGCAGCTTTGGCAATGTTTAGAGAGATGAAAAGAGGGTTCATCAGCAGATGCTTTTGTCTATGCTTGTTTAATTGGTGACTTTAGTAAAGTGCTTGCGATGAATGGTGCACAGGGGTTGATGGAAGAAATGATTAATACGGGGATCACACCTACTGTAGTAACTTGGACAGATATCATAGTTGGTACTACAAAAGTGGAGATGAGAAAAAGAACATATGAAGTGCAACAGTGTTCTCCAGGCAGGCATTGCACCGGTCACGGGATGCCAAACTGACACTGAGTAGTATATTGTTCTTTCACAATGATGGAGACGGTATTGAGGACCCTCAGGAAGAGAAGGCGTATCATAAGTTTCATGTAATGCTCTATGAACTTGGTGGATGACTACTTTCAACAACTCACGCTTTCATGAATTGCACTGGTTGAATTACTTGGTATACGGTGAGCAGCTCTCAGTGCTTGTAACCTTGTACAAGTGAGACTGGGATTGCAATATATCAAAGTGGCCTAAAGATCTAAGCATTCAGGCTATCCACGTATTCCTTAAGTTTTCCTGTTTGCTAGTGATCTCACAAGTCACAAGCATATCAAAGATCTGAAAGGAGAGAGCAGCCCTGAATAATGAGATCTGGCATGCATCATACTATTGAAAGACCCAACATCAGATCTGAACAGGTGCGTCCGTGTGTAAGGTGAACAATGCTTGGCAGGCTTCTCAGAGATATATCATAGCTGACAGTTCACTAGGTTTGCATCTGTTAAATAGTTTTGTTTTTGCAGACCTTATTACCCCCTTATTTATGCCTAACGTTGCATCGAGTGATACAACCGCAAGGTTCACCGCTGGCCTCTGCATTCGAAGATGTAAATATCTGTTGATATTTTATTTTCCATCAGCAGGTACATAGACTTTTGTGTATGAACATATCAAAGATGATCTTGATCTTCTGAGTTCAGAGTACTGCTCGAGAGGAAGAGGTAGAAGATTTTTGTCAGAATTATGTGCAACACAGTTGAACCTGTTTCCATCTCATTTGTGATACTTGGTGTGAATGTGCTGGTGCTGTCTTTACTTGTAGCACAAAGCATGGGAGAAAGCACTTGGCATATCCTGAATAGAATTATGCAGAGATGCGGCTTAGAAATTTGTACGTTGCTTCGTGCTCTCCTTTTCCTTTGGCATAATACCTTTTCGTGTTTGCTATATTTTCTCTCTGATAAAAGAATCGTATAGCTTGGGTCTCTGTCCGTTTAAACATTCATATGACCATCAGACCATGTACACAGGGATTCATGTTACAAAATAGTACAAGTGAATGCTGCCAGCTTGCCACAGTATTGAGCTAAACTGCATGGTTTGCTAACAGGACATCAAATTTGTATGGATAAATGTGAATCTAATACAAGTGTATGGTTGATTGGTTCCATGGGTTCTGTAAATAATTGAGGGGGTGAGACCTCCTTTCTAAACTTTGAAACTCATGGGTACTTTCTAGTCATTTTGTTTGTTCAAGAGCCAAAAGATCAATATTGCTACGCATAACTGACCGTAATAACACATTCTATTGTCTATTTTCTATCTTGTGCAGACAGGTACATGAATATGACATGCTATTTCGCAACAGGATGCGCACATCGATTACATGACTCTCTCATCTGGTTTACTTCATTTTCTTGGCTCGCAAGTGGCAATCAACACCTTAAAAATGCAGTAAGATACTGCACTCTAATTATTCAACCTGCGGCTACTTGTATAATGAAGACCGAGCAATAGGTCATCTGTTCTCGCAAAGGTTTATCAGTCTAGCCTCATCCTCGAATACTTGAAATGGCACAAGCCTTCAGAGCACTATAATATTCACAGCTTGCACTAACAGATGTTGCTTACATCTTCAACTGCTTCTAGTCCAAGTATCTACTTGTACATGGCTTTACAATGATGATGTAACAGAAGAACAACACTTCGTGATGATAGAGCGAAAGCACGATATTCATGGATATGCTCTGGAATAAACCATGAGTTGAGAACTAGTTTAGGCTTAAGGGCCATCCTTTATGCGGGATAGAATATTGGTTTTTAGGGAAGGGAGAGAATATATATGCTACACCATGTTCTTTTCTTAAGGCTTGTTGGTACTATGCTTCCAGAACGACAATTTGCGATTTCGGACATTTCCCTGCCCCTGGGCACTGATTGGTTTTGTTTTGTTAGTTCAGCATGAATTCCATTCAGTAAAAAAATATCTAATTTTGTCCCGTCCCCTTAAGAAATGGGACTGATTCTGTTCACTAGAAAAATATTGAATTCTCTCCCAAAAGTATCACCACAAAGAAACAGCAAAACTATTGGGCATTAATCTGTAAGACTGTAACCAAATGCCGAACCATCATGATAAAATACTTCTAGTGCGAAGAGTAATGCCATAAAATATCCTAGACTTGTTCCTTTTTCTTGGAACAACCTCCGACCTAACGCAGTAGCAGCCAAGAAAACCAGTTTAGAAATAGTAGGACTGCAAAGGAAGGAAACGGTCGTGGGTTTCCATGACTGACAGTACATAACTCCGAGGATAACGAGAACGGAAGATCCTATGGAATCTCCCTTTCGTCTCACCCTCTTTTGCGTACGAAGGCGAGTATACAATTCAAGCAGCGCCAGCCTTTGTCGGGAAGCAAAAGTCGTTGTGGCACGGTTTCTGTCCAAGAATATGCTTCTTGCCTGATTCGGATTCTAGTCTCCACTCTTTCTCTATCCGTGTCCTCCCAGGACCAATGAGGCAACGACCTCTACCGAAATCACTACGTCCACTCCGGCTTCACTCCACTCGGACTTCCAGTTTGGCAACTGAGCTAATGTGAGTTCAACCGATGCCGCACACATATAGAGACTGCCCTTGGAGGGCGACACCGACAAAAAAGTACTATGTAACCAACATTTTTTTAATGTAGAGCAACTGAGAGGAGGTGTGCCATTCCATTATTAAGAAAATAGAATAGGTCGGTTTATAGGGAAACTGCCCGAAAACCAATACAGCTCGACACACACATAGACCCCTGAGGTCGCGCTCCAAATGAGCCAAAGAAATAGCCACCAAAGTGACAAGAGTCGTCACACTACGACAAGTCGATGGTTTCTAGAGCCGCCGCTCTGGCTACTAGGCGAGCCGACGCATTTGCCACCCACGTGACCAAAATCGACACCCAAACGTACATCGGCGGTTTCCAGAGTCACTGCTCCAACTTCCGTACGAGCCCGGAGGTCGGACTCCCGCCTAGCCGATGATGAGACTAGCATCGCAAGCCGCTTTCACTCGAAGACCGGACAACCAAGAAAACACCCAAAGGTGAATACGACGAGACCTGACACCGATGCCCACTCCAACAAAAGTCGAAACAAACACATTTGTATTTACATCATGGTGAACTGTGCTCGACCAGGATATGTTAAGGCAAAGATTTTCTCTTTGATGGGTGTCATGTACAGAGCTAAGTGGACCGTGATACGATACTATTTTGCTTTGTGATTTTGTTTATGCAATAGTTTAGAACTTTCTATAACATATATAGGGTGTTAAAGGGTGTCTTCAATATTTGCTTCCACAAATAAGCATCTAAGCCTTCATCAGACAGTATGAGCCTCACCTGAGCGAGCTATTTAGCAATGTGATGATACAACAATCTTAATCTTCTCGACCAGGGACTGCATAATCCACACAACCCATTGCCTCACCATTTGTGAAAACATTGACGCCCATTTGGAACGAGCGCAACCTAGAGGATTCCAAAACACTTCAGCCATGCCAATGAAAAAACACCCTATATTTGAACTACATTATTTGTAACAAATAGACAAAAACACAAGTAAGCCAATTTAAAATGAAAATTATATCGAGCACACAAGCCTGAGCCGTCCGATCCCATGTTGCTGCGAGGTTGACTTCATGATGAGATCGTGGCTAAAGGTGCTAGTGGATAGTATGGCCCTCGCGAATAGAGATTTTTTTTGGCTTCCGAGTTCCAGTGATCTCTTTATAAATAAAACATAAATTATGTTTACAAGTTTTGAAAAATCTAAAGAAAACAATCATGTCTTTTGTCAATTATGTACCCAACAAATGTGTAAAATCTCAATTTGAAATACTTCATATTTAGAGCTACATAAAATGACAAATATGTGGATATGAGTATATATATTTTCAAATCTTCAAAATATACAAGATTTTATCATTTTTTGTGTATCTCATAATACAGAGAATTTCACATTGTGATTTTGCATACCTCTAGGATGCATCATTGACTACATCAATTTTTTCTTCAGAATAAAAAAAAAGAGAAGATCACTAAACCTCGGAAGGCAAACTGATTGTTCGGCGGTAGCTCGTCGCAGAGTAGTCCACTCCGTGAGAAAATGCAAGTAAGCCGAGTTTGAAACAAATTCAAAAAAAAAAAAACAGAGTTTGAAACAAAACCAGGTAATCCTCCGGGTACCCGTAGCTCGCTCCTCCCTCAACCACACCGCCCCACGCCCCAGGCTCCACGGCGTGGTCTCGCCACGCTAAGCATATGCCACAAATATTCCAAGAACATCACTCTCCTCCTCCTCTTCCCGTCCAACGTTCACCTCACAACCCACGTACGAACCCCCGCCTATATTACGAGCACTCATCGCCGCTTCACCCCTCACAATCCACAAAACACCAACACTTTCCACTTTGTGTTATCGATCCTCCCGAGGTGGAGAACGAGATTAGTAAGCAGCTAGCTAGAGATAGGTTGGGGATTAAGCAGCGGGTAGCTGGTGATCGATTGGTAAATTGACGGCATGAAGCATGGCAAGTGGCACAAGAGGCAGGTCGAGCAGAGCCTCCCGGCGTGGAAGGCCGAATTCCTGCGCTACAAGGAGCTGAAGCCCATCATCAGCGCCGTCTCCGGCCGCCCGCCCTCGCCGGCCGAGTTCGTCGCCCTGCTCGACGCCGAGATCGAAAAGATCAACGCCTTCTTCATCGAGCAGGAGGAGTTCTTCATCATCCGCCACAAGGTACGTACTAATCACCACTAGCCGTCCCATCCGCCACAAGGCACCGTAAATTTCTACTCTTTAATTGTGACTACGAGTTCTCTGACTGACGATTTCTGTGTTCTTGGAGCAGGAGCTGCAGGAGGCGATCCAGGGCGCGCTGGCGAGGAAGGCGGCGGTGCCGGAGGCGGCGCACGAGGCGGAGATCGCGGTGATCCGGCGGGAGATCGTCAACTTCCACGGCGAGATGGTGCTGCTGCTCAACTACAGCAGCGTCAACTACATCGGCCTCGCCAAGATCCTCAAGAAGTACGACAAGCGCACGGGCGCCGTGCTCCGCCTCGCCGTCATCGAGACCGTCCTCGCGCAGCCCTTCTTCACGGCGGAGGCCGTGACGCTCATGGTCAGGGAGTGCGAGGCCATGATGGAGGCGGTCTTCCCCACGGCGCCCGGCGAGGGCCAGGCGGCCGCGCGGCGGGACCGCGAGGCGCTCGCCGCCGCGGAGCAGAGGATCTTCCGCAACACCGTCGCGGCGCTCCTCGCCATGCAGGACGTGCGCAGCGGGAGCTCCACGCGCGGCCGACACTCGCTGCCGCCGCTCACCCTGCCGGACTACGAATGGCTCAGCTCATTCCAGCCGCCGTCCCCAATCCCCATCCAATGACCTCCTCCGAGTCTCCGACGGCCTCAGTCACTGTACTTTCAGAGTTTTTTCTTCCAACTTGCTAATGTAACATACTGGTAACAAGATGTGTACTACTGAGTTTGATGTGGATAAACATATAATCAGCTGTGCACTATGCTCCGAAATCTTGAAGGTGATAATGCTTGGTGACTGGATCAAACAAATCAAGACAGAGGGTTTATGTGTTCAAAGAAATAATTCCGTCAAACTCTGACTACGTAAGATGATTCCTTGGTCCAAACGAATATACCCAGATAATGTTACGAAGTGGCCACATAACGACATCAAAAGCGACGAAGATAAATTAACTGTTATTTTCAACATCGCACTACTCAGCACAAATGCTTTTATAACGACCCGCGGTTTTAATTGGTGGGTTCAGGAATTTGTTGGCACAAAATTGTTGCAGCGAGTAAGAACAAGTTTTACGGTCCGCAGGGCCGGTCCATAGATATTGGGGGCCCTGGGGCGAGCGAGACCAAGGGGCCCTTGCCACACACGAAGATTTTCAAAACATATTAGTATTCGTCCGGAAAAAAAATCCTATGTTGCAACAACAAAGTAGATAATCAGTACATTATATTGCACACATGCAAGATTTGTAACACAAAATGCACACTTCTATCGAATGAGATAACTGTACCATGATAATTGTTTCTATCAATTGCTCTTAGTTTACCGGTGTATCTACATGCATTTGTCCTTATCACTACCGGACAAATACTTCCTGAGAGACACATCATCACAAGTGACATAAAAATGGCCAGACGAGAAATGGAAGCACCTGTTTATGGCTTGATATAAGAATGTTGGTGTTTAGATCCAAGAAGACATCACAACAAACATATAGACATGAATTGAATGATCATTTCCCCCATCTCTTTCATTTGAGCATCTCTCGAATATAATGACAACCTGTAGATCTTCAACATAAAACGAAAATATGTGAGTAACTTGATTTGTTTGCCTGATCAAATATTGAGGAGAAGAGGAGAGCTATTTTGCAGAACTGAGAGGAGGATATGGAGGAACATAGAGGGATGAGAATAATTGTTCAGAATCAGAGATCCGCTTGCAGAATATGATCCTCCATATGCTCCAGCAGTGAATGCTCCTGATATTGGGAAGGCACATTAGCGGCGGCGCGGTGGCGAATTTGGGAAGCCTCGACAGTAAACGAGGCGTCAAGCAAAGCGATTGGTGGAATTAGTAGAGGGCTGAGCCATCAACGGATTGATATATTTCTGAGCGTTGTGTTGTGCCTTGTGCGGGCTGCAGCTTGGGCTTTGTATTTATTTCTTTAATTGTACGAAACTATTGGGCCCAAAATAGCAGAAACGTAATAGAGCAATAGAGAAATAATACTTGGGTTGGGGCCCCTGCCACCCGGGGCCCAGGGCGACCGCCCCGCTGCCCCGGCCTATGGGCCGGCCCTGACGGTCCGCACCATTCTCCTTGTTTTCTTTTTCTCTTCTTTGTCTCTGTAGTTGGAAGATGATGGGTATATTCTTGCTCCAGGACTGATAGGTGCGGACATCCGTAAAGGTAGATGAATTGAAGTTCTAAATATCCGTCGCAAACACACCACCTTATCAGGTGAGATCCCCGCCAGAGGCTGGCACCGGAGCAGCCGCCGTCAAGGGGGCGGACGGCTGCAGACGACATCACAGTACGAGCGCACACAGGACTCTGCCCTCCGATTCAAGCCAGTTGTGCTTGCCGATGTAAACATGGTCTCTGAAGTAGGCCTCGCAGTGGTCACCGGAGCCAACACAGGAAGGCGTCATGACTGAACCAGTGGGGGTCAACACTCAACAGGGACAAATCTAGTAGGCATCTAGTTTAGGCTCACGATTGTAACTTCTTCCGGAAAAGAATAACTATATGATCAGTGTTTCCAAAAAATAAAAAGAACAGGAAGACTAGCACAGCCAGAGGGGTAGATTTATATATTATTATAAGAGAAATCAATGGGCCAAGTTACATCTCAAGGACATGTAATTGCCCAAAACACTGCTTAAAATGCAAAGCATACCACTACTAAGGTGTAAGCATGATCCTGCCGATATTCCACTTCAGGTTCATTTTGAGATTTCTAGAACAAAATTTGAACTAGAAACCTCAAAATAAACCAAAAGTGCTTTTTTGGCAGGTTCCCGCTTACATGACTAAAAAATAGTACTACATAATTGAACATTGGATAACTAAGGTGGCTTCTCATCTGAATTTCACAAAGAATGGCACCGTGCACAAGGCTCAAGAACGTTTAACTTGACTGTAGAGGGAACTTTACCCTCAATGTACGTTCTTACAGCCAAGATTGTTTTATACGCCTCCCTTAGATATGCAGTTTCCAGGGGAGGGCATCCCCTGTCCAATATGTTGCCAGAGCACCGATTATTCACAGGACTAAGGTCCAATGTAAGGCACTTGAGTGACGTTGCATTCTCAAGAATATGACATGTTAGCTCAACCATGCTCTTTTGAGGGCTGAAACCAGTGATCTTCACACTCTTGAGTCTGCGATGGAAGTGGTCCGGCATTCGCCTCAGCGTCGAGTGATCTCCCAGAAACGACTCATACTTGGACTGCGGATTTACCTGAAGATCAAAGGCCACGATAGTGAAACTGATGATTCAAACATGGTTATCAGATAATCTTTGCAGGTTGAATAGTGACTTACATACAGGACAAACTTCTCCAAGGAAGGAGAAGCATCAAAATAAGAAACGAAGGATAAATAATCATAGTCCCGGTGAAAATTGCATCCAAAAATAAAAATACTCAAGAACTTGAGGTGGAGGAATTTGCTAGATACCATTGGTGCATTGACTATCTGCATAAAGATGTCTCAGGTTAGTTACTGTTATCTCTGGACAATTAGCAACTTAAGAGCAAGAGAATACCTCACAGCTAGAATATATGGTAAGACTCTGAAGATTCGGCACACGGAAGGAAGATTTTCAACAGCGTAACTGATGGCACATCTATGGTGCAACATCATGTTCTTCACTTTCAGCGCCTCCCCAAGTGAGAGTTGCACTTGATAACCTCCAAAGCGAAATTTGGAGATATTTGGAGCTTTGTTCTCAATCACTTGAAGATTCGAGCATTCAATCACCTCCAGGAAGCTGAGCCGTTGCAGCAGGGAAGGTATCTCGAGGCAGACTATATCATCACAATGTAGAAGCTTCAAGTGTTCCAAAGCAAAGGAACTGGATAGAAGGCATCCTAACTCATCCCCCGTAATGCGCACTTTACACAGATGCAACATTTTCAGGCTTCTCAAACCAAGTTGAAATGTGGATGTAAGCCACAATTGAGAAGGCGAAGATACCGAATCGAGCCTTGGCTCCTGTCAGATAGAAGTTTGCATGGGAAGTTAAACGGTGCCTCCTTCGAGGATAGTGCAATATCAAGTTCTTCAATCCCTGGTGTAACGGCAATCTGAAGCCAGTTATTGAGTTGATGACATGATTCTGCATCACAAGGAGCCCGGTATTCAAGCTTGAATCTCTTCACCCCAGCACCTGAGTGGTTTGCTAGAACACAGTCAATTTTTTTGTTGTAATCTCTTATAGCATTCGATCCCACTGTCCCATTACGTAAATTTTCTTTCAAGCACATCGTTTTATTAGTGAAGGTGAGATTGGGATAGCATCTCCAGGAGCATTTAAAGGAGTGAGAGACACATGCAACACGGGCAGCATCTTGCATTGGCAGGAGGAAATGTATATGACGCCAGATGTCCTTCATGCACAAGTAGAAAGGATCATCATTAGAATTGCAGAGGCAAAAGTACTAAAAAGTACTCATAAGGAATAGTACTGTACAAAACTTGCTTTGTGAATTGTGAATGTTGGATTTAAGCTGGGAAAGGATGACATAATCAAGAATTAGCCAAGGCTAAGAAAAAGTTGCAAGTAGTTCTTTAGGCATAAAACGCATGTAGTACAGTAATCAGGGCAAATAAAACAAATGACACAGCTCGCAAGGAAAATAGTTGTAGGAAGTCAGGTGCGTATCTACTATCAAGAGCATGTTAAAACTTGTGGACAGTTTTTGCCAGAAAGTTAGCTGCAACAGAACAAAGCAAAGCTTGCTGCGGTGAGAGGTCTGTTCATAACTTTTATTTAGTTATTATTCTGCTGATAGAAGTCCCGCAATATCAGGACATACCTCTGGAAGGTCTGGCCCTGGATATCTTATTTTCTTGCCACCATGAGAATAAACATCCTGTCTGCAGGATGAGCTGCTTCTTGTACCAAATGACGAAGCAATTGATCCATCTGCAACACATCAATGTTAGGATTAGTACAGACGCCAACAAAAATAAACAAAGGGTTCAAGCACACATAAAGTTAGATTCTTTGTCCAATTTTTTGCAGGAAAACAAACGAGATCTACGATCTACAAGACTCAATAGTGTCAATACAAAATCAAACTCAGTTGCACCAGATCTAGTCAATTTCTTTCAACCTAATAAAACTGGATACAATCGACTTGTGAGATCCCTAGCCCTTATAACCAACGCTGACAGGGGCCCAAAAGGGGTTCCTTGATTAACAGAGAAAACTCATCCATATCAGCAAGGCTGCGGGGTGTAACAATATCCTGAAGAGGAGAGCGGCACACGTAGAGAAATAACATCCCCAGATCTACAATCTACAAGTTCGATTGTGTGCATACAAAATCAAGCTCCAACTGAGAAAAGGTATTTAAGCAAGACAACGCAGTTGCCCCCAAGTCTAGGTAATTCCTTCAATTTGTTAAAACTGGATCCCATCAACTTGTGAGATCCCTAGACCTATCACCAATGCGAGCAGCGGTCCAAAAAAAGGTTGCTTTTTTAGTAGAAGAACGGTATATATAGGAATTAGCATCCCTAGATCTAATCACTAATGCGGACATGGTAAAAATAAGGTTTTTTTCATAGGAAAAATCATAGATTTAGCAGCAAGGTGCGGGGTAAGCAAATTCTGAACAAAAGAGCTGCACAGACAGAAGAACTTGACATAGTATCCGAGGGGGCGACGAATAAGAACGACGCGGAGCTTACTCTTTGCTTGGATCCTGCCACGATTTCGCTTCTGCTGCCGCTGCATGGACATGAGCCGATTCAGCGCCAACAGACGACGATATTCTCTATCTATCTATCTTTCTCTTCGCTAATTCAGTTCGAGTGGCTGTAGAAGATCCAGCCCTATCTCAAATACAGATCCGTGTTTGAATCACCGTCGGCCAGGCAATGGGTGAGAACAAATTATAATACATCAGTAAGAAGAGAAGTAAACCCCACGTATTTCTTGTTATGAATTGGGGGAAAATTCATAACAGAAGGACCTTGTTTTTCTTTAAGAAACAGTACACTTAATTTTTCAGAAGCAACGCTTGCCTATTTTTTACCTAATCTGGCCCTTTTGCCGAACTAATGACGTATCTGGCCGCTCCCGGGTACTAATTGCAAATCTGGCCCCCCGAGGTCGGCGCCAACGCAAATGGAGCCGACTGGCGCCGACCTCATGGGACAGATTTGCAATTTTTGGTTGGCGCCGAACGCACAAGTTCGGCTCCATTTGCGTTGGCGCCGACCTCAGGGGCCAGATTTGCAATTAGTTCCCGAGAGCGGCCAGATACGTCATTAGTTCGGCAAAAGGGCCAGATTTGGCAAAAAATACCCCATTTGGTAGATCCAGTTACCAGTAAGAGCATCTCTAGCGGCGCCTGCAAAACGACCGAACCCGCAAAAATCCGGCGAGTTTGCGGGTTTGGGGCCGTTTTTCGGCCAGACCAGCGCCTGCAAATTTGCGTCGGCCCGCAAACGTTTTGCGGGGCCCGTGAATCCGCACCGCTAGCCCGTATTTATTTGGCTTCCGACCGCATTTGCGGATTTCAATCCCCATTTCCCCACCTCCTCCGGCGAGCAATCTTTCTCACACTCCGCCGTCTCCGACGAGCAATCCCGCCTCCCCTTCTACAGATCCGGCGACGCCGAGCCGCCATGGCGCCGAAGAGGGAACCAGAGTCGCCGCTCCCCGCGACGACCGGTTCGGCGGAGACTACTCTGACGAGAAACGGGCGCTGGTCGTCCGCAGCGACGGCGCACGGAAGCGAGCCGCACGGAAGTACAAGCTCGGCTAGCCGGTGTCGGATGCGTACTTCCGCCGCGACGTGCCGGAGTTTGATCGGCTCCGGAGGGAGCGGGAGCGGGAGCGGGAGATCGAGCGTCGCCGTCGCGAGCAGCTCCTCCGCGGCGCCAGCAGCTCCTCCGCCGCGCCAGGTGCTCCTCCGCCGGAGGGCTACGACCCCGAGCACTTCGGCGTCACACTCGGGCCGGAGGATTTCATCCCCGACGAGCAGCTCGACCGCGCGCTGGCGGCGACGTTGTTGCGGTCCAAGCACGAGGCGGCGGAGCACGCCGCCACGGCCGCCCGCGACAAGGAGCTCGAGGAGGTCCTCCTGCAGCAGACGCTGGTCATCAGCTGCCTCCCGCCCGTCATCGACCTCGTCTCCGACGAGGAGTGAAGCTCCTCCGCCGCTGCGTCGCCGCCGCGCCCGTGGCTCCGGTGAGGAGCAAATTTTGCAGTCTAGGGTTTGGGCGGCGATGTGTAGTTCTAGGCTAATCTAGGGTTTGCATTTTGTGTAAAAACAACGATGAAATCTATCTGTAGCGAAGAACATCTATCTAGTATGAACTGTACTTTGTTCCCGCTAAAATCTGCATGTTGAAATTCAGATTTGCCGTTTCGTTTGCGGGATCTGTTCTTCGCGGCACGATTTCTCGCGCAAGAACACGAAAAACCCGACCCTTAAAATTGTTCTGCGGGTTCGCGTTTTGCGGGCACTGCTAGAGATGCTCTAATACTCAGAGTGAGACCTCAAAATTTGGCACTAGAGATTTGTAGGCTAAAATGCACAAACTTGTCCTTCAACTTTCAGAACAGAACTATACAATTTTCTATGAGCTTAATTATCTACGGAATATCTATTCAGCATGCGCCTGCCACGGGGCGTAACTCGACGCAGCGAACGAGCGGTGCGCGTTTGTCGTTGACTGACTCGCGTGGGACAGGCCCATGTGCTCCTGCATGTCTCGCCCAGGCGCGCGTTGGGACGTGCTGCTCTCTTCGCTCTGCAGCAGCGGGTAGCAGGTACGCAACACATGCTCCTCTTCTATCCACTCATATGCTGCCACGTGGCACACTTTTTGTCTAGCTCCAGCCCTTATACGTACGTGCCCTACTTGATCGATTTTGACCGACACGAGTAGATTAAAGGCAGCTAGATAGCTGCTTGTACTTTTTTTTTTTTGACACATCCAACACCCTCATATATTCACAGCTGCTTGTACTTGTGCATGCACTGCTTGCTGATTTAATCTCGTACGCGAACAATTGGTTTGTACGTATTTTTTGTACATGGAAGTATGAAATTTACCATTGCTATGTTTGGATGTTCATATTGGAGGGCTTGGAATTGAATTGAGCCCAATTCCAAATCGGTGGGTATATTGAAATGAGTCTTCAATTCCAAATTCCTGTTTGGTTGTGCAAGATATTGGTAGATGGAATCAAAAAGAGCATCCAATTCCAATTCTCTGTTTGGATGTTTATAGGTTGAATTTGGTCATCCCCATGAGAAAGTGCCAATTCCACCCAATTCAGAGGGGTGAGACTCTGAATTGGAGAGGGCATCTTTTAGTTGTAGTTCAATTCCATGGAATTCGGCTGTCAATTCCAGTTTTCAATTCCAAACACAACCAAACAGCAGAATTTGAGAAACACAATTCCAATTCCCAATTCTATGCTACAATATGGACATCCAAACAGAGCCCATGAAAATTTGTGAGATTTGTGTTTGTGTGATGGCCGGCTGTGTGCCGATGCCTTGCTTCGCCGACGTCGTTGGCCGAAACGCCGTCTCATTTAAGCCCTCCAAGTCGCCTAATTCAGACGTCGTACAGAACGTACCGAATATGTTGTTTGCCGAGAGTCGAGGGCCATCTTTCGTCGGTGTTGCGCCACCGGCGTTGATGGAGGCCCATCGGACCACCACATACTGATTAAGTTATCCTAATCGGTCGGCAATAGTTATCCATCCAGTACTAATTGAGTTACACACCCAATAGCGATAAAGTTACCCATGTGGTTATGATGCAGTTATCCACCATGAAATCGTAGTTACCATACTCTCTCGGTAATAGTTACCATCCAATACTGGTAAAGTTAGCATGTGTTTTCATGGTGTAGTTATTCACCATGAAATCATATACTTACAATTATCTCTCGGTAATAGTTACCTACCCAATACTGATAGAGTTACCCATACAATATTTATGAAGTTATTCATGTGTTCATTATGCAGTTATCTACCACAAAATCGATATAGTTACCCTAGTCAGTCGGTAATAGTTACCAACCCAATACTGATAAAACTACCACCCAGTACTGATAAAGTTACTCATGTGTTATCATCTTTAGTTATCGACCACAAAATCGTTAGTTACCCTACTCTCTCGATAATATATACCACCCAATACAGATAGAGTTACCACCCGATACTGATAAAGTTACTCTTGTGTTTTCATGGTGTAGTTATCCACCACAAAATCAATGTAGTTACGATACTTTTCCCATAAAAGTTACCCACACAATACTGATGGAGTAACCCACCCATTATTGATAAAGTTATCCTTGTGTTCATGATATAGTTATCTACCACGAAATTGATGTAGTTACCATGTACTCTAAATAATAGTTACGAACACAATGACCATCTTTTGTATGGTGTAGTTGTCACTATGAAATCGACAGTTATCATCTTTATATTTATGAAGTTGAACGTGTGTTTTAGTATATAGTTACCAACTTGTGCATGATACAATTACCATCCCAAAGTGACATTCACTTATGAAAAACTAGGTGTGGTAGCTCCAAAACTCTAAAAAAATCGAAAAGAACATCAAAATATGGTTCTGTTTCAACCCGAAAACTAATCGTTAATATGGTGGGTAACTTACATACTACAGCCTGGATAACTGTCGTGTTACAGGTGTGTAACTTTGGACAAAAAAAAGTTGTCAGAATATGTCAACATGAGATCTAGTTTCGAAGATCTCGTCACGACTAGCTCAACGGTGAAAACGGATTTTAAATCGGATAAACGGTTTGGGCTACAAAATATTTTGAATTTTCAATTTTTTGTATTAAATGCTGATGACCTGAGCAATTCTGTCATCATTTAGTACATCCAAGAGGGATAGACAACCAACAATGCGGAGTAGCACGCACGTGGTTGGTAATTAAGACAAGTTTTGTTCTAATGGAACCTTTTTTTTTTATAGATTATGGAGCCTATTTTTCATGGCGCGGGACTATGCGTACACGTTTGCCAAATATAAGGCAGCTTCTATGTAGTCGTGTCCATTATCTATCTATGTTCTTCCTTGCCGTGCCAGTTGAACTTCTTAGCGCAACGAAACCAATCGCACTTGTGGGTTTCTAATTTAGTGTGTTAAGCTGACATCTCTGTTCAGACTTCAGACTCCCCAAAATAACTCTGAACTTCTTCTTGCGGTGTCACACAACACAGACCAGGCGCCATGAAATCGATCACGCAGCAGCTACACTCGTTTGTCCTCTTCGCCGGCTTTCGTATAGACGCCGGAGTCGGTCCTCAGGATGATCTTAGCGTCCTGCGTCACGTAGCACGCCCAGTTGTCCACATACGAAAGCGGCCCAGCCCTGATCATCAGCTGCTTCGCGCCATCCTCCACGTCGTCATCGCCGTCGTCGTCGCCGCCCTCGTCGGAGCACGCGAACCTGCCCACACCCACATATAGAAGGTTCGTAACTCCATCGATTAATGAGCTGAAGTCATGAGCAGATTTATGGGAGAGGAATGGGAGCGTTTACCTCGTTGAATCGTGTGATGGCGCCCATACGAGGCAGACGGCGCAGAGGAGCGCGAAGGAGATGAGTTGCCACACCGCCGGAATCACCCACGCCACGCGCCACCGCTCGCTGTGGTACCCGTCCGTCGACTTGAAGTGGACCTCGAACGTGATCCACCCCAGCGACACGGCCACGGCGATCGTCAGCGAGGTTGCCAGCCGCCGGTACATCTCCACCTTCGCCGTCATCCGTCTCGCCTTGAGCCTGCCGATGGTCCGCGACAGCGCGGCGAATGTCCAGCAGATGAACGCCGCGTCGAGGACGGCGACCGTGAGCACGAGGAAGAGCCTCCTCGTCCGCGAGTGGTCGTGGTCGCTCACGGCCCCGACGTGCTCGCCCACCTCGAGCGCCTCGGACGCCGCAAAGAACGCCGCGCCGAGCACGGCAACCCTCGCGCCCCCTGCGGAGAGCGTTGGCCGTGCCACGCCGTACCCCATGGCGACGAGGAGCACCAGCACGCGGGACACCGTCCGGCGCACCGTCCCCGCCGTGGCCGCCCAGAAGGTCGTCCCCGCCGGCCGGACGCCGGACTCCCGGAACTCGGCGAGGTCCAGGTACCACGTGGTCACCTCCACCATCCCGAGGGCGATGACGACCGTCACGAGGTTCTGGAGCGGCACCACCTCCCGCCAGAACCGGGTGTACCGGAGGAACCAGAACGCGGCCAGCGCGGCGAACGCAAGCGACATCACGCCGTAGAACGCCAGGAGCGGGGCCATCCGGCCGGGGAGGTAGCCGTAGCCGCGGCTGTTCTTCCATATGGTCTTGCCCTCCGCGGCCACGTCCAGGGAAGCGTCGCAGTGGACGAACCGGAGGCTGTACATGCCGGTGCGTGCCACGGTGACGGTCTCGTCGGGGAAGACGGCCTCGAGAGCACCCGGGAGGAACGAGGCGACGAGCACCTTTGGCCAGCTGCCTGACGCGGTGCCGTTCGGCGCGCGGTGCACGAGCGACCCCTCGGTGCACGCGCCGCGCCTCGCCATGTCAGACGTGCAGCAGAGCACGCGCGCGCCGGTGACGGCGGTGTCGGAGCCCCCGATCGCGTCGCGGTCCGCGGCCTCGGAGACGACCGCCGTGATGGTAGCCGTGCGGTTGCCGTCCTTCTCGGCCGCAGCCGTGGACTCCGGCGTCCTCATGAACGCGACCTTCTCGAATCTGCACCGACAAATGCCACGCCACGCGCGCGCGTCACTCCCCAAGAATCCCAGCCAAAAGGAAAAAAGAAAGGCCATCTGGGCACAAACAATAACTTCTCGCCGCCGGCTGAGACATGAGACGTGCATACATACCGGATGAAGGAATCCGCGGCGGGGGAGGCGTAGACGCCCTCGCTGCCGCCATTAAGAACGAAGGCGTTGCCGAGGGCAGCGAACCGCTCGCCGGAGTAGTCGTGCACCGACCCGTCGGCGCAGACGAGGAGGACGGCGGCCACCACGAGGTGGACGAGCCTCGCGGGGGAAGACGCTGACATTGGCATCGAGGAGCTTCGATCCTTGCGTCTGCAGCGTGCTCGTGGAGTTTACTAGTACTACTGGAGCATTGAGTGTGATCTGGACGAGTGAAGTGGAAGCAGAACGGAAGCGACGACTTCGACGTGGAGATCGACCTGACAAAATGTTAGTCCACCCCAAACCACCTTGACGGACATACAACATGAGGGAACTGTGGAAGAGTGAGATGCAACTAGGAAATTAGGCAGTATGCACGACAAAACGGAGAGGAAGGAGGACGAGTGACAGGAACCACAATTGTGGGAGATTTTGCGATTCACATTTTTTTTAAAGATTATTTTGCGATTCACATTGAGACCATCTCCATACACGCTCCGTTTCACAAACCATTAAATATAAAATTTAATCAAAAGTCAAAGTTCTACTATAAGTTTGACCAGGTTTTTATACAAAATATAAATATTTACAATACTAAATCATTATGGATATATGTACATAAAATATTTTTTCATAGTGTATTTAGCAAATATTACAAATGTTTGTATTAGCATGTAGGAGTATATGTTTAGTCAAACTTAGCTAGGTTTGACCTTTGACCAAATTTATATGTCTTATTTAATGAAACTGGTCAATTTGCATCCGGGGTGCATATGCAACCGGTTTTAAAAAACACATTTAAAAATGTCAAAATTAAAAATAAACTTTCACGAATATATCTTCATGTTTTATGTGTTCACAATGCCGGTATTCGAGGAAACGACTTTCGTCCCAAAAAAATGTCTCGTGAAAACCTTATTTTAACACCAAATTTCGTACTTTTCACATGCCACAAAAAAACTTTTTTCAGATACATAACATGTGAAGAGCTATGCGCCAACATTTTTTTCATATTTACTGGCTAACTGCCTGTGCGTTGCAACGGGACAACAAATAAATTTATATCATTAGTAATACTATGTTTCTCCAATATACAACAACAATAGATGATTTTCAGGGCCATTTCATCTTACTTGTTCAACAATAATTAGTTTACGTAGAATGCACCTTTTATTTTCTTAATCCTTGTAAGCCACTTTCTCATAAGTCGTCTCCCCGTGATTTAACTTTTTTTTTGCCTCTGTTAACGACCAAGCATAGATATATTCCTAATATATGTTCTTTTAGTGATGGCAGAAAAAGAATGGACTTTCTCCTTTAATCATTTGCAGCACCCGTCGAACTATTACCGTTTTTTCCTTGCTTTTTTTTAAAGGATCCACACTGCGTATTCAACACAGATTACAAATCGAAGAACAGAAATACGCAGACGAACAAGCCGAAGAACTCAGCACAACAGCAGTGCCTGAAGAACCTGGGAGGCAGACCGCTGAACCGCCGCAAAGGCCTGAAGATGAACTCCATCGCCGAGCACCGCCGGAGAAGAAGACACCAGGCCGCCGCCAACCTCGGGAAGGGAGCACCCCACTCATGTAGAAGACCGCAGAAGTCGTCCGCCGCAAGCGATGAAACCGAAGATCGCTGAACGCGCACGGCCATGGCGCCTCCATCCCGCAGCCACCCCTCTTCCAACCATCCCTGCACTGAGCACGAACACGGCTTGCCGGAACCCCCGCCGAGAGCACGCCTTGACCA
The DNA here is from genome assembly GCA_947311845.1 of Poa pratensis. Taxonomy (NCBI): domain Eukaryota; kingdom Viridiplantae; phylum Streptophyta; class Magnoliopsida; order Poales; family Poaceae; genus Poa; species Poa pratensis. Next base: position 24,712,199 of record CAMZMU010000093.1, read on the forward strand.
CACCTTCTCCCCTCGCCACCACGGCCGGCCGGAGAAAGAAGGAGCAAAGCGATGTTGAAGCAGAGCACGCTGACAGAGCCACTCCAACCCACGCCACCATGGCTGGCCGGAGAAGCCAGAACACCGCGCCAAAAGCCGACGAAGAACTCCGAGATCCTAGAAGATCTTCTCCTGTAGAGGCGGAGGAGACAGCCAGCGCCACCACAAGTTCCAGCACAACAACAAGAAAAGCTGCCGTCGATCCCCTACGCCGATGAAACCACCGGAGAGGAAGACGGCAAGCAGCCAGCAAACCCGAGAGCAGAACCACCTCCACGCATGTAGAAGACTGCAAGAGCCATCCGCCGCAAGCAACGGAATCTTGACGATGAATAAACACAGCCATGGCGTCTCCCTCTCCAGAAGCCTTTCTTCCTCCAACCCTGCATTGGAACCAGAGCCGAGCTCGCTGACGCCCAGCAACCGCACGAAGCACAACCTCCCCACCTCTTCCCCCTCGCCTCCACGGCCGGCCAAAGAGAGGTGAAGGGAAGCTAGCACGATGCAGCAGAACACCCACCACCACCACCGAAGACCAGAAGCTAGCACGTAGCCACAACAGCTCCACCCCTCGCCACCACAGCCGGCCAGGGAAGCCAGAGGCACACGCCAGCAGCACCTACTCCGGATCCACCCCCAGAAACTCCACGATGAGGCCGGAGCCCACCTCACCGCCGCGGAGCCGGAGACAGGGGACAAAAATGCCAAGCCGAGGTCGTCACCTCCGCCGCCACGACCTCGCCCAGGGCACCAAAAGCCACCAGATCCGTAGATCGGCGAGCACCCACCGCCAGACGCCCACCGACGACGCCACCGAGGACCTCGCCGAGATGGGGAAGAGACGTCTGCACCATTATTCCTCCACGACCCTGCCCCCACCACCTCGACGGCGTCGCCGGAAACAGCTACCCTACTATTCACAGACCCGTGCCGAAGAACCGGGGTCCCCCCACTCTGCGTTCGCCCGAACGGCGACCGGTGAGGGAAGGAACCCACGGCCCCGCCGGCCGGGGAGCACTGGAACGACGGCCGCCTCCTTATCCGCCTCTCTCAAACAGTAACGGGGAGGGTGGGGCTTGTTGTTGGTTACTAAAAATCTAGTCTTTCTAAGTCTTTTCCTTGCTTATTGTTGAAAACTTTCCGATGTCATCAGAAAATCATCAGCGTTTCACTTATAAGAGAAAGAGGTGGATCATGGCTACTGCCGATGCTCTAGAACATCATCTGCGGCAGAATGTCTTAATAAGCACACTGATAAGGTTTAAATTAATATTTAATCACAAAAGTGAGAATAAAGTGTAAACTTACAGAGATGTGTACATAATATTGGGATACTTACATGTGTATTGTAGGTCCACATAACTATAGTCCGGCATCCTGGATGGATGCCAAACAACCAATTTTTCGAACACCTTGCCTGCAACAACATACACATATTCATCTCTCTTCATATGTGCTGCCAGCCTGCCAGTAAAATTAGAGCGAGGTAGTGAAAGCCATTAGAGAGAACATATCAGCCACGGCTGCTGGCGGGGAGGTGGCGTTTACATCAGCATGAAAAAGAGGAGCGCGGCATCACACACCAAAGCACTCACTCGATATTTCTGGACCTCTCCCTCTCTCTACAGTAGTCAAGAGGCGATCTCGGGGCGATCTCGGGGTTTCCCGGCGGCCGCCGGCGCGTCCGTGGGATTCCTCCCCCTCCGCCGGCCGCTGCGGCGGCGGGAGGGTGGGGAATCCCCGGATCTGCGTTCCGGCGATGTAAATAGAGGGCTCTGCGGCGGCGCGGCGGAGGCGGGGTGGCCGGCGTCGTCGTTTTGCAGTTCTGCATCTTCCCCTCCACGGCGTCGTCTGCGGCGGCGCCCCAAAGGTGCAGGTGCTTCCCCGTCCTGCCGCTGCTTCTTCTGGCCTCGGCGGCGGGCGGGTGGTGAGTGGGTGCATGGCCGGAGCTGGTGGTGGAGGTGCGAGGCGACTGCGGCGTGGTGGTGTGGCGTGTGGGAGGGGGATCGGCGGCGCAGGCCGGGATCCGGGGCAGGTGAGGCTTGGGGCCACGGCCCCGGCCGATGTGCTACAACTGTCTCAGATCCAGCTCGCTGGAGCTGGTGGATGACGCGGCTCAGCGACGCCTTCGGGCTAGGAGCCCCTCTGCTCCATGGATGCGAGCTCCGGCGGGAGTTCGACGAGGCGACGACGGCGTGGTGCTGCAGTGTCAGCTCTCTGTATTCTCCTTTTTTTCTTGCTTGTAGTCCGACTGTGTACTGTATCCTTCTAGTATGAATACAAGTATGGAAAATTCAAAAAAAAAAAAAAAAAAAAGAGGAGCGCGGAACAATGAGCCCTGACCTCTCACCTTTGTACGTTCTTGTCTTCCACGGGGCTCCAAAGAACCTATTTGCTCTGGCCGCAGCCTAGGGAGAAGCCGTGGCCGCACGCGCAGAACGGCTCCTGATGCTTTCCGTGCGCCACTCGGCATCCAGGAACTCCACGACGTGATCGCACCCGGGTGGCGGGCACCACCGGAGCTTCATCCTCTCCTCCACATATGGCCGGACGAGAACCTCAACGTATCGGCGCGCGTCGCGTAGCCGCCTGGGTCGGTGAGATAACCGACCAGGTGCTTCACCATGGCGACGGAAGACGAAGCAGGAACCTGTCTGTTGTGCACGTTTGGATTTCTGAAGCAACAAGCAGAACGTGTCCGAGCAGGACAGTTTTTTTGCGAAACGCCCGAGCGATCCAATCCAGATTGGTCAAGTGTTCGTCTCGGAGCAGTGTTCCTATAGGAGTATGATGAGGAGGCTTGTTCGTAGAGGAATTTTCCCTCTACGCGGGTGATGCGGCGGTCTTTGTGGCGCCTATCAAGGAGGACATTCAGAATTTCACGTCCATTCTCCATGCTTTTGGAGAGGTTACGGGTTTTTGCACCAACTTCGACAAGAGTTCCGTGGTTCCAATAAGGTGTGCTGCTGTCGACCTTGACGACATCCTTGAGGGCTTACCGGCAAAGAGAGCCACCTTCCCTTTGCGCTACCTTGGGCTGCCGCTGTCCGTGTGGCGGCTCAAGCGAGTGGACTTCCTGCACCTTGAGGATAAGTGTGCGGGTAAGTTGCCCACTTGGAATGGCAGATATGTCGCGACGGCCGGCCGGGCTGCTCTTGTCAAGTCCATCATTGCGTCACAAGCAATCTACTACTTGACGCCTCTCATCGTTCCTCCGGGTACCATGGAGTTTCTCAACAAAATCCAACGCGCTTTCTTGTGGTCGGCAAAAGACAAGACCACCGGCGCTAAATGTAAAGTCAATTGGGAGTTGGTTTGCCGCCCTAAGGAGCAAGGTGGGCTTGGAATCCTTCACCTGGGAAAGTTTGCTTCCGCCTTGCGCCTGCGTTGGCCTTGGCTTGAGTGGAAGGACCCCGGAAAAATTTGGGTGGGTCTTGGCAACCCTTGCACAAGCGAGGACATGGATCTTTTCTACGCTGCAACAACCATCTCCGTTGGTAATGGGCTCAAAACTCCCTTTTGGCATGCGCCTTGGTTGGGGGGGAGGAAACCAAAAGATATTGCGCCTCTCATTTTCGAGGGCTCGAGCATGAAAAACTGTTCCGTCGAAAAGGCTTTGCTCGACGATAGTTGGGTGGGCAAGGTGCGCCTTGACGAAGGCTTCACCACGGAGCACTTCTCGCAGTTTGTGGAGCTTTGGAGCCTCACCACAAATGTCCACTTAAACCAAGATGTTGGTGATGAAATCCGTTGGAAACTCACTGAAAACGGGGAGTTTTCGACCAAATCTGCTTACAAGATGCAATTCATGGGAACCATCACCTCCTACATGCACAAGTCGGTTTGGAGGCCATGGGCGCCGCCCAAGACGAAGTTCTTTGCCTGGCTTGCAAACCAAAACAGAGTCTGGACGGCCGATCGCCTCGCCAAGAGAGGGTGGCCAAACTGTGGTCTCTGTCCCTTCTGCAAGCAAACACAGGAGTCTCTTGTTCACCTCCTCATGCATTGTCGCTTCACAAGAAAAATTTGGGATCTTACTAAAGGTTGGCTAGGTCTCCACAACATCAACAATGGAGATTGGCTTGACCTCAGTTTTCCGGAGTGGTGGATCCGGATGACCAACGCTGCTCCACACCGCAAGGCCATCGCTTCTCTCACCTTACTAGTCACGTGGGAGGTGTGGAATGAGCGTAACGCTAGGGTGTTCCAGAATAAGAGCGTTCCGTCGTTTGTCTTATTAGACAGAGTTAAAAATGAGGCTCGCTTGTGGGTCCTCGCGGGTGCCAAATGTTTGGGCAATTTGTTACCGCGTGAGTAGTTGGGTTGTGTTTCCCTATCACAAACTTGCTTTCTTGCAATCATCTTCTTAATTAATATACGGGGCAAAGCTTTTGCCCCTCGTTTCTAAAAAAACATGGCAGATCACCCCCAAAATCTTAAAAGGGTACAGACTGACGATACTTCTACATAATGTGGCCATCTAGATGTAAAGTTGTTAAAAGAGATAATTCCGTCAAAAAGAAAGTAAAGGGCTAAAATAAAATTCACTCTAAAATTGGCTACACCGTCCTTTCACATTCCTAATTAGTTTTCACCATTTCAAGTGTTCCAGATGGCTCCCCCCTCCCACCACCCATCCACCCAAAAAAAATAGTGGTTTTGGTTGATGTGATACCACTTCACCACCATTATCTTAAAAAGACACAAACATAATCGTATATGTGTAGTTAGGAAAATTCTGATTAACATTTATCCAACTTCCCCTCCTATATTTTTAGAGAACATTAATTTTGTGTAAACAATTACACACAAAACTTTAGATATTAGAGCTCGTCGGTAATTTTAAAACAGAAAACATTTGACCAACTCGATTTTGGTACCTGGTTTTGGTGGTTGAATATTCAGTTTCCCGGTATTAAAAATCTTGGTGCGTGATGTGCTGTCAGCCAACAGTTAAGGTGTGTAAAAATACACCTTTTTTCCTTTTTTTTCGTACAGGCAAGTCCACCCTAGATGGCTAGATGCACTCTGTCTGACTAAAACTGTGCTTGAGACAAATACGTGTCGCATCTTTTTGGAAGAAAGAAAGATCAATTGCGGAACAGGTCATCCCCAATGGACTACTATACTTAACCAATGTACTCATGGCATACTTACCTATAGATGACACCAGTTGCTAAGAATACTATAGATTAAGATTATCTTCCTGGTCATGTAGGAGCTAGCGTGAGCAAATGTTTGGTACGTAAGCGAATAAACGAATTTCTCGGAGTACTCTTGCGCGGGGAAGACGACCTCGAGAGAAGGAGATTTTGACACGATCATTTCTTTATTAGACTAGTCACAACAATGAGAGTATCATAAATCGGTATCATGCATATGATACTAGTGTATGATACTATTCTTACAATACATAGTATCATATAGTAGTATCATACACACATCTCATTTATTTGTTTGTAGTATCCCAATACAAATATGTGTATAACATTAACTTGTTATTAAAATATCTTACTTTACGTGCTATGATACCGTAACATAGGTAGATACCACTATGCTCTCTTTCTTCATTAATTACTGTGTCACGTCAGATTTTTGCCACCATGATACTCCTATTGTGGCTAGTCTAAACTGGTGCCGTGAGTGAGCGTGCAGCGCAAGTCCAGTGGAGGTTCTGGGACGTGTTATTTGGGTTCTAGGTCTTCGGAACCACGTGTCCACGCTAATTAGATTATCGTGCATCTGTGAGTACACGTACAAGTCAACGTCGTGTTAGCTTATTTTTTTCAGTTGCCAAAAAAAAAAAGATAGCCTATTAGACTATGCTTACATCCTCCGTTCTGATTTAACCATTGTTTTGGATTTAGTCAAAATTAAACCTTGTAAAATTTGGTCAGATATTAGGAAATTACCAGCATCTCCATATAAAATCAATATTGTATGAATCAGAAAAATACTCCCTCTGTCCCATATTAATTGACGGTAAAACAGAAGTATCCGTTTTAGCGTCAATAAAATTGGACGGACGGAATATATTTCATATTATATGTATTTGATGTTATACTTCATCCATTCCATTTTAGTCTACACCCCTGGAAGAAAAACAGTCGGCACTGCATTTATTAGTACTACTGGATTCATGAATTATAATTGCTTGCAGCAGTTGAAGATTTGAAAGTGTGTATAATTAGATCCACATTTTTTATTTTTGTGTAGATTAGAATATAAAGTATTTCAAATCAAGATTTTGCACGTTTGTGAAATATATCATTGACAACATGCAGATTTTTTTTTTTTTGCTAAATGCGCAGGAGAGCTACGATTTTATTGATAGAAGGAACGAGCTACAAGGAGCACAACTGTACACGTATGGTATGGTATGGAAAAGTAAGCAACAAAGGCAAGCGCCTACACAAAAACGGAAGCCGAATTACTCGTGGTCTCGCAAATGGTGGCAACCGGCCAGCCCCCAAGACATTCTCTCGTCAACGACCTCCTGCAAGACTACGGAGGTTGGACGATCGACCTCACGGAACACACGCGCATTGCGCTCCCGCCAGATAGCCCATATCACCATGAGTGCCATGGATTTGCAGACTTTGTCCGAAGCCGTGCTGCCGGAGGATAGGCTTTGCAGCCACGCCGTGAGCGAGCTTGCCTCCGTCCAAGAGTCCGGGACGAAGGGAGCAAGGTTGAATCGCGTAGCCACGAGACTCCACAACGCGCGCGACCAAGGGCACTCAACCAGCAAATACATGCAGATTTTTTTAAAGATTGTTTTGAAACTTATAAATATGATTTTTTTTTCATAGAGATCACCGGAGACCGGGAGCAAGAAATCTCCACTCCAGATAAGTCATCTTCTATATGTAGTCCTATTGAGAGCAGCCACAAAATCCCATCTAGACCGGCTACACCAGCCACCAACATTGCCTTGATCCTGGACTTGAACTCCACACCACCAGATGATGAAGGAGACGGTGTAGGGCGTGAGGAGGTGTCCATTCTTCATGGGGACGGCCATGGCCTTCATGAACGGGAAAATCTTGTTCACCCATTGATCTCCTGATGTTCAAAATGTAGCCCCAAGTTAGATACATCTATATTTCAAAAAAGAAAACCCCACTAACATTTATTAAATTAGTCTATCTACATGCAAAGGTGTCCACATCACTCACTATTTGAGCCATTTATTTTACCACCACATCATTCACTATATGAGACATTCATTTATCCATGCTATTCCATATTTATTAATGATATTCATCCATACATGCAAGCTATTCACATTATAAGTTCTTTTAGCCATACAATTTTGCACATCATCAATTTTTAGCGGTTAAATATACGATCATTCCATATTATTTAAATTTAGATTTTGACTACTGTGGCTAATCAAATCTCCATATTTCCGAGATTTTTTCCATTTCATGCATTAAATATCCTTCCTTTTATACTATTTTTTTAAGGTTTCCGCTGCAATGCGCGGGTATCTTTCTAGTAACTTGTCATACTAAAATGCCATAAGTATGAACAATTCTTATGATTATTCTCAGTTTTCCGTGATTGAAATAACATTACTATGAAACATCATGCTTGAAAGTGTTGGCATCTTGAACAAAAACACACACTGACTATTCTGGCTTTGCAAAAATATGATAAATCATGTATTTTCTATTTATGCTCAAAGCTTGAAATAGTCCAATTTACGGCTGAATCTCCCTAACATGCATCGAGACTTGGTGAGTACCAAGAACATTAACAGACGAAATCTTCTTCTTCTTCTTTTCTACATACTCGTACATAAAATAAAAATGCAGAAGACAATAATCTTCATAAGATTTCACAAATACTCCGCCCTAGCGTCAAACTGCCCTTGTTAGAGCATCTCGGGCAGCTTCCCAAAACCCCTCCCCAATTCCTAAAAACTTTCACCAATCCCTAAAAATAGCAAAAGAGAAAACATTGATGTACCCCAAACAATCCCCAATTTTCTCTCTCCTCTCCCCTCTAACTCTAAACATGGATCCCAAACAGCGTGACTAAATTCTTTGTTTTGTTTTTGTTTTTTGAGGGTACTAAATTCTTTGGTAAGCATGAGAGAACCAACGACGCTGCAAGTTGGGCCTGATTAGCGTACAAAGACGAAAGCAAAATGCAAATATGGGTCCCCGGGCTGTGAGATGCAGATCCAACCGCACGCCACTGCCCATCTGCCCGTTTTAGAGCATCTCCAACCGGTCCCCTCAAATCCTCCCTATACGTCCGGCAGCACAGCCCGGACGTGTTCGGCAGGAAAAAGAGTGAAAAATCATCACCCAACCGGTCCCCTCAAACTGCCCCTATATGTCCGGGCTGTCCGGCAACCACCAAACTCAAGGCATATGTGGAGAGAGTTTGGGGTAGGATTACCTGTCCGGTCACACGTCCGGGCTGTCCGCTTGGACCACTTTTTCCTTTCGTTTGTCCTTCATTTATTCTTCTGTCTTCTTTTCCACCAATCACATGCAAACGACCCCACATTTTGAGGAGACTTTAAGGTACATGGTTGGAGGAGACCACTTTTAGGGGCGGTCCGGTCACTGTCCGCGGACACGCCCGGACATGTCCGCGGACAGTTTGGGGGCCAAATTTGACCATTGTGGTTGGAGATGCTCTTAATACCCGAAACCCTCTCTAAGCTCTGTCTCTAGCCCCCACCCTCCTCCGCCGTCCTCCTCCTCCTCCTCGCCTCGCCTTGCCGCGGCCAGAGCTCTATTAGCTACCTCGAGGTAACCACTCCGTCGAAACCCTGCTTTCCGACCCCTCCTATTCTCCACCTTCCCTAGATCAACACCAAGATATCCTGGATCTTTGGTATTAGGTCGCATCTTCGATCTGATCGGGGCGAAGCGCGAGATTTCAGTTCCGCCTCCGAATTATCGTGTAGATGTGTGATGTTTAGGGCCATATAGTGTGTGTTTCCGTAGATCTCGGTTATTCAATACGGAGGTTTTGTTGGTTATTGATGTTGTTTAGGGTTTTAGATGTGTTTTGTGTTTCTGCTAGTGGAATTGGGCACGTGTTACAGACTTGTGCGGTAGCAAGAATTGTTTGCGCCAGAGATCATGTCCAGTGATTCTTGTTTCGTGAATATTCATGAAAAACTCAAGAGCTCCCACCTCTGACCTCTCCCCCACCTCTCCTCCCACGAGCGTAACCTAGCCGCCTCCGCGCCCGCGCCGCCAGCCGGCCCGTGCCCCCCTACCCTCCTCCTCTCCCCCTCCATCCTCCCTCGTCTGCGTCGCCCCCGCGGCGGCCGGTCACGGCCTCGTCCTTCTCTCGCCCGAAACCTCCCTCCCACCTCTCATCTCCCGCCACCGTCGGCGTGAGCCACCGAGTGCGGCTCGGGCGGTGCCGACGGCGGCAGATGTTCTCTACCTGCCGCGTGGATGGCGTCTCACGGGGCGACGATTCTCCGGCGGCGGTGCGCTCTGGATGGCTGCAGGTCGGCTCCGGCCGGTGGATGGTGACACGGCGGTGCCCGCGTGGTTCTATGGGTGGCACAGCACAGCGGGGCAGTGATGGCGGTGCCCCTCGGCCAAGTCTGGGCCCTTCGGGCCCAATCTGGGTTGGGGCGGGATGGCCTGTCCAACGCGCGGTGTGCTCTGCAGATGGGAGGGGTGTAGATCGAGTAGGGGTTCAGCGGCGACGGCGGCCGACCTGTTGCAGCGTGGCGGTGTGCTCTGCAGATGGGACCCCATTAGGACTGGTGTGCCCCGAGGAGGCTTTACGGACCCGCTGGGTCCGGCCGGACCTGAAGGGGACTGGTGTGCTCTGCGGCCGCGGCCGTTCGACTACCGCCCCCGGCGGTGGAGGTAGTTCCCTCCGGCGCGGCCGCGGTTCGGCTGACCCCAGCTCAAGTTACTCCTCGCCTCCGTCTTGTAGACCTCGTGAAGCTAGCTTCGGTGAGACGACGATGGTGACTTCGTGTCCGTGGTGGCGCATGCTGGCGGGCGGTGTGTCTGATGGTGGCGAGGCTTTGTTCTCGCGGGCTCCTGTGCTACGGATCGTTCGGGATTGCAGACAGAGTTTTTTACGGGAGAAATCCTTGTCGAGTCAGCCGACACCGACGTGGTGCTGCCTGTGGGTGGCATCTTCCCTTCCTGAAGGGTGTCGTGGCTACCCTCCGCTTGCTTCCCTTTGTGCCGGGGAAACCCTAGGGTCCGTCCCTGGTCCGAGCAGCAGCGGGGCTCTCCTTCTTTAAGGTGCTGCTTGGTACTCGACGGTTCGGCGCTAGAAGCGTGGTGGTACTTCTTCGGAGGGGCGCAACGGTCGCGGGTCAAAGTAGTTTAGTCGATCCGCCTTTATCTTCTTCTCCTCTTTTCTTGCCTTTGGGAGTGTGTGTGTTGCTGCCCAGCACGTGTGGTGTTGCGTTTGTATCGATTGTTGTATGGTGGTCATTGCTTTATTTATAAAGCGGGGCGAAAGCCTATTTCGACAGATATCTCTATTGGAAGATGAGAAATAGCATAAATTCATACTCAGGAAACGTGCTGCTCAAAAGCCAACGTAATGGATTTGGCTTATCTTGTTTGTCAGTTTACATGGTTGTGCCTATATCTTCCTAGTTAATTTGTAATGCTCCACAGTCTTCTGCGTGATTTATTTGGAATTGGATTATGTTTCACCAGTTAGTTACTGATCATCATACCTGCTTTGTGTACCATGGCAATTGTTTTGACTACCTACCAAATGTATGCTCATATGAGTTTCAAACACATAGGCATAATTGCGATGCATGTTTGTTTTCTGCTGAATTATGCAAACTCTTTCACCGGAGTCCAGAAGTACTCTGAGCTTCAGTCCACTAAGTACTCGTCGAAATCTTTAGCTGGAGCATGTGCAATCGAGCTTTTCTCCATAGGCTTCCTTTCCATCCTTAGCGCAAGCTCGCCCCAGGTTTGTGTATTTGCCACGGGACAAACGGTCTCTATCTCCTGACTCCTGAGAGCCTGGGAGAGAGCTTCGGCAACAGGACCTGCATACCCAACCAAGAAGTTTTGTGAAAGCGCATATCGTTGTGATGTTTCCGAGAAATCCACAACACAGTTGCACACACCACATTAGTTACTGCAAATCTAGTTTTGATTAGCCATTTTGTACCCAATTCATCATAGTTCAGCTCCATACTCAGTCAGCTTCGTGATAATTTTGATTAGCCATTTTTTACCCAATTCATCATAGTTCAGCTGCATACTCAGTCAGCTTCGTGATAGTTCTGCCCACCTCAGCATTGGTACTCCATTTCTCTATTTTTGTCGTATATTGCTTTTAGTATACTAGATAAATAGCTGAGGAAATACAGAGGTTCATCGTTGAAAATGTCCAATTTTGGACCCTGAACTTAATTTACCAAAAGTGAATACTATAAAATTACACTAAATCTATTTTCTAATGATCGTTCTAGCTTAGATTAAGAAAGTCAGATGCAGACTGGAAGTATAACTCGGTAGAGAGCGGACTGAAGAAATTTCTGTTCAAAAGGAATTTAAGTTATGAAGTGTCGTACTCCCTCCGATCGGAAATGGTTAGCATAGATTTATCGAAATATGGATGTATCTACACACTAAAATACGTGTAGATACATCCGTATTTAGAAAAATCTGTGTCAGTAATTTCCAATCGAGGAAGTAGAAGTTATGCATCCTAGCTGCTTACTTCTAGCAGCTAGGTTATCAATTTTAACGTGATAAAGTATAGCGGACAAGTTATGGCATTATTCACTTTCTAGGTACATAATTGAAAATGTAATGTTCCACACTTTATAGGGTAACAAAAAACTAAGATACATTAGCATACTGGATTGCACGTGAAATTACCTCTTCGCTAATGTACCAATTCATGCTTTCCTACCCTCGAAGCATATCAATAATTTTCTTCATTGTAGGTCTTTTGGTCCCTTCTGGATTCACACACATTAGACCAATTTGAATGCATCTTTCTATCAGCTTGCAATCTTCTTCTAGAGATGCATACGCCGGTTCTTCTTGCAACCTATTTCTCCATTTTTGAAGTTCCTGTGGAATAGAAAAAGAAAACAGGGAATTACAATAGAATGAGAAAATGTCACATAATCTCTATCATAAGGAGACTCCATCGTGAAATATTAAATAATTTTCTTACAATCTCTATGAAGTCGTCTTGGGAAGATGTGCTAATATCATACGGGTACTTCCTATGTCCCGTTATTACCTCCAAAATAATTACACCCAGACTAAATATGTCTGACATAGTGTGATTATACCTCGTATGTATTCTGGTGACATGTAACCGCTGCATTTGTAAGATGAGTGAGTGAATATGAGGTGCTAAAAGAAAAACGAAGGGAACACATTTCCCCGATTGTAAAATTACAATGGATTATGTATTGAGAGACTTACAATGTTCCATAAGCATTTGCAGTGTGAATACTTTGGTTTTGATCAAATAGTCTTGACACACCAAAGTCTGTAATCTTTGGCAGCATATTTTCATCCAACAATATGTTGGCAGGTTTTAGGTCCAAGTGAAGAATGGGGCCATTAGATTTCTCATGTAGATGATCTATACCATAGGAAATCCCTTCGATTATTTTCCAGCGTGTGCGCCAATCAAGTCCAGTTGATGCATCTATATTTTGCAAAAAAGAGAGCATTATATAGATATTGTCTTGAATCTATTATGGTGTGCTCTATACACAGAACTTCAGAATTATGTTGTATATTCCCCCTTTTCATTCTAAGGTAACATGCACATTGTCAAGGAACTACATATGTGGGACTGCATGCTAATACCCAAGTCTGAGGTGGCATGTGATTTAAAGACCTACAACTATTCAATCAAGCACTATTTGCACGACATGCGTGGCATCTAATTTAGTATCCCAATAGCTTGTGTGCACGGGTTTTAAAGCTAAGTACTACCCCAACAGAATTATCGCTGACACGGTCTTCACTGCGTATCCATCATCAACCTGGAAATTGACTAAATTTAGGTTGGAGCTCCTGAAGGTATGTCATGGCGCCCAAAGCGTGACCTGACCCTCGATCCCAAGAGGATCATCAAAACGAAGGTGCGGGTTCCACTGGTTTTCTCAATTAGTACAACCAGCCGGGTCTTGGAACAAACAACTTATACATCAGCACTTCTTTCACGGCCAATGTTGTTAGATAAAGTAGATATGGATGTAATTTTATCCCTTGATCTTAGGATCTTGCTATATTGAGGAAGTACTTATGTGCAAGCTATAAGGATCTCCTGGCTGTTTATCCAAATTTAGAAGATAATTAGAACTCAGAACCATGCTATAGCCATGGCCTGGAACTATAGGATGAGGCAACAATACACCGTGTGCTGTCTGGAAAACATTGCTCCGGAAATTTCGTTCCTGATGATTGTAATCCTCTAACTATTTAGTGAAAATCAATATTTCCCGTGCAGAAAAAAGAACTACATATAACTATTCCATTAAAATTACAATCTCAATGAGAAATGAGTAGTGAAATGTGGAATGCCCATATTTAAATGTCATACCTGAAATGTACTTATCAAGACTGCCATTAGGCAGACATTCCAAGCAAAGCAACAATTCAGTGCTCCCAGCAAAAACTAATTTTCCTTCGTAAGGCAACCTCAAATGTTGCGTTTCATAGCAGTAGCCTATTAGCCGCACTATATTTGGGTGCTTTATTTTCGTAAGAAGATCAACCTCCTTCTCAAATTGCTCATGTGATCTCGGCACTGACTCCAAAAGCTTCTTAACGGCAATCGCTTCCCCATTTTGTGGCACTCCCTGCATGAAGTCTCTTCCTTATATGGATATACATGGGTTTTCAGGTCAAGTGCGGATACATATTTGATAAGATGAAAACATATATGCTTTAAATCATACCTTATATACCACGCCAAAGGCACCGCTACCAAGTATTTGCTCATCACAGAAGTTGTTTGTGATGTCTTTCAAATAATGTAATGACAGATGTTGTGGTTCAGATCCTGACTGCACGAAGAACTCCTCGGATTAAAGGGGGTTGCTTTTATAACTCTTTCTACTATCACCTTTGTGTTAGCTTCCTCACTTCTTCCAAACAAATTTTTAAATGTTTTCTTGTAAAAAGTATATTAAATGGAACTTGGATTATTTAGAATTTTGTTTTCTAGAAAGCACATGTTGATGCATGTAGTCAATGTTGCACCCCTATGTAATTATATGATGCTATAAACTGTTCATTCTTCTACTTTTACTGTCATCTGTGCAGTGAAAATATCATAAGTATATATTGGAAGAAGACAGAAAATCCGAAATTAAATTGATAGGCATATTCAATATTTGTTCAAATTACCCCGGCCTTAAATTCTTCCTCCAGATCGCAACATCTTACAAATTATATGCACGTGTCAGTCCAAAGAGTGAGCGCTACACATCCAACTCCGATTTATCTGTTAAATGACATTTAAAAAGTACTAATTTTGTCATTAGTGTGATCATACCTGGTTGTATAATTATTATTGAAGTTAAGAATTTTTTCTTATAATCCACTTAAAGACTCTTAGTTTTCGTATATGCCACTAAAATATATTCATCTGACTTATATGCCGTCAATACAACACAAATTTGTGTTTATATGACATTCACATGTAACATCCGTTTAGTGATTAAAAAAGACAGTGCTCAGTGACAGATAAGCAATAGACTGAGCACAACTTTATTTTTACCTTACACTACATACGTTTAGCAAAAGGACCAATGCCTATGTAATCCTCAAATGCACGTGACACATTCCTATAATGTATATTAAGGACATTTCAGAAAAAATATACATGCTCTCCATGATGGGTTAGTTAGTTATATATGTAGAATCTCCGACCTTTCATTTACTTAACTAGCACGGTGCGTGTATTGTGGATACAAATTATTAGTCAAAGTTTGTTGGTCAAATTATTAGTCTTAATTTTGCTTTAAAATACATAGTAGTGAGTATTAAATTAGAGCAGCAATGCCTATCACTCGTGGTTATATGCTGTACAAATCACCAAGTAAAACAAAATAGGAAAGGTAAACAATGAAATGTTCCAGGCTACCTTCATTGGCGAGTCATGTCCAACGAGCATAGAATCCTCCACAAATGGTTTCTTGCCTTTATTTCCATCGGTATGAGAACCCTGCCCATCAGTATATGTGAATGGAAAGGTATTGACACGCAACGACAACTTACACGAGGCAAGGTACATAAACCCTAGCTAGAAATAATTTCTGGACCGGCTAGCTTAAAAAGCAATGCTAACGCATGTTTATAGTAAATTTACACGTGGAAGCAGATGGAAAGAAACGAGTCATGCCATGCTTGAGATTTCAAATTTATTTCTATATTTTAAATAAAACTTTGGTTTCGTAAAAATACTCCCTCTCTTCACAATTATAATAAGATGTTTTAACTTTTTCTGAAACACATGTTCTAGCTAGACGCTTTTCAATGTGTGGATTCACTTATTTGATCCGTGCCTTGAAGTATCGGGAGACAGTTTTTTTTTCTCTAAAAGAGAGTCATGATCAGTAAAACAAAATTGAAAATATAAACTATCATCTGATGGTTCAGACACCTTTATTACCTTCTTGAAGAGAGCACATATCGAGTGCTCGGCCGAGAACTGTTTTCATTTCCAATATCTTGTAAGAGGGACCGATGCACAAGCTTGCAATTTCGGATTTCTGCGTGGACACGATGACCCAGCTGCCTTTCCCAGTGTTAGGAAGGAAAGCCATCAAGTCATGCCACTCCGCCATGTTTGACAGGTCTTCCAGGACGAGGAGGTACCTCGCCTGTGTGACTAGCTTCTCGAAGTCATTGAACAGAACTTCTGGTGTGGCCTGCATCATCGTAACGAGACCCATACCTATGGATGCATGTTTCTGTTGCTGTTCTTTGGAACACTCTGCGGCATAGAACTGAGCCATCAAGCTCCTGATGAAGTCAAGTGGACTGAAAGGATGCATGAGTTTCACCCAGGCACGGTAGGTGAAGTATCTGCACATCTCTGGGTCACTGTAGGTATTCATGATGACGGAGGCGGTCCCATGAGCGCCGCCTGACCCCCATACTGAGATCACCTGAAGGTCCTGGTGGTCGTCGCCGATCTTCTTCTCGGTGATTAGCTGGGAGAGGTCGAGGCCCTGCACCCTCCTGTCGGCGTCCCTCGCCTCGGCGAGCATGTTGGACGCGGTGAGCGAATCGCCGACAGCAGCAGACGGCAGCAGCTGCTGCGCGACGGGGTTGGATCCGGTGTCGCTGATGAGGCTGTAGCGCGCAGTCCTGGTGCTCACCTCTGTCAACCTGGCCTTGAGCTGCTCGATCGTGTCAATCATCTCCTGATCCAGCGTCCGCATCCTCACCCGCGTACAGGGAAGGCAGATCCGCCGGACGCGGAACCAGAAGCCCGTATTCTGATTGTAGAAGTGGAGGGCAAGCTCGACCCAGTGCTCCACGTCGTCGGCCAGATCGCGCACCTGCCGAACCCAGGTCCGCGCCACCTGGTTCTCGAGGCGCTCCGCGTTGGCGACGTAGAGGAAGGATCTCAGCATCTCGAACTCCTCTCTGATGAACACCACCAGGTCGCGCGGTGTGCTCTGCGGCAGCTTCGCCTCCGCCTGGAACACGGTGTGACCCTCGCACAGCGTCGCCTCCACCACCGATTTGGCCAGCGCGACCGCCATGTCGGCCATGGCTGAGCAGGAGCTAGATCTTTCTTCCTCCTCGAGTGTGCGTTGATTCATGCTTGCGTGGTGTGTGGGTGGCGGGTGCTGGAGCCGCGGTTTGGTCAATGACAAGGCATCCTCTCATGTGGTGTGTGATCTCGATTATGTAAAGCCGTGTTTGGTGGGTACATACTCCTTCGTTCCACGCATAAGCCGTGTTTGATGATTGATTATGACATCAATCATCAAATTGATATATCACGAAAGTACATTTCAAATGTATCTAATTATATTACTTTTGTGTAATAAATACTGCTACCTTTCTCTATGAAGTTGGTCAATATATTAAAACTTAACTTATCGGAAAAGTTAAATGTACACTTATTTGCGTAGAGAGCACGCGGCTTGGGTACGTAATTATCTTGCTGGTGGAGCCAACCGACACAAGACACGGTATTGGATGGATTTTCAAAATGCAACGGCCGACCACTTTCGAGAGAATGGACTATTCAACATGGTGCCATTTCCTACGCGGTTCACAAATTTCAACCATGAATAGCTTTCTTGACGAGGTCTACCGAGCGTGTATTACGTGTACACCGCGCCCGTTCTTTAACCACTAACAATTGCAATAATTTGTTTTCTTGTGTAAACCCGGTAAGAGCTATGTCTATCTAAAGATATAAACAATGAGAGACGATTGACGCAGCATAACTTCGCCTCCGCCTGGAACCCCTTACACAGCATCACCTCCACCACCGACTTGGCCAGGGCGACCGCCATGTCGGCAATGGCTGAGCAGGAACTAGATCTTTCTTCCTCCTCGAGTGTGCGTTGATTCGTGCTTGCGTGGGGGTGTGGGTGGCGGACTGGCGGGTGCTGGAGCCGTGGTTATTTGGTCAATGTCAAGGCATCCGATCCTCTCATGTGATACATACGAGATCTCGATTACGTAAGGGCGTGTTTGGTTGGTACATACGCGGCTGCGGTGTTGGAGTAGTTATCTTGCTTGTGGAGTCAACTGACGGAAGACACGTAGTACTGGATGGATTTTGAAAATGCAATGGTGGACCACCACTTTCGAGAGTATGCCATCTGGACCTGACGCGCACAGCGGCACAACGCCTTTTTTTTACGCCACTAATTGCAAATGATTTATTATCTCTTCTGCGTTGAAATTTCCTAACATTACTCGATGGGCCGCCCAAAGTTTTATACCCTGTCGGTGTAAAGGGTAAACATCCAAGGGTATCAGTTTTTCCCTAAGGAAAGTATAGATTTCATCTAGGAGTTCTGGGAGCGGCTGTGGATCCGATCGTGATCTTCTCTGGTGGTTTAGGGTGGTTTTCGCACTTTTCCTGGGTTTCTTTGTAATTTCGTGTTTCTCTGGGGCCCTGTTTGTAAAGTGCTGAGCCTCCTGTTATTTGTATCGGATCCTTCAAAAAAAAAAAGATTTCATCCTGAAATGTCACACATCGGATACATTTCACCCTGAACTTTGAAACTGGCTAATTTCAATCCTGAAATCTACCAAACCGGACAAATAACCCCCTAAGATGGTTTTGCATAATTTGATGTTTTGTGCGATGACATGGCAATGATGTGGCGTTGGTCGGAAAATAACAACGCAGCATGGGCCCCACCTCTCATCTGCTCTTCTCTGTGCCGTTGACTCTCAGGTTCGGGCCATCAGGGGAAGGGAGTGTCGGGGATGGGAATCCATCCTTAGCGTGAGCAGTGTATCGAGCCGGCAGAGCTCCGACGGCACGACCCCGGACAAGTTTTTGAAGGAGAGGTCGAGGCGGTAGAGCCGGTAGAGCGCGCCGAGCGACGGCGGGATCTCGCCGGAGAACGCGTTGCGGGAGAGGAAGAGCAGCTTGGGCCGAGGAGCGGCGAGAGGTCTGGGACGTCGCCCGAGAGCGTGTTCCCCTTGAGGCTGAGCACGCGGAGCGCATCGAGCCTAGCGAGCGGCCGGAGCACGTGACCCCACGCCACGTCGGAGTGCCGCACGGGGACGGGCTGGCGGAGGCGTCTAGCTCGCCAGCGCGCCGGACCGGTCTGCGGCGACACGGAATTCGGTTAGCGCCGCGGCGTCGGAGTCCAGGGAGCTGACATTGGCGTGGCAGAGGAAGGCAGAGAGCAGCAGCGGCACGAGCAGCACAGTGCTGCTGCTGATGGCCTGCACCGCCCCTGGCCATGCATCGCGTCGTGGTCGTGGCCGAGCTCGTCGGCGCCATGGCCCGTGGCCATGCCGCCGAGGCCCTGCTGGCCGTATGTGCGCGCGCCGTCTCCTCGACGTGCTCCCCGTGCCCGCTGCGCGTCGGCTTGCTTGCGACGGACAGGTTGCGTGCCCTCGCACCACGGTGGCCACCAACCCCGAGCACCTCAAGCCCGCGCCCCGAGGCGGAGGTGCCCGTCGCCCCAACCGCCCGCGCCGCCTGCTACAGACGCGAACCCGCCGTTTTCCCACGCCGGCGCCCGCCCGCACTCGAACTAGGAGATGGCCGGCCGCCGCGGCGACTTGAGCTCCTGCTCGGTCAACGCATCCTGACAGGTGGGATCCACGGGAAAAATAACGGTGTTAGGACACCCGCCACGTCAACGAGCAAAAAACCGCCCCAAATCGACTCAAAATCGCCCAAATTCGAGAAAACCACTTAGAGGGGGTTATTTGTCCGGCATTGTAAAATTCAGGGTTGAAATTATCCAGTTTCTGTGTGACATTTCAGGGTGAAATCTATCAAGTTGGGCCTGATTAGCGTCCAAAGATTGCACTTTTATAATGGCGTGCAAATATGGGCCGGCCATGTCCCCGTGCTATCACACAAACAGCCCAGTGGGCCGTGAGATGAAGATCCAACCGCCCATCTCCCCGTTTTAATACCCGAAACCCTCTCCGAGCCCCAACCATCCTGCGCCGTCCTCCTCCTCGCCTCGCCGCGGCCAGAGCTCTAGTCGCCACCTCGAGGTAACCACTCCGTCGAAACCCTACTTTCCGACCCCTCCACCTTACGTAGATCCACACCTAGCTATCCTGGATCTTTGCTATTAGGTCGCATCTTCGATTTGTTGGCGGCGAAGCGCGAGATTTTTGTTCCGCTTCCTGAATTCCGTGTGTATGTGTGATGTTTTGGTCTGATCTGCAAGCTCTGTAGGGCCAGATAGTGTGTGTTTCGGTAGATCTTGGTTAATTCACTCCGGAGGTTTTGTTGGTTGTTGATGCTGTTTAGGGTTTTAGATGCGTTTTGTGTACTGCTAGTGGAATTGGGCACGTGTTACGGACTTGTGCGGTAGCAAGAAATTGTTTGGGACAAAGAGCATGTCCAGTGTTCTTGTTTCGTAAATATTCATGAATATCTCATGTAGAAGATGAGAATTAGGATAAACTCATACATGTTTGTGCTTCAGCGCGGGTGGTATTAACACGGAAACGTGCTGCTGAGAAGCCGACGTAATGGATTTGGCTTATGTTGTTTGTCGGTTTACAGGGTTGTGCCTCTATCTGCCAGTTAATAGTGATGCTCCACAGTCTTCTGCCCGATTTATTTGTAATTGGATTACGTTTCACCAGTTAGTTACTGATCATCATACCTGCTTTGTGTACCATGGCAATTGCTTTGACTCACCTTCCAAATGTATGTTGATATGAGTTTTCAAACACATACACGTAATTGCGATGCATGTTTGTTTTCTGCTGAGTGACGTAGCTGCGCTGAGGGGTTGATTTGATTCGTTAGTTCACTGTAATTCTCCCTCATTCGGCAAAAATAATTACTCCTATTAGCTTGTTCTTCGGTGTCCTGTATCTGATATGTGCTTACAGAGCTTTGTGCTTGATCCTATTGGTGTAAGCTACCTAGTCTTTGTGCGTATTGTTGCACTGTTTGATTGTTGCTTTTGTTCTACTCATGGCTCCCTTTTTTGTTTGTACTTATCTAAACAATACAATGTTTCAAAAGCTGTTATCTTCACTGTGAATCAAAATTATGAGACTTGTGAACCAAAACAATGATTTCTTTTATGATTTAGGGCTATTCTTATGTTACTCAGTATTGTTGTCATTGCTCTCAGCTGTCAGTGTAGTGATATAATTTCCGATTTGGTTGTTCATTGCCCATTGATCAGCTGATACCATGATTTGGCCTTTTGTGTTCTTACACTATTCTCTTCTGTGCCATTATATCACTTACAGCATTCTTTTGAGACAAGATGGCGTCTTCCTTCAATGTCAACTCTGAGGCTGGCCTTAAAAAGCTTGATGGTTACCTTCTGTCTCGCAGCTACATCACTGGGTATGTGTTTCACGCCATCCTGTTTGCTAATAGGTTATATCTTTTTGCACCAGTCTTACTGTGTAATATGTTTCCTGTAGATACCAAGCTTCCAAGGATGACATGGCTGTGTATGCTGAATTCTCGCTTCCCCCGCCAGCAAAGTACACCAATGTTGTAAGGTGGTACAACCACATTGATGCACTTCTAAAGCTGAGGTATGCACTCAAGCTGATTTTAATTCAGAATAGTCTGTTCATTTTTCCTTTGTCATGTTAAGTGATGTTAATACTTGAAAATGGTCTACTCATATCCAGCGGAGTTACTGCAGTGGGTGAAGGTGTCAAGGTCGAGTCATCAGCTGTCCGTGAAGCATCAACTTCTGATGTTACCAAGGGAAAGGTTGCAGCCATAACCTGCAATTTTGGATAAAAGTTATAAACTGTTTTGCATATTCGTAATTTTGGTGCTGGCTGAACCGTTTTCATTAGTCAGAAGCTATTAGCATTTGTTTGGTTGATACCTTACATTGTCACAAGTATAACTTTCATTTATCTTGCAATTGCAGGCTCCTGCAGCTGATGATGAAGATGATGATGACGATGTTGACCTTTTTGGTGAGGAGACCGAAGAGGAGAAGAAGGCATCTGAGGAACGTGCCGCCAAAGCTAAGGCTTCTACCAAGAAGAAAGAATGTATGTTATCCAACATCTTTTGAATTTTATTATCTTGTGTATAGTTTTATGGCATTTTATTTGCAAAGCATTTACATTTGGTACTCCCAAGTCCCAATATCATATTGTTTCAGCTATTGCTTTGTGTCTCGAAATTCAGAACTCATAATTACTGAATGTCATCCTACACTGTTTGTATTATTTGTAGCTGTTCACGTCACTTCATTTTCAAAGCTTGTACATTTGTTAGTCCTAATATTGTATTGTTGAAGCTTTTGTTTTGTGCTCTCAAAGTTCAGCATCAATAGTAACCCGGTATATTTATCATTTTAGCGGGGAAGTCCTCGGTTCTGCTTGATGTAAAACCATGGGATGACGAGACTGACATGGTCAAGCTGGAGGAAGCAGTGAGAAGCGTCAAGATGGAGGGCCTTTTGTGGGGTGCTTGTATGTCTCTGTGCTTTCTTATTGCCCCTTTTTTCGTCATCATATTAGCTGCGTTTTGTAACATGGAGTATTTACCATTATGTGCAGCCAAGCTCATGCCAGTTGGATATGGCATCAAGAAGCTTCAAATCATGATGACCATCATTGATGATCTTGTCTCAGTCGACACTCTCATTGAGGACCATCTGTGCGCTGAGCCAGCGAACGAGTACATCCAGAGCTGTGACATTGTTGCGTTCAACAAAATATGTGAGTTTCTTCAGCTCCTTTAATTTCTTAGCTTAGCTGTGATGGGACTGGTTATACCCAGCTGATCTAGATATTATGACCTTATGAGTGCGTGTCTTTCCTCTCCATGTTGTCAGAAATAATACTAACAGTGCAATCATGTATCTGTTTCTTATCTCCATTTCCTCTACACCATGCGTGTTTTTATGGTTGCGCAAAACAACAATTTTGTGCACATATTAATCATTAAATTTACGTTAAAAAAAAACGTTGCTCCTTTTGATCAGGTTGGTTTAACACTAACTTGGATGATCCTGTTTCTGTTGCAGAAATCTTCCCTGAGGCAGGCGATGGCGGTCAGTCGAATAATGCAGTAGCACAATATATCAACTGATTTCTGTTGGGGTGTTGCCTAAGAAATTCCCTGTGATGTTTTTGGACCATTGGTCGAGTTGCGTCGTAGTATTACTACCGAGTGTGCATCTCCGTATATGAAACAAGTGGTTAGACTTCTGTTGCTATTGTCTTCTATCTGCTGTTTTCCTGGGAACACTGCGTCTGCGTGTAAACTCTGCTGCGTTTCCCTGCTTATGCTTGTGTCTGACACCTGTATAGTGAGCATCTCCACTCCCCCAACGGCCCCTCCTGTCCCGACTCCCAGCCAGGTTTGGACACAAAAACTGTCTCCAGCGGCCTACCTCATTTGTCCGGACGAACTGAAAATCTTTTCAGCATCCCCTTGTCTGAACCAAATTTCGGGGCTGTATCATGGTGCTGCACACGCCTGTCACATAGGACTCTGAGGCGGTGATGTATACATAGAGAGAGAGAGAGAGAGGGAGGGGGAGAGAGAGAGAGACGTCATGGAGAGAGAGAGAGAGAGTTGACACCGGACGTCATGGAGATAGAGTTGACACCGAATGAGTAAACAATGTTGGTGGCGAAGCGTATCGAATGGCGAGCTGTCAGGCGCAAATGCAAGAAGGAAAGGAAGAGTCAAGGGCTCCACCTAGAGCTCATTGACATCGACATGGTGACCCATTTCAACCAAGGGAGCACCACCGCCGGCTCTTCTTGGAGCTCCTTGCCGTCTTCTCCAGAGTAATTCCGCGAGGAGCCCACAGCCCTTCCACAGACACGTTTCTCCTCCCCTGAGACGGGCGAGACTGAGCCCGTTGACCCCAACGCGGTCTACTCTAAGATTGCGCTCGTCGACCATGACCGAGAGCGTGGACAAGGCCTCGACCTCAACCAGAAGTCCGCAACGGATTGGACTTATGTATATCTAAACTGTCCAGCAGGGGTACATGTCTGTTGTTCGGTGATGGTGGTGGTGGCAATATAGTTGACAGAATGACTCACGCTGGCTCCGGCAATCACGAGGTGTGTATTCATAACTTTTTGTATCGGCAATGTGCATTTGTGCATTGACTGATGCCATGTGAATTCTGTGCACTGAATGATGCCGGCAATGTATATGTTTGCATAGAGTGAAGACGATGCCGCCATGTTGTTCATCATCAATGGTGGCGAGGCCGCACAAGATGAACAAGTGGAAGAAGAGGAACGAGAGATCATCCATATTGAGACCGGTAAGAAAAGCAAAACAATGAGAACCACAATAGGTGCATCGTGGAATAAGTATGAGAATTTGGTGTTATGTGAGTCTTAGAAGGCAATAATCTTAGACCCAGTTACCCGCGCACAACAAAGTCGTGAAGCATATTGGCAAATGATTCACCATGAATTGGATAGGCTAAAGAAATACCCTTCATACGACAAAATAATGGTAATAGATGAGAGTTCTACTATATCACATAGGTGGGTGTCAAGATGTGCAATTATTATGGGTGCTATGATAAATTATCTAAAGAAATAGTAAGAGTGACGAGACGACTATCAATTGAATAAGATGCTAAAACTATGTTTAATTTAGTATGCAAAAATTCATACGTATTGACATGAGAAAAGCTTAATCGATTTAAAATTAGCAATACCAAAACCACAATGAGCGTACTATGTTTTGCCCCACGAAATCTCTCTGAGCTCTCGTCTCGAGTGTCCGCTGCCGATTCCCATCAGGATAATGTAGATTGAACATCTGAGCGATTCACCGACGATACGCTCGCAACTCACCAGAGTTGAGTTGACCTGAGTATGCATGTGATAGATATGTACGTTTGTTACAAGATTCACATCCCGATTACTTATCGTATCCTCTTGGTCAAAGATGGCACGGGATTCAGGACCCCATCGTGGCAGCTTCTCGCTACTTCCAGCCTCCCTAGGGATCATATCGATCATCATATTTCTATGCGTCGATCCATCCACCAATGGCGAATCATGAGTGTCCCTCCACTGTCCAGACAAGACATTCTTGCACAGCCACTCAGCTCGAATGGAAAATTCAGGCTTTGCAAGCTGCGACTAAAGAACTGGATGTACTACTAGTAGCAGGTGTAGCTCTTGATAAGCAAACTCGATCAGGGCAGGCAAGCCCCTGGGATAACTTATCTCATTCTCTCCACTCGTGGATCCCTAGGATCTTTCCTTAACTAACAAAGACCACATATCTAAACAGAGAAGAGCTCCTCCCTACTGAATTTTGAAGAAGATATGCTATAAATTTGGGTTACAAAATATCACTACTATTTGCTATTTGTGCAAAATGTAAAAGTAAACATGTCAGTTTATTTTCACAAGTCATGAATGATCATATCTTCAAAAAGAAAATTTAACTGCATAAACTGCATGCCACATCCCACATACATGATTGTTTTGTAGAATTTTGAAGAAAAAAATGAGAAAGGTTGGTACAGAAATTATAACTGTGCATAACCGAACCGCAAAAAACCTAACCGCAACCGAGTTTGTGGTTTTTTCAGTTTTACAGTTAGGTTTAGGTTAGCAAAAGAGCTAACCGTAAGGGCCTCGGTTAATTTGGTTTAAAACCGAAATGTTTCTGTCAGAAATAGACCACATAGTAACGTTTTGATTTCTCTCTCCACTCTTAAACTTCGCCTCTCTCAGTTTAGGTCTTTCACGGACAAAAATAGATACCGTCTTCCTGAGTGGAAAGGAAAATTTCTGATCATATGGATACTTTTAAATGGAATTTATTTTACACAATATTATTTACTGTCAAATCCATGTATGCGGACTTTATGAATGGGCATACTAGGTTTTCACGAAATACCCGTGAAAACTAAAAATGCCCTTAAAATTAATATTTTTATGCGGTTCCTCACCAGAAGATTTTGCTCACTAATGATACTCTTTTTTTTTAAAGGGTTGATAAGATTTTGCTCACTAAGGATACTCTTGCTAAGAGACAATGAGCTGGATATAAGAATGTGTGAGTTTTATAATGTTGATGAGTCGGTGGAGCATCTACGTATTTCCTGTCCTTTTGGACGTTTGATTTAGAGGGTAGTTCATTTTACTTTCAGTATACCTCCCCAACCAATATTACTAATTTGTTTGGATTTGGTTAAATAGGGTTGATAAGATAACAAAAGCTGGTTTTGCTTTACTTTGGGCTGAATCGTTGAAATGATGTTTTGTTTAGTAAATCTGGAGTTGCACACTTTTTGCAGGTTATCCACAGAGCTACCTACTGGATCCACATGTGGTCCTTCGTGAAGCAGCGGAAACATATAGGGCCTCTTTGATTCGTAGGATAGGAAAATCGTAGGATTCCAATGTCATGCACACTCCAATCTTATACTCCCTCTATTCCTGAATGTAGGGTGTATAGTTTTCTACACGAATATTAAGATATGGGTATTTGGCATACGGTGTACTCATTTTCTTCTGGAAAAAATTGGGAGATATGAGTTCCTAATAGACACAAATTGAAAACAATACACCCTATAAATTAGGATTCGTTTGTGGATGGGTACAATTGTCCATAACTCTCATTATACCATACATTTTGGAATTTTTCTGGAAAAACTATACGCCTTACATTAAGGAACGGAGGGAGTAGGATTTTGCATTCACCAAAGTTTGTTTGATTTCATTAGATTTCCTATGGAAAGCAGTACAATGATTCCTATAGGATCCAATCCTACAAATCAAATGACCAAGATAGAAAATTTCCTATAGGATTCATTCCTCCACAAATGCTTTGTAATTTCTTTGAATCAAAGGAGCCCATAGATTCTGGATGCAATCGTCTGATGATGGTTGTACGAGCTATCTTTAACAAGGGTGGTTGACGGCATTTTAGAAAATTGCAAAATGTCTCTTTTGTTTTGTATGTTCCGTTGTGGATTCATGATATCATATTTTGTAATCCATGAGTTTTAAACTGATGCTTCCAATAACTTTTTTATAAATTTATAACCGTGTGCATGGTTTTAATACAGAGGCCTGGGCCTTGTTCCCCTTTTGAGCAAATCAAAAGGTGCACCAGAGTTTACAATTGAATTCCAGTTGGTTCAACCCGTGACTTTGTGGGATTTATTAAAGTTGAATGTGGGGATACTTAATTACTCCCTCCGTTCGGAAATAGATGTCTTAGCTATCTCAAAATTTGGATATAGAACATCCAAATTTTGAGATAGCTAAGACATCTATTTCCGAACGGAGGGAGTATAAAATTGGCTCAACCTGCCATTTGTTTTACAAATACATATGGTACTACAAGAATATGCCAATCATGACTCGTCAATATTTCAAGCTCAAACTAAGCTTGTGTTGGGAGTGGGCATTTTCACCTGATACATCTGTACTTTGCAGTGCACTCATATTCAATGGCACATCGGCCTTTGCCAAAGGTGTAGAGTGTTGCTTGGAACCCACTCATGTGTACCTCTTTTTTTCAGAGTTGGGCGCAAACACACACGAATGTGCCGGGGGCTGCCTCTGATCGATCCAAATGCCAATGGTGATTTGGGATCGATGCTGCGCCCCCAGCTCCAGGCTAGCTTTCCACTTTTGGCTGTTTTGCATGTTCCAAGAACCCTAGTTGCTGTACCCTTTCTGTCCATTCATGGTACTTATATTCCATTGCACCGTGTTCTTGAGATTGACCACATTGATTAGACTAAAGCACATGAGGCCGGGTCCACTTCATTACTGCATGCACTAATTACTATAGCCTCTTCTATCCCACAAAATGACAAGAAATTACATATAAGGGGCAAAAAAAAGGGGGGGGGGGGGGGGGTATATATATGTGGAACATGGATATATCTTTGCCTTCAAAAAACGGAAAGGAAACAAAAGCGAATTAAGCTGAAATTTAATCCCTTCTATGAACATCAGCTCAGATCTTGTGGACATACGTAGACGTGTGATCTTTGTTCAGCAGTAATCCTTTATCTATCTGATCCATTCGCCGTTCTGTTCCGCAATATGGATTATTATGGGATCCATCATCTTCTATCTATCAGATGCATGCAATCAGCAAAATTTACATCATATCCAAACTTCAGTACTTGTCACACGTTTGATTCAACCTACCAATAGAGATTTTCGGTTAATTGGTTGGTGAACACAATTCAATGGTAACATGATATCTATATGAACTTTATAGCTTACCATTTCACACCATAATGATTTTGACCTTATGTCAGCGTCTCGGTTTACACCTCAAGAACAATGACTGCAAAACAAGCAAGAAAAATACACTCGTCAGTTCATGCTATAAACACTAGAAGAAGTGCGACTATCTATTGCATGCATGGGTCTGATCAACGTGAGTACAAAGTAATCATCATCACTCCGTGATGCACTAATTTGTTAAGGCAGTGGTGAAATTAACTTAGCAACTTACAATCTGAATCTGTTTTGTCCCACTTGCAGGCATCTTCTCCATTGTCATCCTCCTCCTCCTCGTAGCAACCATCCATTTGGATCTTCTCCATTGGTTTGTCCTCTAGGTAGTACTTCCTTGACGATGATGCCGCGTTGCTAGGGCGCGGGGCGCTCATCTTCTTGTGAAGCATCGTCTTAAACAACTACACATGAGAGAAAAGATAACAAACAAGGTAACAAAAACACATTAATTTGCATGATCGATGACAAAGAAACAGTGTATACTAAGATCATGCATTATGATTTGTACCTTCTCCAGTTTTGTTTCGACTGGATCCTTGAAGCTAGGCTGTGGCGCGAAGCCGCCGCGGCAGGCGAACATCTTCTTGAGGAGGAACTTGAAGGACTTCTGCTTGACGCCGCCACCGCCGCCGGTTGCGTTGCCGAGGAGCTCCCTGGCCTTGCTGAGTATGATCTGCGTGTCCGGCGAGAACTCCGCCCCGTTCTGTCCCGCGTCGGCGGCCTGCAGCCTGAGCGAGAGCCGCCGGTCGACCTCGAGGCTGGAGGGGCAGTTGAGGAACCTGTCGAGCGGCAGGTTCTGCTCCTCGTCGCCGGCGCCAGCGGTGGAGCCGCGAGCGCTCGACTTGGACTTGGCGCGGCGAAGCAGTTTGTTCAGCGCGTCCTGGAGCTTCTTCACCTCCTCGACGGTGAAGTCTGGCACCGCCTGATCCTCCGCCGGCGCCGGCGTGGGCTGATGGTCGTTTCCGAGCGTCCCGATGGATAGCAGGCTCCAGTCCCCGGCGCCCTTGTCCTCGCGAGCGTACTCCTGGTCGCGGCAGTGCTCCCGGGCCGGAGCATCTGCAAACACACACGCGCGCGGGCACGTACGTCAAAACGCATGCATGAGCTTCTATACTACGTACTCATTCATCGATCAGGATGAAGAAGAAAGCATAGATAAAGCAATGCATGGAACGGATGACTTACTGCGAGCCGAGCTCCCCGCCGGGGCGGCGGCGGTGGGACGCTTCTTGTCTTGTTTAGTATTCAAGCGATGTTGCACCCAGTTAATGATCTACGAAACAAAACCACCACTGCAAATTCAAGAAACTATACAAGGAAGAAGAACTGTCATAGCTGAACACTGTAAGAATGAGCTTACCCCCATTGATTCTTGCTTGAAGCTACTGGCCGCTACCTTCTTCGACCGATCAGAAAAGCTGTGAATTCGCGCAATGTAAACCGCAAGAAGGATCAGAACAGCAGCCCATGCGCAGCAGTTTCGGGGTTTTGCAGGTGGTGCCCTCGGTCTGCCTGGTGATCTACTGCATGCATCGGGACGGAAGTTTGGGAGCTAGCGAGTCTAGTACTAGGGGAGGGACTTGGATGCAGCAAGGGTCCCCTACCGCCGGTGAATTAAATAGGGCGAGTGAGAGTCTAACTACAGTAGAGAAAACCAATGGCTGGCTGGCTTGATCGTACCGTGGCCAAATTGCATCGACCGGTAAGCTTTTTCTTTAATCCAAGCATCGACTGGTAAGCTTTTTACTATCCAAGCATCGACTAGTAAACTGACATGTATACTTGAGGCTACCTCAGGGTCCCCCACGCAGAAAAAGAAAGGGGCTGCCTAGCTAAGGGGAAAAGGACAAAAGGGTGCAATGTTGTTTAATTAGGAGCCGTTAATTAGTGGAAGCATGTATCAAATTACTGCTTCCACGAATCACAGCGACGATCGAGTAGTACATTTTTTTATCACCGTGGCTGCATGGCGATGGATCTGGCAGTAGTGTGCCGTACCATATGGTTGGAGCTCCACGGTGTTCTGGATGGAACTAATTTCGGATCACGTCCGCCCTTGAGAAAAGCTGCGCCCTGCAGCATAGTTCCAGCAAAACCGGCGGGATATATACTACCACTAGCCACTAGGTCGCCCGTCCACCACCGCGACCAGGTGCCCGGCCGCTGCAGCGGCGAAGAGCCTAGCTAAAGCCCTGGAACCGAAGCAGGGGTACGTGGCGGGAGCGCGGCCGGTGGATATACGCGGAGAGCCAGATCCTGGGGCGCGGCCTACGTGGGCTCACACGGACCCAGCCATCCGAGCTCTAGTTTAACCATGCATGGCCGCGCTCGCCGGAGATCGGGCTCGGCGCCGCCACTTAATTACGCCCACCATGCCGCCAAGCGATCGCTCCGGTATTTAGGACGGGGGGAGGAGGGTTACGGGATTGGAGGGGAGGGGGCCTCGATCGTGGGGAGCGATTAATATTGTAAGCACGCCGCTAATCACTATGCTCCGAGACTAATGGTGGTGGTTGACGGCGAGGAACCGGTGATTAAACAAGCAGGTGTCAGCCCGACACGAGGTGGTCGTCTGGTCGTGACACTTGGCTCCCAGGATCCTGCTTGCTGCACAAGTCTTGCATGGCCACCCACGCAGGGCAGGGCGTAGATCCGGCCGACGCACGCACGTACGTATATCACACCATTTTAAAACAGAAATTATCGTGCGTCCGTACGTGCTCCATGTCAAGGATCTGCTTTTTCTTCATTTCTTTTCTTATATTATGTCAAGGCTTTGGTAGTGGTAGGAAAAAAAAAGGGCTGTGCTGCTGGTAGTGGCCTAGTCGTCGTTCTCCTCAATGATGACAGTGTGTGCCACACGCGGGGAGGTGGCCAAGCGGGGGGGGGGGGGGGGGGGGGGGTGACG
Organism: Poa pratensis; assembly: GCA_947311845.1. Lineage (NCBI taxonomy): Eukaryota > Viridiplantae > Streptophyta > Magnoliopsida > Poales > Poaceae > Poa > Poa pratensis. The sequence goes on from CAMZMU010000093.1 coordinate 24,743,045, forward strand.
TTGTCGGTGGTGCCTGTGGCTACGCAACAGCAGCTGCCCAACCTGCAGAGTCTCGCGGTGCTGCCTCCTCCGCCGATCGGTAACGCCCTCGCCAGCTCGGGCCACATCTCGAGTTTGGTGAGGTTCGACTCGTCAATGGCGGCTTGGAGGTCGGGGTCCATCCCCTCTTCCGCGGGCAGAGGCGGTGCTTGGGCCCCAAAGTAGCGGACCAATCTGGATTGGGCTCGGACTCCCCCTTGATGGCGTCGAAATCAACATCGTGGTCCTCCTCCTCGTCCATGGCGTTGTAATCGTCGTCCACCACGGCATCCTCCGGCCCCGACGCCTAGGCCGCGAAGTAAGGGCGGCGTAGCTCGTCATGCTCTGCCTCAAACCATTGATCCCATAGATCGAAATCGATGGCGTGTGCGGGGTCGTGAAGGAGGTCAGGCGGGAGGAAGGTACGACGCCGTTGAATCTCTCGTAGCCGTGCCCGGCCGGAACAGGAAATGGTCGGCACCAGAATGCGACGGCAATTGAGATGTCAGCCGCCCGGGAGGTGCACGTCGCCCAACGGGAGCGGCTCCGCGATTTCCTAGTACAGCTGGGCCACCTCAGTCGAGACCGTCTCGCGGTCCCGACGGCGACTGGAGGAGGACCCGACCTCTTTGTCATTACGGCCCTCCACCACGAGGGCTTCATGGCCGGCGACGGGGAGCTAGGGCTGGGGAGCTCGGGCTAGGGTTTTGCGGCTAAGGTTTGGTCGCGGGAGTGAGGACGAGTGAAGTCGGGACATGAGTGAGATGGGGACGGCTGCCGGTCCCCATTAAAAAGGACGCGGTGAGGTAGATGAGGGGGCCTGGGTTGCTGGCAGGTGGCCCCGGGACAGACATCAAGGGACACACGGGCAGGTCCTCCTTCGTCCACGTGGACCGCAAAACCGGCCCAAGTTTGGTCTCGATTCGGGGTGTGGCGGACATGTCCGTGGCCAAATGTCCATTCGGGGAGGCCCGTTGGGACGTGCTCACTGCTCAGTGTCCCCCGGCACAGAAACGAATGTGTCCTATGTGGCACGATATACAGCACCCCACAGTCCGTTTAGTTAGCTCGACCATTCATTTCCTGAAAAAAAAAAACTTTCTGCAACTGGGCTTAAACGGGACTAAACGGTGCGCCGTTTACATCTCTACTCAAGCCCCACTTTTCGTCGCAGCACATCGTTCTGGCGCACTGTAGTATCGGATAAAAACAGTTGCGCAAAACGTTTGGACCGGACTGAAATATCGCGGTACAGATAACTTCAGGACCATAATTTGTAAACAATTTCTTCCGTCTGCTTTCGGAATCTAGTTTGGCGATTTGCTTTGCACAGAACATTTGGGTGAGCTCAGCTCAACTTATACGCTATCCATCCAAAGTTGATATTTTAGGGAGGGGCATGTTGGTGCAACTGAAGATGAGCTGATCAATCTTGATCAAGGCATTCAAACTATACAGTATGCTACGCGCGGACCTCCACGAACTCTATATGTACACCCAAAATCCACATCTCCAGTACTACCCACAGTACAGGACCAATCGCCACTACGACTCGGACCCTCCACAGCACACCTCCGTGCAGCACTCGTAGCAGCCGAGGCACGAGAGCGCTGCGCAGATCTGCGCCATCATGATGGCGCACTGGTCGTTCATTTTGTTACACGCCTTGATGCAGCACATGCAGCAGAGGCAGTCGGCGACACGACTGCAGCACCCGCCCGCCTTCTTGAATATCTTTAGCGTCTCCGGCGGTTTTTCGTTGCCAAAGCCGGCGAGGAGATTTTCCCTGGTGGCTGCTTTGTCACCAAATCCTAGTCTTAGAACATGAAGCGGGATCCGTAGCGGCTCATTAGCTCCTTTTGCTCCCTTCTGTTTCTGCTTGACCTGTTCAAGCACACAAAGTTTTGTTAGAAATGTCCCAAACCCAATGAAACATCAATATACGATGAAATTTTTCTCTAGGAACGATGTACAGCCTCGAAAAGAGAGCAAATAATCTGTAGGACATACCTTTTGTGTCTCCGAATTGGTTTCAAGTGCAACCATGCTTGTGTACTCTGAAAGAACGCTATGGTGTATGCTTAATCTCATCACCTGTGAAAAAGAAGGAAACGAGTTATTCAAGAACTATGGGACCATATAATATCAACTGAATCAACTCAAACCAAACAATACAAGATGTGCAACACGAACAAGAAGCTATATGGTAATTAAGGAGAACCAGCTCCGATCCATAAATGAAACAGAAACTGATCACCATGTAAGCAACAACCACAACTTTAAATATATTCAATTTATAAACAACTTTTCACAGTTCTTCAGATGGAAGAAACATATAGTAGCTTTGATTGAAAATAATAGCAACTTGTGAAAACCAATAAACCTTTCTACTTGTCTACATGTATGATATGTGGGTACTAGAACTACTCATGTTTTGCTGCTTCTTTAACTTTGTGCACCATACCAAGTTCAGTAGAGGTTTAAAGCCACAAAAAAGCAATGCAACAATTGGCTTAGCCTACAGCTCACCTTTCTCTCCAATTGTTTGTCTCCAGAGAGCCATGCCTTTGCTGTGAGAAGAGCAATCTGCTGTGCCGCCAAAAACTGAGATCCATAAACAAATAGAAATGGAGATCTTGTCAGCATACTCTAGGATAACTGTATAGTCCTAAAGCATTTAATACCACTTAAGCCTGAGATTTAAATCATCTCCACAGAATTAAATAAAGACATTTCGCAAGTACACGAATGAATAGCAAAAGTTGAGACTCCTAGTACAAAGTAGCAAGTTTGAGCATCTTACTTTATCAAGAGGCATGTCGTCCTTTACATGCTGGACCTTCAGTTCAAATGAGATTTCTGTCATGTCAGCCAAGTTACCCTTTGCTATAACCGTCTCAGGGAACTTGCCTCGGTATTTTCCAGATACACATAAAGGAGACTCTGCCGACATGTCAGGAATGTACTCAGAATCCACCTGAACAGAAAAAAGTCAATAATATGACCATCAAACATATATAGATTGTTTCTAGCTACACTTGCAAGATCTTGACCACCTCCCATCATTTTGCTTGGTTAAAAGTTTCTTAGAAAATAGATTGGTTGCTCAAAAGAGCAGCATAAGAAAGTTTAATGGAGGTGGTAAGCGTGTATGGTTTAATCCACATCTATGCACTGATGGAAAAGTTATCTGAGCTGTATAAATAGGATACCGCAACATAATGTGCCTACAGCATTGTAAGACATGAACGTGATACCAGCAAGAACTGCATAATGCAGTTTACCGGAGCCAATAATGTTAAGGGGTAATTTTTATCACAAGCATCCCTACTACACAATGAAATTCACAAATTTAAATAATTTTAGATCTATGGGGCATGAATGGAAATGTAATTAACCATGCACATACTCACTTCAAAATCATCAAGATATTAAGGGGCTCTCTTTTTATCACAAGCATCCCTACTACATAATGAAATTCACAAATTTAAGTAATTTAGATCAACGGGGCATGAATGGAAATGTAATTAACCATGCACATACTCACTTCAAAATCGTCAAGATATTTTGTAGCGTCAATGGAGATGTTTGCCACTATTGTATTTGACGCTCTCCTGAACCACTTAAGTATTCGGCTCTCGACTGATCCTGGATAAAAAAAATAGAAAAGAATTGGTGGTACTATCATGAAGATTTACCAAGTGAGTTCAACAAATTATGTATATTTTTATTAGTCCAATTAATGCATACAATAAATGATTGGTTAATTTTTTATTTTCTGAAAAACGAATTTCATATTTTCAAATCAATCATGTTTTTAGTACAATTCTCAGTAGAGCTTTCCATCTAATAGTTAGGAGGGGACATAAAAAAAGGACAGCGTCATTTATAAAAAAAGGCAAAATCATGATCAAAGTGTGCAGTGGAGAATATAAACTGTATAGTAGCTCTCAGCCTATAAAGCAAAGAAGTTTCTGAGGAAAACTTTTGACCCCTCTAAGAAAAACTTGGCCTATATCAGGACTTCCTCAGATAAATGGTCTTTTAGGTGGAAAGATTGACATATTTCTGAGACTTCGAATATCACCTCAGTATTTTTTTTGAATAGATAGCAGATGAATATTCATATTTGCCGCATATCATCTAATCTTTTCTTCTGTTGAAATTATCATAACATCTAATCAAATAATAAATCCATAATATATACCTCATGGACAAGAAGAAACTTCCAATAATGCACAAAGAAAATACTCAAGCAAGCCAAAGAATAAGTCTACATAATATGCAGATCAAAGTTTTCAATTCAAAGCTCAGAAAAGGGGCACAGCATGTAGTGTGCTAATTCAATAAAACTGTAGGGGCGGGTTTCAGTACCTATTTCGAGTGCAGCGTCATAATGCCCCTTGCCAATTGATGCCAGCATGCGCAAGAAATAATGGTTGCAATATAAACCTAATATTTGAAATGAGGGTGTTGCAAACAATTAGAAAAGAACACAGCCAATTACTGAGTAATGAAGAAAAAACCAAACACTAAAAGCATAGTACGTCTCAACTCTCAAGACAAATTGACAATTATAAATTACGACACTAAGTTGTTTGTAAGCTTCCTTTTAAGTGGGAACAAATATATGCATATCAGCATAGAGAAAAATCAGGCCAATAAGCTTAAAAACGAACTCTGTTTATGCCTAAGAACTAGGATATAGTTCCAGAATTCAGAAACTAAAATATGTACTGGAAGGTGCTCCTTAAGATTACCTAGTCCAAAAGTAGAAATCCGGGGAGATTTAGATCCTCTACTAATGAGCTCAGTTTGCATAGTTTGACAGATGTTGTGTTCATCATCAACCGATCCATCAGTCATAAGAAAGATTTGTGGAAGCACGTCATGGACACTTGACAATAAAGCCAATGCCTTACATGAGACGAAAAAGGAGAATATGAGACAACACAAATAGAGAGATCAAGAATAATATATGCCCACCCAATTAAGATCATATTCAAAAAATACCTCACTCAAAGGATGCATAATATCTGTGCCACCCTCAGCAACAAAATTTTGGTTCATCCAATCAACAGCACCTGCTATTGCCTTTTCATTCACTTTCTCTAAACAGGATGAGAATGAATGGAGCTCGTCATTAAATGTTACAATGTTGAAGTAATCTCCTTCCGCAAGTTCCGAAAGAGCCATAGACACTGCATCTTTCACGTTCTCAAGAGGTTTCCCTTGCATGCTTCCACTTGTATCAACAACAAACACAACTGCCTTTTTGAAGACCTATTGGATTGCTTTGATGAGATAAAGTACAAAGAAGGCACATATCGTGAAACAAAAAAAGAAGAAAAATTGTTCGGATAAACAAAATTTACACATAAAAGTTACTCCGGTCACATCGATGTTTCTTGTGACTTCAATGATGTAAGAGAAGTATCAAGCTAGCACTTTCTATCAGCATTTCTCTAGGGCAAAAGAACACAATTGAACAGCAAAATATAATTATTTCAAGATCACAACTGTGTCCGATCGTGGGATCATGATAACAGTACTTTTGCATTAGCTTACCAGTAAGGTTACAAAAGATCCCTGCCTTTAAAATAGAACATTTTCCAGGTGCAGACATCTCAATCAAGGAAGATGAGCTTCATTACATTAAATTAACTATGGAGTGCAACAAGAAACAAAGTAAAATCAGCTAACCTTTCTATTGCCACTTCCAGGTAAAAGGAAAATGCTGAACCTATCTCTATCATCATAATCCTGTGATGTTGGGGGCTGCACGAGGATACCACCAGACAAGTCGCCGGAGTAAACCTACAGACACACGGATGCATAGTCAGCAGCAAACTTGGACATCAAGTTGCGACAAATCTACATGACAGTTCATCGTCTTCTGCTTATGAATTATTTCCTTTAGCTTGCAATGAAAAAACGAATATTCACAGGAATAGTGAAGCTAATCAAGATCATAGCAGGATTAACTTACACTGTAGGAAAAGGTGAAATCTTTGCTCGACCAATTCTCAACAACTGCTTCATGCAGGAAAGACAATTTCTCACCCTGCCTTGCCTTTTCCTGAAAGCAATACGAAGATTAAACATTTGCAAAGGCTCTAAGATGCATTCAAATGCAGATAAAAGAAGTTATCTAGGCAGCAAGTTATAACTGGTTACCTTCAACGGGTGGCTTGTGCCCTGCAACAAAACCTCTTTACTGAATCCACTATTCACAGTCAACTGAATTTTCTCCCTCTTCATGAATACTTTTGGTAATGGGTTGACAAAGTATGGGAAACGGAAAGGTATGTCGACCGAAAAACGTCCATTGTCATAGTGTAACTTCTGAGACCATCTAACTGTGGCAAAAATATCCACTCCACCCTCCACCTTGATTTATATGACAGCAGAGCATCAGCAAAGTTACATTTTCATTTAAAGAATTAACACTGGATGAGCGGAAATATATGTGTGTATGCATATAACAAGTACCTGTGGTATTGTCAAGCAAAACATGTGGGGTTTCAAAAGTCCCCCACTACCAGCTTTTCCAATATTCTGCATGGTTTGGTCTTCTACTTCAATTACTTGAGTATTGTACGATCTTCTTCCAATAGTAACCTCAGCGCCTAGAATTGAACCCTATTAGCCAAACCGTTCTTAGGTTGAGATCATCACATCATATAATTACAAATAATAACCATATAAAAACACAAGGTAACCTATGCTTCATTTGATGTATTTTTTTCTTAAAGGCCAATGAGGAATATATTATACAGGAGGTGACATGTAAGTATTAACAAAATAATGAACTTCTGCATTATTTGTAACTATTGCATTGTTAAATTCAAGCAATCAAATAACTTTTGTAAGAAGAAATGTAATTTTAGTGCAGGTGCTTGAGTTTTTTTACACTAAATTTAAGTCCTTGTAAGGCCACTCTGTAACGCAAGATAAACAACAGCAACACAATTGTACTTAGTAATTCACGATAATCATTCACGATCAATAACTTCACTAACAAAAAAATTCCACTTCCAAGTCATGTCCTACCACATTTTGGAGGGACATCAAGTAAACTTCTATATGCTGAAGTAAGTACCGAGCAATTAACAGTATCTAGAAATTCCTATCTGGCAGGCCAACAATTGCAGTCAGCCACCTTGAGAACACACGAGGCAAAAGGTAGAAGCCCTCAACGGGCATCCTGTTAGCCACCCCAAGCCAAGTAGATAGCAAATGCACTATCAGAAACATCGTATTATGCAATCACCAACCATTCGAACATCACAACCCACAGCAAAGTTTCAACGGAACAAATGACTGCAGGAATCATGTGAAATGAATTGCATACTAACGGCTGAAGTGCACAAAGCGGAGCTGCTAGCCGAGAGCGCATGTACCAAACAAGAGATTCATGGGGCCCCAACTGTACACCAAGTCTAGTCAAACGGACCAAACAACACTGTGGCGCCAATCATGTCACCTAACTGAATCTCCCCGACACAACGACAGGAAATAAAAATTGCGATATGTCAACGACAACAGCAGAATCAGCAGAATCCGAGCGGGGCTCACCTGTTCGCCCATGGGCACGACGAGCCTGACGTCGCAGTCGCGGCTGCGCGTGATGCAGTGGACCCACCATCGCGCGCGCAGGGTGACGGCGGCGACGCCGAGCGCGGCGCAGTCGACGGCGAGGTCGACCTCCTTCATCTGCAGCGGGATGAGCGCGGGCGGGTCGAGGCGGCCGTACACGTAGGGCTGGTAGCTGGGCACGTCGGGGGTGTCGACGGAGCCGGGGTCGGCGACCACCGCGTAGGCCATCGGCGCCGCGGGCAGCAGCAGCAGCGCGTCGGGCCCGCCGCCGCGGTCCATTCCCGTAGGGGGCCGCGGCGGGGGCAGCCCGCCCGGCAGCACGAGCCGCTTTGATAGCTTGAGCCCGTCCTCCACCGCGCGCACGAAGTCCTCCATGTCCGGGGAATGGACGCCGCCGCCGCCTAGGGTTTCGATGCGATGGGGAGACGGGGAAGGGGAAGAGATGTGGGGCCTGGAGGAGGAGGCGATGGGCGGTGCGGCGGCGAGGCGAGGGAGTTTTTATTGGAGGAGATGTGGGATTGATTTGATTAAGTTGGCCGGAGAGGGAAGGAAATGATGATCTGGGTTGGGGTTGCGGGGAGGCGATCATCAGGAGCTGCGGAGCCGGCGGCGTGGGCCCCAGGGTTGGTTTCGATTCGCTTTTCTTCTTCTTTTGGACAGGGATGTTGGTTCGATTCGTTAATCGTTTGTCTTGCCAAAGGTTTGTTGTTTAGGTTGCATGCATACATGTATGTAGACATGTTTTAGTGTAAGATCTGAGTTGGGTTGTTAACTTCCTATGGTTGTTTTTCTCTAAAAAAAACTTCCTATGGTGGTTTGAAGGTGATAGAGTCGGGTTTGGCATCTTTGTTGAGTGTTTGTGATTTCATTTCCATTGTTTTTTCTACCAACTCATTTTTATCTTCCAATAGTGTTGAACAATGAGTTTGTCATTCGCAAAAGAAAAACAATGAGTTTGTCGGAAAAAAAAAAGAGTTTATAGGAATAGACAAACCATTTCCTTCCCTTTGTTTCTGTACCAGCTCAATTTTAGCGTTCAACCAGGGCTACCGTTTGGATGAATATGCAACCATCTTTGGATGTTAATAGGGTGATTACTAGCGAGTACCACATATATGAAAATATACTTTTATTTTTTCCTGCAAAATAGACACACTTTTCTTTGTTGAACGATCATGTTTTCTGATTAAATAAGGGCGGGGTTGAAAAACCACACATACATACACTGCACTGTTTGGCGTACCAAAAAACAAAAAAGAACGTTTCTCCCTCAACACATGTACCCAACAAGAAATACACGTGTCACTGGTGGATACGTTGTGTTTTGTACCCGTGTGTGGATTAATGTATATCTGCAATCAAGATCCTAAAAGAATATTCTGTTATTTTGATGCGATCCAAATTCATATAAAGATAGAGGTAACTTCGGACGGAGCGGAGTGAGGCCCATCGCCAGAGGCTTGGGCCCAGTCGGACTGCAGCCGACTTAGGGTTTTGCACCACTATATATACCTCTTGTAAGCCGTCGGTTGGGATAAGTTGCAAGTCGTAAATCCCCGGCGTTTGTAACCTCACCCGATCATAGTGAAGATTTGCTGGCTGGCGCCCGTGGTTTTTTCTTTTCCATTGTTGAAGGGTTTTCCACGTTAAATCTCGTGTCCCCGTTGGTTTGATCTTGTTTTTCTTCGTCTTTTATTTGCCTATCGTTTATAAAATATTCTTGATAGCTTTCGGTTTTTCGATTTTGTTTTTCCTCGTTGAACTAGTATCCCTTGCTTGTTCAAACCTTTTGCTTTAAAAATAAAAAATGGGCCTTATAGCATCGTCTCTAAAAAATAAACGTGTTGCGGTGAACCGCCACAGAGGATCACATCCATCCGGCTCAGATGCGCTCGTTGGACCCAGAAAGAAACATTGTCGTTTGGAGACCGACATTATGAGTGTGGTGAAGATCAAAGCTTGCACGACATATATAACCGCACATAGGTGGACGATTGCCTCCTATAATGATATGACCATATAGCATAAATTAGGTGCATATTTCAATTTGATATAAAAAAATTAGTTGAATTTTGCAATCCCTTACCTAAATACATGAGTGTCTACACCAATAGGCTATTTATAGAAGACAAAGATTCGTACCAATAATAAAGTTAAAATAGCATAAGTGCATTGATCTTCATGTTAATGATGCTCCTTTGTTTTGTTTTGTTTTTTTTTTGTTTTTTTAGGGAAGCTCCTTTGTTTTGCTTCGACTACCATTTTATGTTGAATTGTGAACCTAGATAGTTAACAAACGAAAATCATGGTTCGCAAATTCATTGCCTCAGTTGTGCATGACAAATGGAAAATGCGCGTCGTAACCAAAACAAACGAGCAGTGGGTTAGGATTACTGAAAAGCAAGCACACGACTTGCTGGTTGTTCCTTTTTTTACTGTTAAAAAGGTTAAAACATTGAGCTTTGCTTTGATCGTCATCTCTCAATAAAAAAATGAAAGAACCCCTCTTTGTTTTTATCGATCTTTGGCAGTGGCGTAAGGCGTGGCATCGATCATAGGACAAGCGTGGTAACCTGAAACGCTCCTCTCTCTCTCTTCTTTTTCTCCTGGACGGATAAGCCCCTTCGCTAATCAAAAGAAGCAGGTTGAACGATGATCGGGCGGGCGGTGAGCGGACTCGCGAGCGTTTTCAGAAGTGCGCTTAAACCTACCCGGCCCAACGGCAACACCGGCCAGCCCACCGTCGCGCGCCACGTGTCCCCCCGCGCCGCATGTGACGTGACGGCACCGCTCAATCGAGGCGGTCGGTTCCCAGCACCAACGGGCCAGATCGATTCTGTCTGCTCATGTTTAGAATAGCACGTACCTGGTTTAGCTCTAGCTGTGGCGCTTCGTCGCCGGCGACGCGCATGCGTCGGCAGGTAGCACGCTAGCTCGGGCGGCCTTGGTAGCGCTGGCGCCGGCGCTGGTGCAGTCCATGGTCGCCGAGCCGTGCATGCCTCCGACCATGGCTGCATGCCTCTCTGTAGAAAGAGAGAGGGCGTGGCGGCGCCGATTGGAACGACGGTGAGCTCCTGACCCAAGGGGAGCGACACTAAGGTTCGGTGGCGAGGTCGATTCCGGCGGCGGCGACATGAGAAAACTAGAGAAATCGGTAGAGAGTAGCGAGAGGACTTCGTTGCTCCGGCGGCAGCGTCGGAGGTGATCGGACGAGGTAGATCGAGCCGGCGGCGGTGATGCTCTGTTTTGGTTTTGGGGAGAGAACAGAGAGGGTAGCACGAGGGAGAGAGAGACTCGAGGGAGACTTAATGCTTGATGCTTGTTCAGATGTGCGTGTTCAGAGTTTTTACCATGACCTCTCACATGCCGACAACGCACATGAGACAAATCTCAACGTCGCATGCGTGGCCCAGATTTCGGGAGCATATGTGCTCGGGCACCAAAACGCCCCTCTCCACCAATAGGCTATTTATAGAAGACAAAGATTCGTACCAATAATAAAGTTTAAATAGCATAAGTGCATTGATCTTCATGTTAATGATGCTCTTTTTTTTTTGGGAAGCTCCTTTTTTTTGCTTCAACTACCATTTTATGTTGAATTGTGAACCTAGATATTTAACAAACTAAAATCATGGTTCGCAAATTCATTGTCCCACTTGTGCATGACAAATCGAGGATGTGTGTCGTAACAAAAAAAAACGAGCAGTGGGTTAGGATTGCTGAAAAGCAACCATACGGCTTGCTGGTTGTTCCTTTTTTTACTGTTAAAAAAGGTTAAAACATTGAGCTTTGCTTTGATCGTCATCTCTCAATTAAAAATGAAAGAAACCCTCTTTGTTTTTATCGATCTTTGGCAGTGGCGTAAGGCGTGGCATCGATCATAGGACAAGCGTGGTAACCTGAAACGCTCCTCTCTCTCTCTTCTTTTTCTCCTGGACGGATAAGCCCCTTCGCTAATCAAAAGAAGCAGGTTGAACGATGATCGCGCTTAGCGGGCGGGCGGTGAGCGGACTCGCGAGCGTTTTCAGAAGTGCGCTTAAACCCACCCGGCCCAACGGCAACACCGGCCAGCCCACCGTCGCGCGCCACGTGTCCCCCCGCGCCGCACGTGACGTGACGGCACCGCTCAATCGAGGCGGTCCGTTCCCAGCACCAACGGGCCAGATCGATTCGCGGCGTGGGGACCGGGTTAAGGCCTGTAACGGCTAGTTCTTGGCCGCCCTTTTCGTGCATGTGATTGAGGAGACCGTTTCACTTTGGTCAGCAGCTGGGGCCCGCTCACGCTACAGGGCACCTGGTCCATGTGAATCGCCGTCTACAGCAGAGGAACGTGCGGCTAAAACTATTTTCCTGAGTAGGAGTATATTTTTGCGAGGAAATTATTATTTAGCGCTAATTTACAAGCGATTATCTCTGGTGATGGGCACGAAGGAAACACGCCATGTAACGCCTGCCCCACTAGTTAATTGCGTGTTTACCAAATCTCGGAGCTCAGCGATGATCTGCTGAGCAGCCGGTACAGTCAGCCAGGGCTCACTGGGTGGATAGCTAGCCCAGCATCAGTTCGTCATGCTACCGGTATCGGCGAATAAAATCTTCACGAAAACTCGGGAAGTAGTATTCCAACGTGTCTACGTCGGCGAGAAAGCTACCGGTTCTTCCACGTGATTCCGAAAGGAGGATTAAGTAGGTATTTTCTCGACGTTGAGCCCCACGCCGCGAAAGCGCCAGAAAGCGACTCTCACCATATGCATGCCGGTCTTGCGGAGGTAAATCGCGGGTGGGGACAAGCGAACAGCGGCGCGACGGCGACGGCGCGCGGGTTCCCTTCGGCCGCGCCGGCCTTCACATCGTCGTGAACCCGTGATCATCCTATTTGTTCAACTCAACTCGTGGCAGTTAAGATCGTAAGATTGATTTGGTCGCCGTGGTTTGCCCCACGGCTGGCCCTTGCTATTTATATTAACAGCCACCACATCGTGTACAACACGGTTTACAATAATACGTATACAAAACGATCTACGTTGCCTAATACACCCCTCAATCTAAACCGTCGTGTACAAGGTTAAGATTGGTACTAAAACGACTAAGCAACTGATAAGTGACAGGCTTAGTAAAGATATCAGCAAGTTGATCTCCAGAGGCAATGAACCGTACGTCGAGAGCACCAGAAGAAACCTTCTCGCGTACAAAGTGAAAATCGATCTCGATGTGCTTGGTGCGAGCATGAAACATCGGATTCGCAGATAAATAGGTGGCACCCAAATTATCACACCATAAGACTGGTGGCTTTTGTTGAAGAACACCAAGTTCCATGAGCACAGACTAAATCCATATGCCCTCAGCTGTGCCATTAGCAAGAGCCTTGTACTCCGCTTCTGTGCTAGAGCGGGACACTGTGGGTTGTTTACGAGAGCTCCAAGACACAAGATTGGGCCCAAGGAAAATAGCAAAACCTCCAGTAGAACGACGATCATCAGGACAACCCGCCCAATCCACATCAGTATAAATATTCAGAAGTGTAGACACGGACTTCTGAATCAGTAAGCCAGTAGAAGCAGTACCTTTTACATACCTAAGGATCCGCTTGACAGCTTCATAATGAACTGTAGTAGGCTGGGCAAGAAACTGGCAAACCTTGTTCACCGCAAATGATATATCAGGCCGTGTTAACGTCAGATATTGCAGTCCCCCAACCAAACTCCGATAACGAAAAGCATCATCAGCTGACAGACTGGTACCACTAGCACGAGAAATAGTAGCAGAAGTGGACATCGGAGTGGGAACAACACGACAATCTTCCATATTGGCACGATAAAGAAGATCCAAAGCATACTTTTGCTGTGACAAACGCAGACCCGCAGGAGTATAGTAAGTCTCAATGCCCAAGAAATAATCAAGGCGCCCCATGTCCTTGATAGGAAATGCTTTTGCCAAGACTTCGACAAGGCGATCAACAGCAGCATTGGAAGAGCCCGCAGTCACAATATCGTCGACATAAACCAGCATGTAAATAGTGACATCACCAGACGAGAGTATGAATAAGGATGTGTCAGCCTTGCTGGAGGTAAAACCAAGCTCATGTAACTTGTCACTCAGCCGAGCATGCCATGCCCGAGGAGACTGCTTCAGACCATAGAGAGCACGCTGAAGTTTGCAGACATGGTGCGGGTACTGGGAGTCCTCGAAACCAGGAGGTTGTTGCATGTATACATCTTCCTCAAGAAAACCATGAAGAAAGGCATTACTGACATCAACTTGGCGAAGGCTCCACCCACGAGAGACGGCAAGTGACAAAACCTGACGAATGGTAACAGGCTTAACAACAGGACTGAAAGTGTCATGATAGTCAATACCATGTTGTTGAGTGAAGCCGCGAGCCACTAACCGAGCCTTATGCTTGTCAACCGATCCATCAGGACGATACTTGGTTTTGAAAATCCATTTGCTGCGAACAATATTAGTGCCAGGAGGACGTGGAACGAGCCGCCAAGTCTGATTACGCTGCAAAGCATCAAATTCATCCTCCATAGCAGTACGCCATGCCGGTTCAGAGAGTGCTGTGCGATGGGAGGTAGGAACCGCAAGAAAAGCGCGACGACGGCGATAGGGATCATACCGGACAGTTCCATCAGTTAGCTTCTTTGGACGGTGAATGTTATTCTGGCTGCGAGTAACTGCTGGTGTAGTAGAATGTGCAGGTGATGCTTGATTAGTGGCATCATCATCCACATGAGAGGCAGACTGGTGAAGATCGTCAGCCGATGGAGCGCGAGAGGGCGTTGTGCTATCTGGCGACGCACGTCCAACACGTGATGGGCTCGAAGACGGCCCATGAAAGGCATCACTCGACGACGGCCCATGAGAAGCATCGGGCCCATGAGGAGCATCGAGCCCAGAGGGCGCTGTGCGAGGCGAAGGCTGCTCGCCTGGCTCGCTCGACGAGGCTTGCATGGGAGTAGCATGCACGTCGGATGCTGGCTGCACAGAGGCGTCGATCGCTCCCGTCGCTGGAACCTGAGCCTGCACAGGGAAATCACAAGAAATACCAGGTACATCAAACGATAACAAGGACATGTCATATTTACGCATATTGGGACCCTGAATAGCTGGTTCTTGTGCAGGAAACGACACTGGGTGTAAAGAGGAGACATCAACAACAACTCCGGGTGTGGCAAAGGGAAACACGGTTTCATCGAAAACGACATCACGAGAGATATATATTCGACCAGTGCTACGATCGAGACATTTGTAACCTTTGTGCATAGGACTATAACCAAGAAACACACACATCTTGGAACGAAACTCTAGTTTACGCGAATTGTACTTGCGAAGACTAGGCCACCACGTACATCCAAAAGTGCGGAGGAAAGTATAATCAGGGGCCTGGTTTAACAACCGAGTGAGCGGTGATACATTTTTCAGAACTGGGGAGGGCATCCGATTAATGAGATAACATGCGGTAAGGAAAGCTTCATCCCAATATCGTAAAGGGAGAGAGGAGTGAGCAAGGAGAGCTAGCCCAGTCTCGACAAGGTGTCGGTGTTTACGCTCTACAATGCCATTTTGTTGCGAGGTGTGCGGGCATGACACACGATGGAGTATACCGGTGCGTCGAAAGAAAGCGTTTAGGCGATGATACTCACCACCCCAATCGGACTGCACGACACGAATCTTAGTGTTGAGAAAACGCTCCACATGAGTTTGAAAGATATAAAAAATATTTTCGACATCAGATTTATGCTTAAGTAGATAGATCCAGCAATGGCGGCTATAGTCATCAACAAAACTAACATAGTATTGATAACCTCCAGAGGAGGACATCGCAGGACCCCAAACATCTGTGTGCACAAGCTCAAGTGGTGCGGTGGAAACACGATGAGAATTAGTATAGGGTAATTGATGGCTTTTAGCACGTTGACATGCATCACACACAGATGATTCAGAAACAGATGAACATGAAAGGGAATTATTCTTGACGATATTCTGAACTCCATTATTTGACGGATGACCAAGCCTTTGATGCCATTGACTAGAAGAAAGCGTAGCACTAGCAGCAGCATGTTGAGTAGACGATGACGCCCGATGAAACGGAACCGGATACAGACCCCCCTGGCTTCTACCTTGAAGAACGATTTTCTTCGTGACCTTGTCCTCAACACAGAAAAAATTACGATGAAATTCGATGAAGACGTCGTTATCACTAACAATTTTATGGACAGAGAGCAAGTTTTTGCTAATATGAGGGACATGGAGAATATCTTTAAGAGCCAAAGAATGCATAGGACCATCTAAACGAGAGTGACCAATGTGCGAAATAGAAAAATCTGCACCGTTGGCGACTTGGACTTGATCCCTGCCGTGGTATGGCTCATGAACTTGAAGCCGCTCCATGTCATGGGTGAGATGATCGGTGGCGCCGGTGTCCATCAGCCAATGAGGCTGATACTCGGGATGGTTCTGGCTGGTGGAGGCGGCGTTGCCGGAGCGAGGGTCATTGCCTTGATGACCTTGATTGTACTTGCGACAGTCCGGGGCAATATGTCCCCAGATGCCGCAGAGCTGGCAGCGTGGACGAGGGCGTTTCCCTCCGCGACCGCCACCATGACCGCCAACATTGCGACCACCGTTGTGGCCGTAGCCACCGTTAGGGCCACCGCCCTGGCCACCTCCTTGACCATAGTAGCCGCCACCTCCTTGGCCACCGTGGTAGCCACCACCTAGGCCACCTCCTTGGCCGTACTGGTAGCCACCGCCCGGGCGGCCACCTTGGTTACCGCCACCCACCTCCCGGGTAGCCGCCACCACCTCTTGGATGGTCGCCACCTTGCTGACCACCAGGACCGCCGTAGGAGCGGCCATAGTCACCGCGGCGAGCGGCATTGGCTGAGGAGTAGTCGATCTCGCGCCCCTGCTAGTCCTGCATGGCCTCATGAGACACGAGCATGGCATAGAAATCAGGAAGATGGATGACGGCGTTAGGGTTGGTGTTGGCGAAGACGTTGAGCGAACGCCTGAAGAGGAGCAAAGGCGCTGCCCAATCCCGCAAGGATGTAGTCGATCAGTTCATCATCGGGCAAAGGAGAGCCGACAGTCGCCATGGCATCAGCGAAGCCTTTCATGAGGTGGTAGTAATCGGCAGCCCCCATGTCGTGCCGCTGCGTCGTCGCAAGCTTGCGGCGGTAGGCACGCATACTCGCCCGTCCCTGGGCGGAAAACATAGAGCAGAGAAAGCTCCACACAGCGGCGGAGGTCGTGCGCCCGACCATTTGGGCAAGGATCTCCTCGGTCATCGACCCGAGGAGCACGCTCAGGACGCGTTGATCGATGCGTTCCATGAGAGGTAGTTAGGGTTGGCGACGGTTGCTGCAGCTTCGCCGGTGCCGGTGGTGATCGTCTTCGGTGGCGCAGGCGTGCTCCCGTCGATGAAGCCGAGCCGCCCCAATCCCGTGAGGCTGGGGATGTCCTGGGTCTTCCAGAGAAGGAAGTTGCTCCGGTCTAGGTGGACCGTGATGGTGTTGGGCTCGCCGGCCGGGAGAGCTCCGGCGGCGGAAGAGGACAGCGCGGCGGACGTGGTTAGCGCCATCGATGGCGGCGGAAGAGGAACCCTAGAGCGTCTCGCTCTGATACCAAGTTAAGATCGTAAGATTGATTTGGTCGCCGTGGTTTGCCCACGGCTGGCCCTTGCTATTTATATTAACAGCCACCACATCGTGTACAACACGGTTTACAATAATACGTATACAAAACGATCTACGTTGCCTAATAGTGGCAAGACGCAACGCCATTGATTTCAGAGAAAATTTTAAATGCCCCGAATACGACTGACTCAAGGGAACGGTAGAGGATTGATCCCGAAATTGAATGAATCGCATATTAGTTTCGCGTCGACTTCGCAACGTGTTTTATTATATGAAACCACTGATCAATCGACGTTATTAAATCAGATCGAAACAGTTTTTAAGACCAACTCAAACAGTGACATATAGAGCAATGACAAAGGTAGAGTTAACACGGTTACACTGGTGTTTTTGTGGATCCATCTATCTTCCCATAATAGTATTTTCTAAGTCCTAAAAAGTTAAGATAAAAAATTCACACGTGTATAAATCAAGCGGAAGCATGCCATATAAATTCGGTAAACATATATGATCGTCCATGAGCTGCGGGTGGGGACAGGCAAATAAGGGCGCGATGGCCACGACACGCGCGGGTTCGCGTCGGCCTTCACCTCGTCGTGATCGTCCCATATTATGGCATGTACAATGGGGTGACGTCAGCCTTCTCTTAGCGTTGACATGTAGGATAATTATCTAGTTGGCGGAGAGAGAATGGAGAAAGAGGAGGTTGCCTTCCCTTAGATAAGAGATGATCTCTTACGAAATAAGAGAATGCTAGTTTTACCATTGTACCATTTGTCTTCACTTAGAACCACGATTTCCTACTAAAATATAATTAATTCTCATTTATTGTTAGAGATGACAATAAGAGATAACGCATTGTACAACTTATAATGTTGCCTTCTCTAAATGACGTGGACGGCTAAGAGAAGACGTGTCTTCTCTACTATTGTACATGCCCTTAGTTCCACTGAACTCGTGGCAAGACGCAACACCAATGATCTCAAAGAAAATAAAATGCCCCGAATATGACTGACAGGAACGTGAAGAAGATTGATCCCAAATTAAATGATTTCGCATCAACTTCGCAACGGGTATATGAAAAAACTGATCGGTCGACATTATTAAATCAGATTGAAATAGTACTCCCTCCTTACCAAGGAATAAGGCGTAAAAAAAAAAAATCTCGTTTTTAGTCAAGGCTTAAGGCGCGAGGCCCTCCCGATCGATCGGTTGACAAAACTACCCATGCGATCCCAGCGCACGCCTTAAGCCTGGTAAGGAGGTAGTTTTTAAGACCAACCCAAACAGTGACATATAGAGCAATGACAAAGGTAGAGTTAACACGGTTTTACACGGGTGTTTTTCTGGATCCCTCCATCTTTTCATAGCAGTATTTTGTAAGTCTTTGAGTATAAAGAAAGCAGAAACATGCCATGTAAATTTGGTAAACAAATATCTTCCATGAGCTGCGGAAAATTCATAAAAAAAGTGACATTACAAAATATTAATCGTGTATTCTGACTCGTGCAGTTGCATGGTCTCGTCTTCCCGAGTTCAGTAATGTGTGCAAGTACGCTGTTTAAACACATTATCGTGGAAGTATTGTATATCCAGTTGTTTGATCATCGTCCCAATGAAAATATTAGATGAGTATTATTGTGGGTGTTTCTGTCGCACTCAAGATGGGGAGCCATTAGTGAAGAACACGTGATTTGTCCTTGCCACGGAATGAAAAATCTGCACCCCTTGAAGGGAACCTTCTAGCTCTGCTTTCTAAAGAACGTCGAAGCCCCTCCACGCAAAGGATGAAAAAGTATGGGATAACCCAGTTACAGACCTCTGAGGGGTAATCACCTCAGTCAACTTTGAATTCACCTTCACCCTAGTAACCGCCAAGATTCACCCAAGCTTGAGAAAACCCCATCTTCACATCATATTCTAAAAAAAAAAGACCATTACACCCAGTCAAAGGCCTTGCTCATGTCAAGTTTGACCGCATCCAATCCATTTTTTCTTCCATACGAGCAAATGTATGAAATGGGTGGTTTCATACGCAATAAGAATGTTATATGTGATAAGCCTGCCGGTAACAAACACGCTTTGGCTTTGGTAGACATTGAACACATCCTTCAATATGCAAGCAATCATTGTACTCACAATCTTCACAACCACGTTACAGAGAGGCTAATTGGTCACAAATCACTTAGCATAGGAGTAGATCTCTATCAAACTAAACAAAGACACTTAGCATAGGAGTGGATCTCCATCAAACTAAGACAAATAACACCTGACATGAAAACTAATGTTCCAGAAACTTATTTAATTTAAACCTTAGAAAACTAAGAATATTCGACCTTGGGAATAAGGACGATAACAGTCTCGTCCCAGCCTACCAGAATTTGCCCACCATTAAGCACACTCGTCCCAGCCTACCGGGATTTGCCCACCATTAAGCACACTAGGAATTTCATCTTGAATCTTTCCCTAGCAAAATCACAAAAGAGTTTCTAAATTGTTGCCTGTATGCCTTCTAGACTTGGGGCTTGATACGTCTCAAACGTATCTATAATTTTTTATGTTCCATGCTGTTATTATATCAATTGCTACATGTTTTGGCTATACTTTATATCATTTTTATGCATTTTCTGGACTAACCTATTAACAAGATGCCACAGTGCTAGTTCCCTGTTTTCTGCTGTTTTTGGTTTCAGAAAATCTATTAAGGAAATATTCTCGGAATTGGACGAAACAAAAGACATCGTCAATAATATCACGAGGAGATCACGAAGTCCAAAGGGGAGTCGGAGCAGACCCACCAGGGGGCCTGATACGTCCATTTTGCATCACTATTTTATATCATAATTTACTGCTATTCATCGATATATTTCATATTTAGAAGTGTTACTTATGTTATTTTACCTATTTTGCATGTTTGATGAATAATGGAGAATTGGACACCGGAGTCAGGATTCTGCTGGAAAAAGCACCGTCGAGATGCACTATTTCTGAAGATCAATAAATCGAAGGAGACATATGGAAGTTCCTATTTTACCAGAAGATGGAGGAGGCCAAAAGGGGAGCTGAGATGGGCCATGGTGGGCCCTCCTCACCCTGGCGCGCGCGGGTGGTTTGGGGGCCCTGGCCCACCTCAGCCGTTCCCCCTTCGCGTACTTGACCCCCGGAACCCTAACACACGGAGGAGGCCATCGAAATATTCCGCCGCCTCCACGAGGCGGAAAACACCAGAGAGCGAAAAGCTCCCCTGCAGGAAGAAATCTGCCGGGGGAAATTCCCTCCCGGAGGGGGAAATCGTCGCCATCATCACCGTCATCGAGCTGGACTTCATCGGGATCATCATCATCATCATCTCCACCGCCAACACCATCATCACCGCCGCTGCACCCCGTCTCCGCTATAACATCTAGGGCTGAATCTTGTCTATTTCATAGGGGAAACTCTCCCGGTGTTGATTACTCTTGTTATTGATGCTATTGGGTGAAACCATTGGACTAAGGTTTATGTTCAGATTGTTATTCATCATCATATCACCTCTGATCATGTTCCGTATGATGTCTTGTGAGTAGTTCGTTTAGTTCTTGAGGACATGGGAGAAGTCTTGATGTTAGTAGTGAACTATGTTGAGTAATATTTAATGGTTTGATGCTTAAGTTGTGGTGTTATTCTTCTAGTGGTGTCATGTGAACGTCGACTACATGATACTTCACCTTTATGGGCCTAGGGGAATGCATTGTGTATTCGTTTGCCAATTGTGGGGTTGCCGGAGTGACAGAAACCTGAACACCCGTTGGTATATCGATGCATGAGGGATAGCAGGATCTCAAAGTTTAAGGCTGTGGTTAGTTTATCTTAATTACTTTCTTGTATTTGCGGATGCTTGCAAGGGGTATAATCACAAGTATGTATTAGTCCTAGGAAGGGCGGTGCATTAGCATAGGTTCACCCACACAACACTTATCAAAACAATGAAGATTAATCAACTATATGAAGCGAAAGCACTTGACAATATTCCCGTGTGTCCTCAAGAACGTTTGGTCATTATAAGTACAACAACCGGCTTGTCCTTTGCTGTAGAAAGGATTGGGCCACTCGCTGCAACTATTATTACTGCATTTTATTTACTTGTACTTTATTTATCTGTCATATCAAAAACTCCTAAAAACTTGTCTGTGAGCATTTACAGTGAATCCTTCATCAAAACCGCTTGTCAACACCTTCTGCTCCTCGTTGGGTTCGACACTCTTATTTATCGAAAGTACTACGATACACCCCCTATACTTGTGGGTATCAAGACTATTTTCTGGCGCCGTTGCCGGGGAGTGTAGCGCTATTGGTAAGTGGAATTGGTAAGGGAAACATTTATTGTACGTGCTGTTTTTATTTTTGCCTGCTGCTATATCTCATTATGGAGGGGTCTTCTCTTGAATTCCTATTTGGGAAAACAACTACCACTGCTAAGGTAGTAGAGGAGGCGCCAGATGAGCAGGTAATACCGTTCAAAATTCCTATGAAAATTGTTGAACGTGTCACAAATAACCGCTATGCAGGAGATGGAACTGTCCATCCTGGAGATCATTTGTTATTTCTGCATGAATTGTGCGAGTTATTTAAGTGTGCAGGTATCTCGATGGGAGAAGTTAAGAAGAAATTATTCTCTCTATCACTGTCTGGTAAAGCTGCACATTGGTATAAACTGCTGAAGAATGGGTATTCTCTTGGATGGGAGGAAATTGTACCTCTCTTTTACTCCAAATTCTATCCTCCAAGTGAGATTCATAAGGATCGGAACCTCATATATAACTTCTGGCCCTATGATGGAGAGAGTATCGCTCAAGCGTGGGGGAGATTGAAGGCATTAATGCTCAAATGTCCCATTCATGAGCTTCCTGGTAATATTGTTATTGATAACTTTTATGCAAGACTCTCCTTTCAAGATAAAACTCTATTGGATACCACTTGTGCTGGATCGTTCACTCGTAATAAAGAAGAGTTTAAGTGGGACCTTCTTGATCGGATTCAGGAGAACACTGAAGGATGGGAGAATGACAAAGGTAGGGAGTCAGGTATAACTATGACTTTGAGTGTGTTAAAAATTTATGGATACTGATGATTATCGCAAAATTAGCACTACTTATGGTCTTGACTCTCAAATTGTTGCAAACTTTTATAAAGCCTTTGCTTCCTATTTCGGTTTGCCGAAGGAGGGTTTTAAAAATTATCATGAACCATATAAAGATGAATCTGTTTCTCATATATCTAAAGGTGTTGAGGTTAATGTTGTGATCGCATTATTCCAGAACCTTATATTGAAAAAGTTCCTTTTCCTAATAAGATTAAGGAACATACTATCATAACTGGTGTTGTTAGTAAAAGTAATAAGAAAACTACCAAACCTGATGAGCAAATAACTGTTGAACCTGTTGTAGCATTGGTTAAAGATCTTGTCACTGAAAATTTAGAAGATAGACACATTATCTTTTGTGAGGATGCTTCTAATATTGTCTCACATCCTAAAAGTTCTAGGAAGTCTAGTGTTCCTGTGCTTTCTGTTGGATAGGTGATCATTGCTATTATGGTTTATGTGATATTGGTGCAAGTTCTAGTGCTATTCCTTATGAGCTTTACAGGGAAATTATGCACGAAATTGCTCCTTGTAAACTTGAAGAGATTGATGTGGTTATTCAGCTTGCTAATAGGGAAACTATCTCTCCAATTGGTATCATTAGAGATGTCGAAGTCCTTTGTGGTAAGACTAAATACCCTGCTGATTTTCTTGTACTTGGGTCGGCTGCCAATGATAGTTGTCCTATTATTTTTGGTAGACCTTTTCTGAATACTTGTGGTGCTGTTATAGATGTAAGAAAGAGAAAATCTTTACTAAATTTGCTGGTGAATCTTATGAATTCAATTTCTCTAAATTTGCTAAAGCACCTTATGAAACTGAATTGCCTAGTGAGGATTTTGAAATTGCTCAACTTGCATCTATTGTTCTTGCTCCTAACAATGCTTTGCAGCAACATATGGAGAATCATGAAAGTGAGAACTTCAGGGAAGAAAGGAATGAGCTTGATGAAGTATTCCTTCGTCAACCTATGCTCAAACACAATTTACCTGTGGAAGATTTGGGTACCACAATGCCACCCAAGGAGGATCCTGTTTTTGATTTGAAACCTCTGCCTGATAATCTTAAATATGCTTATATTGATGATAAGAAAATATATCCTGTTATTATCAGCTCTAAACTTTCAGGTACAGAGGAGGAAAGGTTATTGGGAGTGTTGAGAAACACCGCGGAGCTATGGGATATACTCTTGATGACCTGAAGGGAATTTCTCCTACTATATGTCAGCACGCCATCAACATGGAACCTGATGCAAAGCCTGTTGTTGAGCATCAGCGTCGTTTAATACCCAAGATGAAAGAAGTGGTAAGAAATGAGGTATTAAAACTTCTTGAAGCTGGTATTATTTATCCTATTGCTGATAGTAGATGGGTAAGTCCTGTGCATTGTGTTCCTAAGAAAGGAGGAATTACCGTTGTTCCTAATGAAAATGATGAACTAATTCCTCAAAGAGTAGTAGTTGGTTATAGATGTGCATTGATTTTAGAAAGGTTAACAAAGTAACTAAGAAAGATCATTATCCTTTGCCTTTTATTGATCAAATGCTTGAGAGGTTGTCCAAGAAAACTCACTTTTGTTTCCTTGATGGGTATTCTGGGTTTTCTCAAATTGCTGTGAGAGCGCAAGATCAAGAGAAAACTACTTTTACTTGTCCTTATGGAACTTATGCTTATAGACGTATGCCTTTTGGTTTATGTAATGCTCCTGCTACTTTTCAAAGATGCATGTCTGCTATTTTTCATGGCTTTTGTGAGGAAATTGTGGAAGTCTTCATGGACGATTTCTCCGTCTATGGAACTTCCTTTGATAATTGTTTGCACAACCTTGACAAAGTTTTGCAGAGATGTGAAGAAACTAGCCTTGTTCTTAATTGGGAGAAATGCCACTTTATGGTTAATGAAGGAATTGTTCTTGGACATAAAATTTCTGAAAGAGGTATTGAAGTTGATCGAGCTAAAGTGGAGGCAATTGAAAAGATGCCTTGTCCCAAAGATGTTAAAGGTATTCGTAGTATTCTTGGTCATGCTGGTTTTTATAGGAGGTTTATTAAAGATTTCTCTAAAATTTCCAAGCCTCTTACTAATCTTCTTCAAAAAGATGTACCTTTGTTTTTGATGATGATTGTAAGGAAGCTTTTGAAACTTTGAAAAAGGCTTTAATCACCGCTCCTGTAGTTGAACCACCTGATTGGAATTTACCTTTTGAAATTATGTGTGATGCTAGTGATTATGCTGTAGGCGCTGTTCTTGGGCAGCGAGTAGATAAAAAGTTAAATGTTATTCATTATGCTAGTAAAACTCTTGATTCTGCTCAAAAGAATTATGCCACTACTGAAAAAGAATTTCTAGCTGTAGTTTTTGCTTGTGACAAATTTCGACCCTACATAGTTGATTCGAAAGTCACTATTCATACTGATCATGCTGCAATTAGATACCTTATGGAAAAGAAAGATGCTAAGCCAAGGCTTATTAGATGGGTACTTCTTTTGCAAGAATTTGATTTGCATATCATAGATAGAAAAGGTGCTGAAAATCCTGTTGCTGATAATTTGTCTAGATTGGAAAGCATTCCTTATGATCCTATTCCTGTTAATGATAGCTTTCCAAATGAACAATTGGCTGCAATAAGTGTAAGTTCGCGAGATAGTCCTTGGTATGCTGATTATGCTAACTTTATTGTTTCCAAGTACTTGCCTCCAACCTTTTCAGCTCAGCAAAGAAGGAAATTCTTTTATGACTTGCGGCATTACTTTTGGGATGACCCACACTTATATAAAGAAGGAGTCGATGGTATTATGCGAAGATGTGTTCCTGAATATGAACAACAGGAAATACTGAGGAAATGCCATGGAAGTGCTTATGGAGGGCATCACGCTGGAGATAGAACTGCGCAGAAAGTTCTACAATCAGGTTTTTATTGGCCTACCCTCTTTAAGGATGCAAGAAAGTTTATTTTATCTTGTGATGAATGTCAAAGGGTTGGTAATATCTCTAGACGCAATGAAATGCCTATGAGTTATTCTCTTGTTATTGAACCATTTGATTGTTGGGGATTCGACTTCATGGGTCCTTTTCCTTCTTCACAAGGTAATACTCATATACTTGTTGCTGTTGATTATGTCACTAAATGGGTAGAAGCTATACCTACTAAAAGTGCTGATGGTGAGACCTCTTTAAAAATGCTTCAAGATGTCATTTTTCCTAGGTTTGGTGTACCTAGATATCTTATGACTGATGGAGGTTCTCATTTTATCCATGGTGGTTTTAGAAAGACTCTTGCTAAATATGGTGTTAATCATAGAATTGCTTCAGCCTATCATCCTCAAACTAGTGGACAAGTAGAATTGTCAAATAGGGAGATTAAATCTATCTTGCAAAAGACTGTTAATAAATCTAGAAAAAATTGGGCTAGTAAGTTAAATGATGCTTTATGGGCTTATAGAACTGCTTATAAGAACCCCATGGGCATGTCTCCTTATAAAATGGTTTATGGTAAAGCTTGTCACTTGCCTTTAGAATTAGAACACAAAGCTTATTGGGCAGTGAGAGAACTTAATAGAGATTTTAAACTTGCCGGTGAGAAAAGGTTGTTGCATTAAGTTCTTTAGATGAATGGAGAAGTGAGGCTTATGAAAATGCTAGACTCTTTAAAGAAAAAGTTAAGAGATGGCATGATAGGAGAATTCTTAAAAGAGAATTTAATGTTGGTGAGAAAGTTCTATTGTATAGGTCTCGTCTCAGATTTTTTGCAGGAAAGTTACTCTCAAAATGGGAAGGACCATTTGTTATTGTGGAGGTGTATCGTTCAGGTGCAATAAAAATTGCTTCATTGAAAGATAACTCTACACAAGTGGTAAATGGTCAAAGACTCAAGCATTATATTTCTGGAGATTCTATTAATGAAGAGGTTGATACAATTAAAGTGGTGACTCCGGAAACTTTCATTGAAGAACATTTTTCTGGGACTGCAGAATTCGATTCGAATAGGTAACAGTTTCGGTAAGAAAAGTTTCGCGAATAACTTTCTAGAAGATATTTTCGTCGTTTTTATTAAATATGGAAAAATAAGAGACCGAACCGGATGGGAGACGGCACCCGTGGTGCCCAAACCATAGGTCGGCGCGGTGGGCCCCCCAGCCGCGCCGCCTGGTGGTTTGAGCACCCCGGAGCTCGTCTCCGATCAGGTTTCCTCCTGTACCTTCCTTATGTTGTAAAACTTTTTGCTATATCTCACCCGAACCCCCGAGGTTCGTATCTCGCCTTTTCATCGTGTTTCGTTTCGAGCTGTTTCTGTCCAGATATTGTTTTCAGATTTAGAAGCGCCATGGTCTCCAACAACAACAACAAGGGCAAGGAGCCTTTGGAAGACGAGACTCAAGACCCCAAACTGAAGGAGCTGGTTGATAAGCTTATCAACAATTCACCACCACCACCGAAGGAGTAATTCATCATAAGTATTGGCATCCCCTTGGTTTGTTCCAAGCTTGGGGGAGTGCCGCGGTATCACATCATTATCTTTACCTTTTACTTTTCATAAAGTCATATCGTGAGTAGGGAAGTTATCTTATATGATGGTTTGCAATGTGAAGTATCTCTCTTTTAGTTGGTTATCTATGTATCCCTTGGTGTGAGTTGCCGTTATGAAATATTAATGAGAAGTTTTATCATTTACTTCTGCATACTTTATTTTAGCTTGCAATTCTCTTTCATATTGATAACCTTGTTGTTAGTATAGGGATCACTTTTTAGAGCACCAAGTTAATCTTTTTGGTTTTGGCAAACTTAGCATTGGTCAGTAGTAGACAATACTTTGAGACTTAAGTAGAGAGAGGGGAGTGCATGCAAATATATTATTCCATGATCTTTCTTTCTTTGTAGCTCATAAGCTTAGTATTCTTAAGTTAAACTATTTGTGCTTCTAAGGAAGATTGCATGATTATTCTTATCACTTGTATAATTGTTTGTATCCCTCAACTCTTATGCTTGCTACATAACCTTGCTAGCCAAAGACCTGTATCGAGAGGGAATGCTTCTCATACATCCAAACCTTGAGCCAAACCATTGCCATTCGAGTCCACCATAACTTCCTACTATATGGTATTTTGCGCCATTCCAAGTAAATACTTCATGTGCTACCTTTAAATTATTCAAAACTTATTACTCCTAGTTTTGTGTCACTGTTTATTAGCTCATGAGGGTTCTGTAGAGTTTCTCTAGCACTTTTGTCAAACAGACTTTCACCAATGGACTAGTGGCATATACACCGCTTATCCAACAATTTGCAAAAAGAGCTGGCAAATGGGGTGCCCAGTCCCAATTAACTACAACTTTCATTAATAATTCTCTTCACATGTTTTGCCCTGATTTATCAGTAAGCAACTTAATTTGCAAATAGACACTCCTCCATGGTATGTGAATGTTGGAAGGCACCCGAGGATTCGGTTAGCCATGGCTTGTGTAAGCAAAAGGTTGGGAGGAGTGTCAACTATAAAGAAACTAAAATACATGTGTAAACAAAAGAGAAGAGGGATGATCTACCTTGCTGGTAGAGATAACGTCCTTCATGGGAGCCGCTCTTGAAAGTCTGGTTGACAAGGGGTTAGTGTTCACTTTACTACGATTCGTTGACAACGACATACATAGCTCAAACAACTATTTTCATACTCTCTATATGCTTTGCAAAACTTAAAAGCTCTAGCACATGATTTAATCCCTGCTTCCCTCTGCGAAGGGCCTATCTTTTACATTATTGTTGAGTCAGTAAACCCATTCCTCTCTATCTCAAGCAAGCATTTAAGTTGTTGAGATCCAATTAGTTATATGTGTTGATACTTCTAATCATATCTCTCATTTCCTTGTTTCGCACAATAGCTTTTATCCGAATGAATATAACTTTGAAAGTTATCAATGACTGTAAGGAGACTGTTATGATTAAGGCATGTAAGTTCTGCTATATAAGCTCTGATATAAAGACTCTTCTCGAAAGATAAGTATGATCTGTTAATTGTTCTCTGACCAAGAGTTTAAGTTTGCCTTCACCAATCATGGTTCTCTTTATGCACTTCATCGTGGTTCCCTTTACTTATTTCAAGTTAGATTATATGAAGGGAAGTTGCTGTCTAGAATGACTTGTGTATCAATGAATGTGATGCTTCTTGTCCGTATTTTATTTATCGACACTTTGCTCCATAAACTTGTGGTCATGTTTACTGAGCTCAGTTTTCGCTTGGGGACAAGCGAGGTCTAAGCTTGGGGGGGTTGATACGTCCATTTTGCATCACTATTTTATATCATAATTTACTGCTATTCATCGATATATTTCATATTTAGAAGTGTTACTTATGTTATTTTACCTATTTTGCATGTTTGATGAATAATGGAGAATTGGACACCGGAGTCAGGATTCTGCTGGAAAAAGCACCGTCGAGATGCACTATTTCTGAAGATCAATAAATCGAAGGAGACATATGAAAGTCCCTATTTTACCAGAAGATGGAGGAGGCCAAAAGGGGAGGCTGAGAAGGGCCAAGGTGGGCCCTCCTCACTAGCTGGCGCGGGGGCCCACCAGCCACGCCGCCAGGTGGTTTGGGGCCCTGGCCCACCTCAGCCGTTCCCCCTTCGCGTACTTGACCCCCTCGAAACCCTAACACACGGAGGACGGCCATCGAAATATTCCGCCGCCTCCACGAGGCGGAAAACACCAGAGAGCGAAAAGCTCCCCTGCAGGAAGAAATCTGCCGGGGGAAATTCCCTCCCGGAGGGGGAAATCGTCGCCATCGTCACCGTCATCGAGCTGGATTTCATCGGGATCATCATCATCTCCACCGCCAACACCATCATCACCGCCGCTGCACCCGTCTCCGCTATAACATCTAGGGCTGAATCTTGTCTATTTCATAGGGGAAACTCTCCCGGTGTTGATTACTCTTGTTATTGATGCTATTGGGTGAAACCATTGGATTAAGGTTTATGTTCAGATTGTTAATCATCATCATATCACCTCTGATCATGTTCCGTATGATGTCTTGTGAGTAGTTCGTTTAGTTCTTGAGGACATGGGAGAAGTCTTGATGTTAGTAGTGAATTATGTTGAGTAATATTTAATGGTTGATGCTTAAGTTGTGGTGTTATTCTTCTAGTGGTGTCATGTGAACGTCGACTACATGATACTTCACCTTTATGGGCCTAGAGGAATGCATTGTGTATTCGTTTGTCAATTGTGGGGTTGGCGGAGTGACAGAAACCTGAACACCCGTTGGTATATCGATGCATGAGGGATAGTAGGATCTCAAAGTTTAAGGCTGTGGTTAGTTTATCTTAATTACTTTCTTGTATTTGCGGATGCTTGCAAGGGGTATAATCACAAGTATGTATTAGTCCTAGGAAGGGCGGTGCATTAGCATAGGTTCACCCACACAACACTTATCAAAACAATGAAGATTAATCAACTATATGAAGCGAAAGCACTTGACAATATTCCCGTGTGTCCTCAAGAACGTTTGGTCATTATAAGTACAACAACCGGCTTGTCCTTTGCTGTAGAAAGGATTGGGCCACTCGCTGCAACTATTATTACTGCATTTCATTTACTTGTACTTTATTTATCTGTCATATCAAAAACTCCAAAAACTTGTCTGTGAGCATTTACAGTGAATCCTTCATCAAAACCGCTTGTCAACACCTTCTGCTCCTCGTTGGGTTCGACACTCTTATTTATCAAAAGTACTACGATACACCCCCTATACTTGTGGTCATCAGGCCCACGCCACACTAGGGCGCGGCCCAGGGTGGGCCCGCGCCCCCCTATGGCGTGGTGGCCCCCCTCGACCACCGACGCCGCCCTTCGACTATATATTCTCCGCGACGCGAAAACCCTATTACGGTCGATCATATTCCACGAAAAGTTCCGTCGCGGCCGTCATCGTCAATCTCAGATCGGAGGAGTTCTGAAGCTCTTCCCGGCACCCTGCCGGAGGGGAGATCATCACCGGAGGGCTCTACATCACCATGCCTGCCTCCGGAGTGATGCGTGAGTAGTCCACCCCTGGACTACGGGTCCATAGCAGTAGCTAGATGGTTGTCTCTCTACCTTGTGCCTCCATGTTTAGATCTTGTGAGCTGCCTAACATGATCAAGATCATCTTATTGTAATGCTAGATGTTGTGTTTGCTGGGATCCGATGAATATTGATACCATGTTTATTCAAGTTGTTTATCTATGTGCTCTTGATCTTGCATGCTCTCCGTTGCTAGTAGATGCTTTGGCCAAGTAGATGCTTGTGACTCCAAGAGGGGGTATTTATGCTCGATAGTGGGTTCAGTCTCTAGATATCTGGATCAGTGACAGAAAGGTCTAGATGGTAGATGTGCTGTTGCTACTAGGGATAAAACATTGGTGCAGTGTCCAAGGGCACTTGTATTGATTACATTACACACTTTACTTCATGCAATAATCTGTTGTTAGCAACTTAATACTGAATAGGATGCGGATGCTGCCTTGAAGGTGGATTATTTAGGCATAGATGCTGTTGGAATAACGGTCTATGTACTTTGTTGTAATGCCCAACTAGATTTCATAGTAGACATCTTGGCATGTATTGCATTGTTATGCCCTCTCTATTTGTCAATTGCCCAGCTGTAATTTGTTTACCCAACATGCTAGTTATCTGTTCTGAGAGAGACACCACTAGTGAACTGTGGACCCTGGTCCAATTTCCTCATACTGTTTACACAACCTGCTGCAATCATCTGTTTCCTGTTACTTGCTGTTTTTCCTGCTGTTTTCCACACCATACGTTTAACTCTTTGTTTCTGCAAGACCGGAGAGATTGACAACCTCTCTGTTTGTGTTGGGCAAAGTTCTGGTTTGTGTCTGTGCAGATTCCACGTTGGTGCAAGCTCCCTAGCGCCAGGGGGAGTCAACATCAACAACCTTCCGATAGATCGTCAAGTCCTACTGGATTGATAACCTTGGGTAGATTATTCAAGGGAAAACTTCTGCTGTCTACATCATAACCTTCCTCTTGGGGTTCACCAACACGTAGCCATCAAGCTGTTTTCTGGCGCCGTTGCCGGGGAAGTACTCATCATCACCATCATCATCATCCTCAAATACTCTCCCGTCAACCAGGCACCAGCTGTTTTCTGGCGCCGTTGCCGGGGACTTGGAGGCTATTGGAAAGGGGAGTCTCTCAGTTCCAATCTCTTTACTTTGTTTTTGTCTTGTTTTAGTTTTGTTTTGCTTGCTGTTAAAAATCAAAAACCCAAAAAAAATTAAATTCCTGCATCTAGTTTTTAATTTCGAGTTGTGCTTTTGTTGTTTTAGTCTTGCTAAAATGAGTAATCCTGAAAATACTAAGTTGTGTGACTTTACTAGCACAAACAACAATGATTTTATCTGTACACCCATTGCTCCACCTGCTTCTAAAGCAGAATTTTATGAGATTAAGCCTGCACTGTTAAATCTGGTTATGAAAGAGCAATTTTCTGGTGTTAGTACTGATGATGCTGCTGCCCACTTAAACAACTTTGTTGAACTTTGTGATATGCAAAAGTATAAGGAGGTAGAGAGTGATATTATTAAGCTGAAATTGTTTCCTTTCTCTTAAGAGGAAGAGCTAAAGATTGGTTGCTATCTTTGCCTAGAAATAGTATTGATTCCTGGACTAAATGCAAAGATGCTTTCATTGGAAAATATTATCCTCCTGCTAAAATTATCCTTGAGAAGTGGTATTATGAACTTTAGGCAACTTGATAATGAGCATGTTGCCCAAGCTTGGGAAAGAATGAAGTCTTTGGTTAAAAATTGCCCCACTCATGGACTGACTACTTGGATGATCATCCAAACCTTTTATGCAGGACTAAATTTTTCTTCAAGGAATTTATTGGACTCGGCTGCTGGAGGGACCTTTATGTCCATCACTTTGGGTGCTGCTACAAAGCTTCTTGATGATATGATGGTAAATTATTCTGAATGGCACACTGAAAGGGCTCCAACTGGTAAGAAGGTAAATTCTGTTGAGGAAATTTCCTCCTTGAGTGATAAAGTTGATGCTATTATGACTATGCTTTCGAATGGACATGGTGTTGTGGATCCAAATAATATTCCTCTTGCTTCTTTGGTTGCTCATGATGAGAAAAATGTTGATGTAAACTTCATTAAAAATAACAACTTCAACAACAATGCTTATAGGAATAATTTTGGTAGCAACAATTATAGGCCATATCCTGCTAATGGTAGCAACTCTTATGGTAATTCTTATGGCAATTCCTACAGTAACAATAGAAGTGTGCCCTCTGATCTTGAAGTCATGCTTAAGGATTTTATTAGCACACAAACTACTTTTAATAAAACTGTTGAGGAAAAGCTAGGAAAAATTGATACTCTTGCTGCTAAAGTTGATAGTCTTGCTCATGATGTTGAAATGCTGAAAATAAAAGCTATTCCTAGTGATATTAGAGAGAGTAAAACACTCAATGCTATCCAAATTAAAATTGATAATAACATTAGGATGCTTGCTGAACTTCATGAAAGATGGGAGAGAGAAGAAAGAGAAGCTGAAATTGCTGAACAAAATAGTGTTGTTAGAGTTTGCACTATTTTTACTAATGAAACAAATGATGCCTCACATGCTAATGCGCCCCCTACTGTTAGTGAAAAGATAATAAGTGTTGGAAATGTCTCTACTACCTCTACAAAAAGTTTAAATTGCCTGATAGCACTACTTTTGTTCCTAGTAAAAGTGCTGAAATTTTTAGAGGTGTTGGTGATAATTGCTCCATTGTTTTTATGACAACAACTTCAATTTCGAAAATTGTAACATAACTGAAGTCATCATGTTCTTGCAAAAGCTAGCTAAGAGTCCTAATGCTAGTAAAATAAATATGGCTTTTACTGAACATATTATCAAAGCTCTCATGCATGCTAGGGAAGAAAAATTAAAACTTGAAGCTTCTATCCCTAGGAAGTTAGATGATAATTGGGAACCTGTTATTAAAATGAAACTGAGTGAGTTTGAATGCAATGCTTTGTGTGACCTTGGTTCTTGTATTTCGGTTATGCCTAAAAATTTATATGATATTCTCAAGCTTGCACCTTTGGAAAAATGTCATTTGGATGTTCACTTTGCTGATTCTTCTATGAAGAAACCTTTAGGAAAAGTTGATGATGTTTTGATAATGGTTAATAACAATCTTGTCCCTGTTGATTTTGTGGTTTTGGATATTGAATGCAATCCTTCTTGTCCTATTGTTTTGGGAAGACCTTTTCTGAGAACTGTTGGTGCTGTTATTGATATGAGAGAGGGGAATATAAAATTTCAATTCCCACTCAAGAAAGGTATGGAACACTTCCCTAGGAAGAAGATGAAATACTCACATGATACTAGTGTCAAGACAAATTATGGTTTTGGATTTTCTGGTCTTGACAATACTTGATGCATCTCTTCATGCCTAGCTCAAAGGCATTAAAGAAAAGCACTTCTGGGAGATAACCCATGTTTTTATTTGCTGTTTTATTTTTGTTTTCTTGAGTCAAGGATGCTTGTTTACCTCTGTAGCAACTCCTTTGTATCTTTTATTTGCTGTTTTGTTGTGCCAAGGAGAGTTACTAATGCAAAGTTGGTTTTTATTTTCGGGACTGCATTGGGACAGATTGCTGTTCGTCACCGTTTAATTCAGTAGAAAATCAGAAAAAATCGAAAAATGCTGAAACTTTTTGTGCATGTTCCTGATGATGTTACGCAACTTTCATTATTTCAAAAGTTCTTCATCTGAGCATCGTAAGTGCCTCGAAAAAATTCGTCATTACAGACTGTTCTGGTTTGACAGATTCTGTCTTTTATTTTGCATTCTCTCTTTTACAAGTTTTTAAGTGGTTTCTTTTCGTGTAAAAGTGCCCACTTGAGCCTAGTAACAGTGGCTAATGTTTAAAATAGTTGGCTTGTGAGTTTTGTCTTTGCTAGAACTTTGAAGTATTATCTTTTAGTGCACTAACCTGCTAATGAGAAAAGCTGTTAAGTTTTGGTGTGAAGGAAGTTTTCAAGTGTTGATAGAGGAGAATGATATTACATGATCAAGAAGAGTGAAGAGCTTAAGCTTGGGGAGGCTTACCTCCCCAGCATATTTCAAGAAGACTCAAGCATCTAAGCTTGGGGATGCCCAAGGCATCCCCTTCTTCATCTACAAATTATCAGGTCATCTCTAATGGTGCTATATTTTTATTGCTTCATACTAGTGTACTCTTCCTTGGAGCGTCAGTGTGTTTTTGTTTTCAGTTTGTTTTGTTTTGTTTGCTGTGCTATACTTGTTGGATCCTAGTATTCATGTTTGGGAGAGAGACACGCTCCACTTTTTCATTAGAATACTCTTGTGCTTCACTTATACTTGTTGAGTATTCCTGTCTAGTTGCTGTTATTGCTTTAGCTCTCAGTTTTTCATACATCTCTTGTTAGAGCTTTCAGTTTCTTTTGAAGAAAGTACTCTCTTGCTTCACTTATATCTGTTTGGAGAGTTGTCAAATAAGTTGATTGGTGTTTGGTTGGACCAGAAAAATGCTATGCATGTGGTAGTGGTATAAAATGCTTACATGAATCTTTTTAGATCGTTGTCTTGAGTAATTTGATGCTTGCCAATTGTTTTGAGCTGTCAAGTAATTAATGTTTAAGCTTGTGCATCATGTAAGTAATGGCTATTAATGAAGAACTACTATAAGGATTTTCTGCTATAATAATCTGTTGCATAATTGGAAGTCCATAGTAGTCTAGATAATTTTTGGATGAAGGCTATGTGTTAACAAGGAAGACAGTGGGAGTCTATGGTTCGTCAAACCTTGTGTTTTATGTACACTCTTGCTATTCCAGTTGATAATGATGTTTGCTTATAATAACCTTGCTAGCCTAAACTCTGTACTAAGAGGGAATGCTTCTTGTACATCCAAAACCTTGAGCCAAATCCATGCCACCTGTGTCCACCATACCTACCTATTATGTGGTGTTTTCACCATTCCAAGTAAATTTCTTCATGTGCTATCTACTAACTACTCAAAACTGTTACATTTCCTTTTTGTGTCACTACTTGAAAAGCTCATAAGGACGTAGTAGTGAGATTTGTCATCTTCCATGCTAATTAATTTACAAGGATTGGCAGCTTCATCTGCTTCTCCACCTTTTATTTTGCATTAAAGAGCTGGTTAGTCCACCCTATAAATAAATAAATAGACACTCCTCCATGGTGAATGTTGGTGGGCACCCGAGGATTCGGTTAGCCATGGTTTGTGGAAAGTAAATGGTTGGGAGGAGTGTCACCAATAAGTGCTTGTTACAAGTGCAGTCCTAAA
The DNA here is from genome assembly GCA_947311845.1 of Poa pratensis. Taxonomy (NCBI): domain Eukaryota; kingdom Viridiplantae; phylum Streptophyta; class Magnoliopsida; order Poales; family Poaceae; genus Poa; species Poa pratensis. The sequence continues at coordinate 24,778,759 of CAMZMU010000093.1, forward strand.
AACTCTCGGAACCGCTCTAAAAGTTAGTTAGCCATGGAAGATGACAAGTACCTGCTATTTGATTTGTTGACACCTGTATACACCATTACCTTACAAAACAATATTTTATGCTCTCTATATGCCTTCGGGAACTACAGCTCTAGCACATGATGTTAATCCCTGCTTCCCTCTGCGAAGGGCCATTCTTTTACTTTTATGTTGAGTCAGTTTTCCCACTTCTTTCTGTCTACTTAAGCAAACATCATTGTCAACTCCAGTATAACAGTTTTTACATAACTTTGTGTTTGGTTGATCATATTCTTTGCATTGACATTATCTATATGATATACATGTTGAAAGTTGAAGCAAAAGCTGAAGCTATTATCTTCCTTTGTGTTGATACAAACACTTTCATGTTGAGAATTATTGCTGCTGTGAACTAACTATTATGTTAGACTATTATATCTCTAAATGTTTTATAGTATTATTCATGAAAGTTTGCACTTGTGTGATCACTTATGTTTACTCTTTATTTACTTGCTTGCAAACTATAGACCATTGGCTTGGATCACTTCATTCAGATCATGTGCATTACATTGTTATTTGATCAAAGATTGTGTTGGTAGCATGTCACTTCAAAAATTATCTGTTTTTATCGTTTACCTACTCGAGGACGAGCAGGAACTAAGCTTGGGGATGCTTGATACGTCTCAAACGTATCTATAATTTTTGATGTTCCATGCTGTTATTATATCAATTGCTACATGTTTTGGTTACACTTTATATCATTTTTATGCATTTTCTGGGACTAACCTATTAACAAGATGCCACAGTGCCAGTTCCCTGTTTTCTGCTGTTTTTGGTTTCAGAAAATCTATTAAGGAAATATTCTCGGAATTGGACGAAACAAAAGACATCGTCAATAATATCACGAGGAGATCACGGAGTCCAAAGGGGAGTCGGAGCAGACCCACCAGGGGGCCACGCCACACTAGGGCGCGGCCCAGGGTGGGCCCGCGCCCCCCTATGGCGTGGTGGCCCCCCTCGGCCACCGACGCCGCCTCTTCGCCTATATATTCTCCGCGACGCGAAAACCCTATTACGGTCGATCATATTCCACGAAAAGTTCCGTCGCGGCCGTCATCGTCAATCTCAGATCGGAGGAGTTCTGAAGCTCTTCCCGGCACCCTGCCGGAGGGGAGATCATCACCGGAGGGCTCTACATCACCATGCCTGCCTCCGGAGTGATGCGTGAGTAGTCCACCCCTGGACTACGGGTCCATAGCAGTAGCTAGATGGTTGTCTCTCTACCTTGTGCCTCCATGTTTAGATCTTGTGAGCTGCCTAACATGATCAAGATCATCTTATTGTAATGCTAGATGTTGTGTTTGCTGGGATCCGATGAATATTGATACCATGTTTATTCAAGTTGTTTATCTATGTGCTCTTGATCTTGCATGCTCTCCGTTGCTAGTAGATGCTTTGGCCAAGTAGATGCTTGTGACTCCAAGAGGGGGTATTTATGCTCGATAGTGGGTTCAGTCTCTAGATATCTGGATCAGTGACAGAAAGGTCTAAGATGGTAGATGTGCTGTTGCTACTAGGGATAAAACATTGGTGCAGTGTCCAAGGGCACTTGTATTGATTACATTACACACTTTACTTCATGCAATAATCTGTTGTTAGCAACTTAATACTGAATGGATGCGGATGCTGCCTTGAAGGTGGATTATTTAGGCATAGATGCGTTGGAATAACGGTCTATGTACTTTGTTGTAATGCCCAACTAGATTTCATAGTAGACATCTTGGCATGTATTGCATTGTTATGCCCTCTCTATTTGTCAATTGCCCAGCTGTAATTTGTTTACCCAACATGCTAGTTATCTGTTCTGAGAGAGACACCACTAGTGAACTGTGGACCCTGGTCCAATTTCCTCATACTGTTTACACAACCTGCTGCAATCATCTGTTTCCTGTTACTTGCTGTTTTCCACACCATACGTTTAACTCTTTGTTTCTGCAAGACCGGAGAGATTGACAACCTCTCTGTTTCGTGTTGGGCAAAGTTCTGGTTTGTGTCTGTGCAGATTCCACGTTGGTGCAAGCTCCCTAGCGCCAGGGGGAGTCAACATCAACAACCTTCCGATAGATCGTCAAGTCCTACTGGATTGATAACCTTGGGTAGATTTTCAAGGGAAAACTTCTGCTGTCTACATCATAACCTTCCTCTTGGGGTTCACCAACACGTAGCCATCAAGCTGTTTTCTGGCGCCGTTGCCGGGGAAGTACTCATCATCACCATCATCATCATCCTCAAATACTCTCCCGTCAACCAGGCACCAGGCTTTCAGAACCCACCCCCCATTGAGTTCAAGACTTCCATGATTTCAGTCGTGGATAAAACTATCTTCGGAAATCATTCATTTCTGAAATGACACACAAAAAGCGCTGGACAGAAGATCAACCTCTCTCGTCCCTGCACTAGAGGAAAAGAGGTTTGCATAATAGTTATTAATAAAATCCTCAATTCTTATTTCCCTAACCACGCCTCCAAGATAATCCTTCAATACTTGTGGTTTACTCTCTTTCGCTCCTATGCACAAAGTATTGAAAACTATTGTGTTTCGGTCCCCATATTTAAACCAATGAGCGTGAGCTCGCTGCTTTTTTAGAACTCACAAGCTTTATTATAATGTAACTAGGATTACAATCTCTTTTGATGCAAGCATCAAGGAAGGGTGGTACAAAATTAATCCAAAGACACCGTCTTCTAGAGTCACTGGCCTGTTTCGCACACAGGTGTGCATGAGCTCGCTACTTCCAATACTCATTCTTTGATTATGCACCCTTTCGACTTTGTATCATAGCAACTGCTCTATGGAGAAATGTTGCGTGACCGCCCCCTTCCTACACATGTTCAAGTCCTTTTTGTCCATTTTGTGTTTTTAGATCCCCAAGACTTCTCTACTCCAAGAATGTAGCTCAACACTCACTCTCCGCCACCATGGTGTCAGGTGATAGCATGGCTAGACTCCATGTAATTTTAAAAACCTCGTCACACTCTCCTCGAATTTTGACTGGGCCACTAGGGTCCACATCTCCTTGCTCCCTTGTAATCGGCCTCCATTAACAAAATCACAGGTCTATGGTCGATTCTCATAATCTTTTTGACTTGTAGTAACTTTTTTTTGAGAGTTGTAGTAACTTTTCTTGTAATTACAAAAAGTAACTTTTGTTGGCCAGGTCAGGTCAGAGAGAAAAAAAACCCTGATCACAACATAGAGAAAGCGCACAGGGCGTGCTGGGCCAGGCTGTTTCTGCAGCGCCGTCCACGCGAGGGCCGCGGAACGAGAGATGGCGTCGGCGACTCTTGGGCCGCAACTAGGCGAGCAACTGAAGAATGAAGCGGGCCGCGAAGCGAGTGTCCACAAGTGAAGCGCCGCATCTTTCTTGCAGCCGAAGAAGAACCCGCACGGCCGCACGACACAACAAAGCCGCTTCCTCCGGCCTGCTCCAGTCCTCCCCCATCCCTCCCGTTCCCCGCACCGGACGGGCCACGCCGGAGCCGAAAGCGGCGATGCCTCCGCACGAGGGCGTCAGCGAAAGCAGCAGCAGCAGTCGCGGCCGCGCCGCAGAGAAGGACCCCTCCTACGACCGCCACATCACCGTCTTCTCCCCCCAGGGCCGCCTCTTCCAAGTCGGTGAGTACGCAACCGCTAGCCTTTCTCGAACCCCCGGAATCGAGCTCTCCACCTCCCGAGGGCCGCCGCACCTATCCTTGCCTCGTCACGATCCTTCGTGTGCTGTATGTCGCAGAGTACGCGCTCAAGTCCGTGAAGCTGGCGGGGATCACCTCCGTCGGCGTGCGCGGCGCCGACTCCGTCTGCGTCATCACCCAGCGGAGCAAGGCGCCGTGGTGAGTGCGCGCGCTGGCCAGTACTGCTGAGTGCTGATTGATGGTGGTCAATCAGGCGCACTCGATAACCGTTTCGTGTTTTGGGAATTAATCGGCGGTGCCGTACGTGCTTGTTGCATTTCAGGACCCGTTGCTGGGCACAACGGACCCCGGCTTCTCGCACCTGTTCCAGATCACCGAGCGCCTGGGTATGGTCGCCACAGGGATGCCAGGTGCTGATTCTCTCTGCATTTTTCGTCTCTGTCCGTGCAGATGCAATGTGTAATTTGCGAGGTCGATCAGGACTTCTACCTGGTTCTAGAGGATTTTGTTCAACTGGAAGCTTTTACTAGGACAACCTATGTTGACATTAATTATACTAGTATGCATTTTTAGGATGCGTGACACGTACAGCATTGTAACAATTTTAGCTGAATCACTTCAGATGTTGGTACCATTATGAATGCACGATCCATCTGGTAGTCTGAAACCTTGACTATACAGTCTACATAGTTATATGACCCTCGGTTCTTAATTAGAGAGATATATTATATTACATGTTAATGTGGTTCTAGCTAGCAAAGAAAATCATCGTCTGGTTGCACCGATTTGATCCATTTTTGTGTTGTACTAGCTCATAGTTGATGCGTGAGCTGTGCTCTTTTACTGGGTCTCTGTTTGACTAGTTTTGCTCCTTCCTATGATTGTATATTTGTATTGGACGTATTTAGTTCCATTTCGTGCCATGGTTTACCATTGTAATTTACCTGATAATTTTAAAAGTAGCAGCTATCTTGGTGGGTTGGTCCTTAATCTGAACTGATACTAAACGAACTATGTAGCTTAAGTACAGAATTAAATGACCAAAGCAGTTATCTTGTAGAATTAGCAGGACATGACGCTACGGTAGTATTTTATTTGTTTGCTTGCTCTAGATTATTGACAGCCTTTTCCTTCATTACAGCTGATGGAAGATCATTAGCTCATCAGGCAAGGAACGAAGCAGCACAGTTCCGTTACAAGTGGGGATATGAAATGCCTCCTAGGATGTTGGCACAGTGGTAAGATTTACTCTTAAATAAGTATATATGGCGCAGCGATAGCAAAACATTATCTGCTTGAGAACCTTTAAAATGCCTTTACCAGCACGCATTCAGTGTTCATATTAGAAGTATGAGATGAAATGATGAGAATAATTATTGCTCGTATTTTTGTATCAGGGCTGACTTTCTGTTTCTAAGCTATATGTACAGATTACTTTGTTCAATAATTCATCATAATTTATTCATTTCAAGGGGATTGTTCGAATTAAGCAAATGGTTATTTTTCTGTAGGCTCGCAGATGGAGCACAAGTTCGCACCCAGCATGCTAATATGAGACCTTATAGAGTTGGTTAGTTCTACTCCTGTCTGGCTTTGAGCATTGGACTGAAACTTCCAAGCATTTTTGGGTTCCGTTATGTTTTAGAGGTCTTATTGGTTAGTTTAATCCTCTTAATTTCTTTCACAGTTGCTACGGTCGTAGGAATTGATGAAGAGACAGGAACCCCAGAGCTCTTTACATGTGATCCTGCTGGTTTGGTCCTTGGCCACAAGGTATTCGACGGTTTTTGTGCTGTTCATTAACTTGTGTTCATCATGATGCAAGCCAGCCACCTTTATTTGGAAAACTATTTTGAAGCAGTATTGTAGAAGGCTATGAAATTGGCAGTGAAATGACATGCATAAACTAGGACTTAGGAGCACCTGTATAATAAATAAATGAAATCTCTGATGTCCTCGCTTCAGGCAACAAGTGCAGGTCTCAAGGACTTGGAAGCTATCAAGTTTCTTGAGGAAAAATGATTGATCCTCCTTTTCATTCGAGTCAACCATTGAGGTGAGCGTAAGTGCGTAATGCGTTAACAATGTGTACGAGCAAACATAATTAGCATATGCAGAACCTCCTACAAGGGCAACACATATAGGAATAGATGTAACCTTCAATTCCTATTGTCTTTTTTTAGAAAAGCTGCAAGTCATTCATGTGATCTATTATTAAGAGCTTACTGAATTTTTTATAACAATATATCTATTTACTAATGAAACGGTCAGGAGGCCGTCAACTATTTCATAGATTGTAATACTCCCTTCGATCAGAAATGGTTGACACAAATTTATATAAATATGGATGTATCTACACACTAAAATACGTTAAGATACATCCGTTTTTACACAAATGTGTGCCAATCATTTCCGAGATTGGAGGGAGTATTTGATTTTCAAGGAAATCATGTGGTAAGTATTGATAGTTGTATAGGATGTTACTATGTTAAATTAGGATAGAACTTCAGGACATTAGTTCATCATGTGTTTTCTCGAACACCCACTTGTGAAGTTTTGGCTTACATGATGAAGTGTTGTTTGGATTCTCATATTTGTAATTTGTTTGAATATTTTTTCTGTGCCGCATCATCTTGAACTCATGATCGTAAAGTGTTGCTTGTCTACGAGTCTCAGCTTGGTTCCCTGCTCTTCCAAAATAGCAGGGCTGGCTTATTTGCGGTCTCCTAGTTTTCCTAACTTATAGTGGTTTAATTCCATTGAGATTTGTTTTCCTCAATTTGTTTCCAGATGGCAGTATCTGCAATGCGACACGTCCTGGCGGATAACAGAGAAGGCCATGACATTGAGGTACTGTTTTTTCTCCCTGACGCGTATATGCTGCACACCTTCTTGCTGAGTAATGCAAGTGAAATTGATGTCTCAGGTGGGAGTTGTCAGGAAGAGGTATCCAGCGTTCAGAACTGTGTTGAAGCGTCTCCACAAACATCCACATGGAGGGCAGGCTATCCTGGACCAAGAAGGACGGTAAATATGTGAATGTCCTGAAGAGATTGATAGTGCCGCAATTTCTCGTCCTGAAGAGAATATTCTGCAACGTTTAGAATGAGATGTCATTTCAATCAGACGAGCACGAAATACCTGCTCATCCGTCATTCATCTAATCTTTTACATCTCACTGAATTCTGAAACCATAAGTGATACTATCTGATTGCTCACGGCGGTGCCGCGTGCATGATGAACTGACAAGGCTGCTGAAGCTTTATAATGTCTCTGAGATGGGCAGATGGCCCAGGTCTTTATTTTTCCGATGGCAATGCATGCATGATGGCCACTAACTGCAAATGTCTACGACGAAGCTGCCTCCTGCACCGGTGGGATTTTCGCCAGAGACAGCTTGCCTACAAAGTTCGTCGCGAGGCTACCAAAGAAGAGGTTCCCGTCGAACTCCGTCACCGAAGTGAGGACGTTGATCACCTTCCCCTGAGAGTCGTCGAGCACGCGGATGATCTCGCCCTCCTCCGACACGTGAGCCACCATTGCTCCCTTCGCCGTGTCCTTGATCCTCTGGAGGAGCGCCGGGAACGACGCGACGATTCTCTTCGTCAAGGTCCAGCGGTGACAAGGTCCAGCCATGGCGACCGCAGCTGCAATTTCGAGCACCAAAATAATTATGAGAAGTTTGTTCTTCATCAGATAAACTGTACCTCCAACTGGTGAGCTGACGTGTAATTAACCTGGACAAGGGCAATCCAGAAGGAGCCGTCTGGCGCTCGACGGATGTTATCCGGAGACCCCGGAAGGTCGCCGACGAAGGTCTCCGCCTGGCCAGTCTTGTCTCCTTTCAGCCACAGCTTCAAGCATCTGTACCTGCACCTCACAAAATTCCAAGATCACTTGATGGAGCTGGTCATGCAAGCCTTAATTAGGTTTTTTTTTTTAGCCTGCAAAACTGCCGGAGGAGGGGCATGGAGTAAACTGAATACTACCCTACCCTGCTGACTCGCAGACGATGACGAAGGCCTCGTCCCGGGAGAGGGCGACGCCATTGGCGAAGGAGAGGTTCTCGAGCGCGACGGACGCCTTGCCGGAGCGCGGGTCGTACTGAGGAGGCGGCCGGTGGGGCGGGACTCGAGGTAGGCGAGGAACCACTGGTCGAAGCCGAACCTGCTGGTGCTGGCGTCGCTGAAGTATACCGTGCCGTCGGATGCCTCGATCGCGGCGTCGGCAAACCTGACCATGGGGAAAAGAGACAATTACGTACAGGCTCGGGGACGTTGCAATTTTCTTCTGGACTTTCTCCATAATCGAAGACGAACCGAACCTGATCGTGGTGCCTTCCACCGTCGAGGCGAGGATGGTCACGCGATCCTCCTCAACTCTCAGTAAACCCTGCCAATGGAGAAATTTTAGAACAGCTTAAACGATTGTTTTTCTCATGGTTCTGTGATTCTGTGACGCACATGGTAATATATACCTTGTCGGCGTCGCAGACGAGCATGCTGCCGTCGGCGGAGGGCGCGATCCCGAGGAGGCCCGTGCCGCCGACGAACCGCCAGTGCTCCCACGACCCGTTGGGGTGCATCCTCTGCAGCCACCCGTCCCTCGTCGCCGTGTACAGCGTCCCTCCGGCAGCCGCGTCCACGTACACGTCTTCCGGCTGGTTCACCTGCCCTTCCCCAAGCTTCTCAAGCCCTGGATAGCGTATGTCCATGATCCATCAGTACTAGTGCGCGCATGGGAAAAAAAAAGGGGGCGGCGTGGCAAAAGAAGAACTGACCTGGAGGAGGTTATTGGGCGTGTGGCGCGCGGCGGGGAGTGGCGGCGACGGGATGGCTCGATGGGGCAGTTGAGCGCGACGTGGACCGCCAGCGACACGGCCACCGCCACCGCCGCCGTGCCGAGCAGACCACCCGCTGGCGCCATGAGTCACCGCCTCACGTCGTTGATCCGCGACGAGATAGACCACTGAGACTGACTAGCGAGGTTGTTGAGTGGAGTGACACTGGCTGGCAGCACTGGCCGAGGCTGGCTGGACTAGCACGATGCTTCTTTTAAGTTTACTTACGTCTCTGCCGATGGAGCTCTAGCCTCTGGATTGCATTTGAGACGTGAGATGGTTCACTTTCTCTTTCTCTTTCAGCTGGTTACGCCGGCGACGAGGGCGTGGTCCAGGCAGAGCCGCATCTGCTTGGCATACATGTCATGCCACGAACTCTCCACACAACGACATGGTACTGAACGGTCAGACGGCCTGTGCGATGTGTACCGACTGTGGAAGGGTCCACAAGTTAGGGAGAAGTGGGGTAAGAGCATCTCTAGCAGACCCTGGATAAGCTCCCGATCCGAAATTTTCTTTTCTGAAAAATAAATGCCGATTACGGTTTTTCGGCGGGAAAATAAGCCTGGCCTAGAATTTTTTCCGGGAAGCAGGATATTTGACCCCGTGTGCTCCATATATTCAGTTTTCGAGTCGATTTTCCTGTGAATCGAAAAGCCAAGCGAGATTAAGAGGGGAATAAGTTTCAGAATTGAAAGCTGCTACTACATTGTGCAAGATTAAGAGGGGAATAAGTTCTTGGATCAAGAGGGTCAAGAAAGTTTAAAAGGCAGGATAGTAGTAATGAGCCTGTGTGTTTTCAAGTGGTTGCAATGTTTGTATGTACCCTCAAGTATGTGCTATGTTTGTATGTATTTGAAGACTGTGCAATGTTTTTATGTTTATGTAAGAATAAGAGGGTTGCAAATCAGGTGTACCATCAACGGTGTACCCGAAAATGTCTTAAAATTGAACGTGCGAGAATGTCTGAAAATGACCCTTTAGAGTTGTCGAGAACCCTCGAGGGTCTCGACAACCCTAATTTAGTGTCTGAGAATGCCTGAAAATAACCCTTTAGGGTTGTCGAGAACCCTCGGGGGATTCTTGATAAGTGTAAAACGTAGCGATAAACTTTTTAGTTTATTATAATGTATTTTTCAATATTTGATTATTTTATTGGACTAACTTATTAATAGTTGCAAAAGTGCACAAGTTGACTTTTCTGAAATCTCTCGGATCAACTGGTTTTAGAGATTGTCAGTTTTCGGTCTGAAGCCACGTCAAACGGAAAAAAGTCTAGTAGCGAAAGTTGTATATAATTTCAAGCCATATATCTGGAATAAACATTCGTCCCAATTGGAGTCCGGAAGCGCACAGTAGGCCTGTTTTACTGCGGGCCCATATCAGATGACGGGATTCCAAAATTTGGTGACTGTTGAATCCAACTCTTCCTAACTTGATAGATTCAGCTAAAACTCGACCCTATTGACTCATGGGGACTGAGAGGGAACCCTATGAAGGTTTTAAAGGTGCCCAATAGCTATTAGATCAAAGGGGCATCCATCGGAGAGCCAAGAAGCATTGCCCCGGTCTAAATAAAGAGAAAAACCCTAATTTGTGGGGGCAGCCACCCATTATCACGAATTTGCCTCTCCTTGGCCGCCGCCAAGATGGGGAGAGGCTCCTCCATAGCATAACAAGGCCAAGGAAAAGACGGGCCAAGGGTCCGCCGCCCCGAGGGCAGCCGCCTCCCACCGCTGGCGCCGTGGCCACCGTCGCCTCCATCTCTTCAGGGCTGCACCTCTCCATCAGCAACACACACTCTCTCTCTCTCTCTCTCGCCATGGTAATGTGTAAGTAGTTTTACCCTCGGGAGTCTCAACAACCCAATTGATATTCTGAGAATGCCTGAATATGACCCTTTAGGGTTGTCGAGAACCCTCGGGGGCTCTCGATAACCCTAATTGAGTGTCCGAGAAATGTGTGAAAATTACCCTTTAGAGTTTTCGAGAAAACACTCGTGGGTCTCGACAACCCTAACTCAATGTCTAAGAATGTATGAAAATGACCCTTTAGGGTGGTCGAGAACCCTCAGGGGGTCTCGACGACCCAAATTGACTATATGAGAATGTATAAAAATGAAAGGGGCAGAGGCCCAGTGGTAAGGGTAGTAGTGGCTAAACCCAGCAACTAGAGTTTGAATCCCGTCGGGAGCGAATTTCTAGAATTCTCATTAAGGAGCAATTCTTCAATAAAATTAAGCCACCAAGGGCTAGTCCTGGTTGGTCTCTTTTTTTAGGGTTGCCGAGAAACCTCGAGGGTCTCGACAACCCTAATTGACTGTCGGAGAATGTCTGAAAATGACCCTTTAGGGTTGTCAGAACCCTCGGGATCTCGACAACCCTAATTGACTGTCTGAGAATGTCTGAAAATGCTGGAACTTATTCAAACAAAATAGGGATTATTTATAAAATCATGCAAAAAGGCTATAATTAATTCTACCAATATGGGTTTCCTTCTAATTTCATGGAAAATTGTAGAAATAATTCGAACAATATCATGGAAAATTCTAGTATAATTTCAAGTGCAATGTACTGAAGATAGTCTTAAACAAACAGCAACAAGCAGTCTCACAACACATTGTCTTACATATTCATGAACCACATTGTCTCAAACAATAGTGACAGAATTTCAAACAGTAATGACATAGTTTCAAACAACACAAATCCAGGCTCTCACTGGTGGCTACTATGCTTCCCAGCATTCAGATAGCCTTGCATCCTTTTTGTAAATTTAGACACTCTTGCCTAACAAAGTAGTATCATATGCTGAAGTAGTAGTGCTCCATGGTGCAGAGAAGGGTCTTGGGCCTGGAGCAGTAGCTGTTGGTGGTCCTGGAGGTGCTCTTGTAGTAGTAGTTGGAGTAGAAGTTGCAGGTACTACTGGTGGTCTTGGAGGTGCAGTAGAAGTGGCAGCAGCGGGTGCTCTTGCAGGTGTTTTACTAGTAGTGCCAGAATTAGAGGAACACTCACTAAAATTATGTCTGTTTCCTGGACAAAAATAAACTAGTTAGTATCTGAAGAACTTAATAAGACTGTAATTTAGTTTAGTTTATCCAAGAACCTTGTGATTGGCTTTTCTTATCTGAAACCCTGCACTCAGTGCAGTCGAACATGTAGTGTACCTATGCCCTACCTGCTTGCAGTGGCTACAATTGATAGTAGCCATCCTAGAAGTATCTCTAGGTGTTGGTACCTCAAATTGTCCTTTCCTTTCGGCAGTCTGGTTTTTTTCTAGGCCTACCTCTCAACGGTGGTGGATCTATGTCATGTGTATCTGTCTTTATCCAGTCATCAGGCCCATGCACATGGTATATTGTGCTATTGAAAGCTTCGTTGCACATTGTTTTTTTTTAAACCATGTACATAGTCCTTTGTATGTTGTTGCATCTTCATGATTATAGCTACTGCATGATTGCATGGAATACTGATCACATCCCATTTTCCACACCCACATGTATTTGTTTTTCAGATCAACTGCAACTAGTTAGCCACTACGACTGCTAACATGCAAAAGACCTATCTCACTATTCTTAAGAGTGCAATCTCTGGACCACTTCTTTGCCTCATCCAATTTTTCTGTGTAGAAAGGTGTAATCTCTCATCTTGTTGTTTCTACCTTGACCTGGTTCCACGGTTTCTCAGATCAAAACCATTCTTGGTATATGAGTAGCTTGCTGCATTCATATATTTTTTGAGCTACGGGCCACTAAATCATTCTCTTGAAAATTGGCATATATATGCCTTAGACAAATCCTTGTGGAGAATTTGGGAACACTTTAGAAATTGCTTTGAGCAGTCCCTGCACATGGTTTTTAAACCATAGCAAGGTAGCATTAAATATTACAATATTATCCAGTACATGTCTTATATGATAGTGTAATTAATAAAAAAAGTAATGCAAATACAGTACACATACTAACCATTTGCATGTTTGACTCTCCAATGCAATACTTAAGCTGGGTTAAATAACAAAACTATCTAGCAGTTTCTTCCTGATCAACTACACAAAAGCAATGGGGAAAATATTGTTGTTTTCATCCCTACTAGTTGAAGTTTGTTGTCTACTTCTCGGTTTGATGAAATAACCATCTACCCCTACAATGGATACCATGAACTAATTCTATGATAGTGGTAATAATATTTCTTTGAGAGTGAAACAATGCAATAATTATTTGTAAGACGGTGGTAATAATATTTTACCTATAAATGGCATGTATCCATTAATAAAAACCCTCCTTTGAAGCATTTAGACAGATGAATAACCCATGCAATATGGGATTTGGCCTGGGATACTCAACCAGCTCCTTAGTTGTCACTATGCACCTACTGCCTGGATTAGTATCAAGAATAGACTGCAAATAGTCCCTCAGTCTAGTGTATCGTGCCTTCTGATCACCGATGACAACATCAAAAGCCTTCTTACTAGCCATGTAAGCTTTGCTTCTTGGCACTTAATTCCACTCCATAATCCAGCTTTACATTCTCAATCAGCGTGTCAACACAAGTAGTGGGATTGTTCTAACTGCCTTCATAGACTTAGCATTTAACCAGTCAATGGTAACTCTTGTGTTCTCTCCAAAGGTTGAGAAGTGTGCCTATTTCTGAATTTTCTGACGCGGAATGATTTCTCATGTGCAATCTTGGAAGCTGTGATGTAGAATGGACAGCCTTTGTCCCTTCCTTCATCAGTGCAATTAGCAATGATCCTCAACTCTCATTCCTGTGAGATGCATATTTTCTCACCTGAGCAACGTGGAAATTTCTGAGAGCTACTTTGAATTCAGTCACATCTCTAAAGCATAGCTTCAAACAAAATTCCTCATAGGGGTAAGCTCTATTGGGTTCATACCATATCCTCTTCTTCATCTTCTTTAATTTCCTCTTCTTTTCACTTCCAAGTTGAAGTGTTTTCACATGACCATCATCATCACTATCACCCAAATCAGCATTGCTCCTCTCCTCATCACTTGAGGGTAAAAAGTCACACATCAATTCTTTCTCGGACTCATAGTGATATTTACTAGTTGGCCCTTGCCTCAATGGTTTTTCCTTATCTGCAAAATAATTAGGTTCATGTTGGGTTGCGTTTATGTAAAACAAAATTTTGCCATACTATGTAACAACCAAGATTAATCTATGATATGTAACTACGAGATTATACCTGGCACTCACCGGCACCTTTAGCGGAAGACGGTGTTGGTGAAGATGTCGATGAAGCCTATTGAATATTCTCACAACCAATCCTGGCGGTGAGAATATCGCCGACTCCCCGTGTTCCCACGTACAATATCAAACGTATGATCCCTCCACCGGTATCCACGCGTCCAACACTAAACCCGCTAGCACTCCGTCGTTCAGGACGTGTTGCCGAGATGAGGGAACAACTTTTCGGCGTAGGTGTAGATTGGATCAATCTTGTAGATAAGATCTATATGAGGTAGAAAGGTTTCTCAACACATGAAATCTGGAGAGAGGAGAGAGCCAACGTGGGGAATTGTGTACGTGCCTCGCAAAAGGGGGATATGGGGGGGGGGGGGGGGGTTGTGTATATAGTGGGAGGGTAGGGCCAAGGGGTAACCGACTTAATGTAGGGTTTACAAGTCGGCCGCCGCCTCCAATCCCTAGGGGCGCCGGTGGCCCTAGGTGCTGGATCGCCGCACCCCCATTTCCATCTTTTGGAGTTGGACTCGAAGTCCAATTTGGCCCCCATAGGGCCCCGATGACGTGAAACACACGTTCGTTGGGAGACCCCAAGAGGAAGGTATGATGTAGTCAGCAGCAAGTTTTCCCTCAGAAAGAAACCAAGGTTATCGAACCAGTAGGAGCAGCAACTCTTCAGAAGGTTGTCAACGGCGCCAGAAAAAAGCTGTCGCAGGAGTCTGTACTATTGACGTGGAATCTGCACACAACACAATCAAACTACTTGCCCAACGAAACAGTGAGGTTGTCAATCTCACTGGCTTGCTGAAAACAAAGGATTAAACGTATGGTGTGGAAAATGAGTATTAAATTGCAGAGAATGAAAAAGGAACAGTTTGCAGTTTGTGGTTGTTTAATCATGTAAAAGAATGGACCGGGGTCCACAGTTCACTAGTGGTGTCTCTCCATAAAAGATAACTAACATGTTGGGTGAACAAATTACAGCTGGGCAATTGACGAATAGTGAGCGCATGACAATGCATATACATGACATGTTGACTACTATGATATTTAATTGGGCATTACGACATAATACATAGACCGTTATCCAACAGCATCTATGACTAATAATCCACTGCCGGTTGTCATCCGAGTCCCCCGTTGGTATAAGTTGCAAGCAACGGATAATTGCACTAAGTAAAGTGCGTAATGTAAACAAACACATATGCCCGTGACATAGCATCGTTAGGTTATCCCTAGTGGCAACAGCACATCCACAACCTTAGAACTTTCTGTCACTGCCCCAGGTTAAACGGAGACATGAACCCACTATCTAGCATAAATACTCTCTCTTGGAGTTACAAGCATCTACTTGGCCAAACATCTACGAGTAACGAAAGCATGCAAGATCTTAAATAACATATGAGATAGATTGATAATCAACTTGACATAATATTCATATTCATCGGATCCCAGCAAACACAACATGTAGCATTACAAAATATGATCTTGATCATGTAGGGCAGCTCACAAGATCTAAACTTGATGGCACAAAGTGGAGAGACAACCATCTAGCTACTGCTATGGACCCGTAGTCCAAGGATGAACTACTCACGCATCACTCCGGAGGCAGGCATGGCGATGTAGAAGCCTCCGGTGACGATTCCCCTCTCCGGCAGGGTGCCGGGAAGAGGTTCTGAACCCTCCCGAGCTAGGGTTGACGACGGCGGCGTCTCTGGATCATTTCGTGGATATTTGCTCAGGTACTTAGGGTTTTCGCGTCGGGGGAATAAGTAGGCGAAAGGGCGGCTGCTGCGGACCCCCGAGGGCCCACACCACCCTAGGCGCGGCAGGGGGGGCCGCGCCCTAGGTGCGTGTGGCCTCCTGGTGGCCCTCCTCTGCTGCTCCTTCGCTCCGTCAGGCGTGTTCTGGAAAAATAGGGACCCCCGTGTAGTTTCGTCCAATTCCGAGAATATTTCCAGACTAGCTTTTCTGGAATACAAAAACAGCAGAAAACAGGAACTGGCACTTCGCATCTTGTTAATAGGTTAGTCCCCAAAAATGTATAAAAGTGATATAAAGTAGATGCAAAACATGTAGCAATTGGTATAAAACAAGCATGGAACATCAAAAATTATAGATACGTTTTGAGACGTATCAGCATCCCCAAGCTTAGTTCCTACTCGTCCTCGAGTAGGTAAACGATAAAAACAAAATAATTTTTGAGGTGACATGCTACTATCATAATCTTGATCATATAATATTGCAAGGCACATGTAAATGAATGAAGTGATCCAAGTCAATGGTCTATAATTTGCTACCAAATAGATAATGAGTAAACAATGAATCACACAGGCTAAACGTTTTCATGAATAGTACTTTCGAGACAAGCATCAAACAGTTTTGCATAAGTGTTAACTCATAAAGCAATAGTTTCTAACAAAAGGTATTTAATCAACACAAAGGAAGAATTTAGTTTCAGCATTTGTTTCAACTTTCAACATATTTATCTCATGGATATTGTCAACACAAAGTAGTATAACAAGTCCAATACATTGCATATAACGATGTTGTAACAAAGTTGACACTAGTGTTTGCTTGTGGAAGACAGAAAGAATAGGAAAACTGACTCAACATAAAAGTAAAAGAAAGGCCCTTCGCAGAGGGAAGCAGGATTAAATCATGTGCTAGAGCTTTTAGGTTTTTGAAAGCATATAGAGATTGCATAAAATATTTGATACTTCTCCCAACCTTGCTAACACAAGCCATGGCTAACCAAATCCTCGGTGCCTTCCATCAATCACATACCATGGAGGAGTATCTATTTTTGAGAGGTGTTTGTTAATTGTCAACGAATGGTAGCGGGTGAGAACAGTATTCTACCTGTCGAACGACTTTTAAGAGCGGCTCCCATGAATGACGTTATTTCTACCAGCAAGGCAGATCATCCCTCTTTCTCTTTGGTTTACACACATTCAAGTATTTCACTGTTTGTCATTGCTTACTGATGAATCAGGGCAAAAGTGTGAAGAGAATTAATTGGTTAAAGTTGTAATTAATTGGGACTGGGCACCCCGTTGCCAGCTCTTTTTGCAAGTTATTGGATAAGCGGATGTATATGCCACTAGTCCAGGTGTAAAAGTCCACTCGACAAATAGAATAAAGAATAACCACACTAATTCCTCATGAGCTTGTAAACATTGACACAAAAAAGGAATAATAACATTTTGAATAATTTAAAGGTAGCACATGAAAAATTTACTTGGAGTGGCAAGGAAATACCACATATAGGCAGTTATGGTGGACACAAATGGCATTGATTTTGGCTCAAGGATTTGGATGCACGAGAAGTATTCCCTCTCAGTACAGAGTTTAGTCTAGCAAGGTTATGTAAGCAAACAAGAATATCAACCCGTACACCAAGTTTTATATGACAAACATATTGCAAACGTTATAAGACTTCATGCCGTCTTCCTTGTTAACCAAACCCTGTTATTAGAAAATATCTAGACCTTAGAGGTACCACCGATGCAAACCAAATTTTCAACAAGCTTTACGGTAGTTCTTCACTAATAGGCTTAACTCATATGATGCACAATTTAATCATGATCTACTTGTTAACTCAAAACAATTGACAAGCATCAAGTTATCCATTTTAGTGATCTACAAGATTAAGCAAGTTTTTCCTTATACCAATTACCACATGCAACATTTTCTGAACCAACCAAACACCAATAAATTTATTTCATCAACTCTCCAAACAAATATAAGTGAAGCAAGAGAGTACTGACGAGGTGTAGACTCATCAAGACCCATGGTTAAGGTCCCTAGGTTATGAATATGGGGGAGAGAACGTGGTAGAGCTGAAGTATCGTCGGCTGACAAGCAGGGCAAAGATTTTACCCAGGTTCAGGGCCCTCGTGTGGAGGTAACACCCCTACGTCCTGCCTGTCTGTTATTGCTTTGTGAATATGATGGTTACAAGGGTCCCGGCGAGATGTCGATCTCGCTAGGGTTTGTGGCTCTGGTGGTTCGTTGTCTGGTTCGATGGCCCTCCCAGTCCTTAAATAATAGGCTGGGTCTCGGGTGTTCGTAACCGACTCGATTTACAAGTAAGGAAACTCTAAACCGACTATTGTTTCGCCAAACTTGGAGGATACTCCATCTTCGTGGGCCTCCCTTCATGGGCTTCATGTAGGCTCTGATAGTTGGGCCTAGTCGATACGTGCACCAGGTACCCTCATGGTAGGGTACCCGATAGGCATACCCATGTCAGTAGCCCCCGAGTACTTGTCTGATTCGAAGAGTCGGGCATGGACTCATACATCATGCACGTTACATTTTTTGCATCTGTATTTAGAATTCTTATGAAATAGCACATGTTGGCTATGTCGAGTGTTTCATCGACTATGAGTTTTTGCTTATGATAGTCAAGGGATATTAGCTTAGCAGGCCCGGCACACACGACGGATCGGGGCCAGTTAACTACCATTTGTGGCAAAACCATACTAGCTTTCAATCAAACTCGAGTCCCCGGACTCGAATCTGGAACAAACTGGACAGACTCGAAACGGCCGTTGAGGTCTTACGGAATCGAACTGCAGTATAATTTTGAATCAACCCAACGCGTCCGTCGGGGATTATTCATCATGTCTGCTGACACGGAACATTTAAGGATAACGCTGCTGGAGCGGTCCTTAGCCCAGCTCGACTGATCGGGGGTCTTACCTTTGCACTATGCATGCAGCATCCAAGGATCGTCGGATCAACTCGGGAATATTTCGAGTGTGATTTTGCTTATGAACTGAGTCGAATGTTTGTCGACTGATACTTTGCCATTATTCTATCGGGTGCGCGACAGCGCTCCCGATGGGAGTAGCCCCCGAGATTGTGCTTTATTGCTTGCAATGGAGGATAATCTCAAAATCTTTTACCCTGCACATTAGTCAAAGAAATTTTTTGATATGCTCCCGATGGGAGTATGATGTTGCAGTCGAAATTTCGACTGGCATCTATGACCTTTGCTAAAACCAATCGAATTTGTGAGAGCCACCCGAAGATATCATCGAGTGACTTTTATGCCATTTGTGATGAATAACGTCAGCAATGACGCATTTTGCGACTGCTATCTCTGACAAGCGGTGGCGTGCTTGGAGAGGCTTTGATAAGACGTGACCCTGTTTTGTGGGCCCGTTTCTGCAGAGCTGACCAGGGATGACGCCGCGTGGACTTGATTTGACCGTTCTGGCGCGATTTTCACGGGGCGTGATATGGTTTCCTGGATTCCGTGCGTAGTGGGCGGAGTGGCCGGCGACGGTTGCTCATGGCCCACGTGTATGGCAGATTTCGCGCGAGCGTATGCATCTGTTTTGACGGTTACGATCATTTTGCGATCTGTGGTAAATAGGGGGACGGCGCTGGCAGAGTTTTTTACTTGCCATTTGCTCCCTGCGCCGCCCCTCGTCTCATCTTCTTCCCCGCACCCCCATTGTTTCTGCGCCCAAGCTCTTTGCCTCCCCACCCTCCACGCTGCAATGGCGAAAGGTGGGGCTCCAAGCGTGGTGCTGCTGCTGCCGCGACCGATGCGGCCAAGGGCAAAAAGACCGTGGCGGGTACATCTGCGTCCACCGCTGCCTGAAGAAGAACAGCGGGGATTGGGCGAGTCCACCATCAAGGACGCCCATTTGCTCAAGCTCCGCGAGCAGGGATATCTGCCACCCGCGGAGCAGCTCGCCGTCCGCGCTCCGTCGCCCAAGGAGGTATGCCCCGAACCACGCGCCAACGAGCGCGTTTGCTTTGCGGAGTTTGTGTCCAGGGGCTTCTCGCTTCCCCTCCACGACTTTGTTCGTGGTCTTCTTTTTGCCTACGGGGTGCAGATCCATGATCTCACCCCGAACGGTATTATGCATATTGCGTGTTTCATCACGCTGTGCGAGTGCTTCCTGGCGTCGCACCCAGCTGGGCGCTGTGGAAGACATATTCATGGTGCGACCCAACAGAGGAGGTGGTCGCACCTACCCCGTGGGCGGCTGCGGCATCCAGGTGCGCAGCGACACCGCTATTTCCGCCTGAAGACCGTCGACTCCGCCCAAGGCTGGAGGAAAGGGTGGTTTTATGCGAGTGTCGAGCAAGACGGAGTCGCCACCTTCTCGACTGCGGCTTACGTCAGGACCAAGGCGTGGGATCACCAGCTCTCAGCCGAAGAAATGGAGGAAGCACGCCCTTTGCTGACTCGAATCGACGGATGCTGGACAAGGTACGGGCCTTCACTTGATCGCCACCTTTGTGAAGAGGGGTGTGGCCACTCCGTGCCCGAGCGCACCCCATGTGGGAGTATGAGGGCGCGGGTGACTCCACTCGGATGAGCCCAGAGGAGCTGTCAAGGAACGAGCTTGTGAATCACGTGCGGCACATCACCAACTTGACGACAGGCGACAAATGCGACGTCGACTGTCCCATTGAGCCGTATGGGGCGGAAAACCCTTTGCTGAGGTATGTCTGCATTTTAAGAGTTTGCCACTCGTATGCTATGTGTTTGTTCGATTTTGCTTCTGACTTTGCAATTTGCGATGTATGCGATGCAGGACCACTCGACTGCCTCTCTCCCCCTCTGCCAGAAAATGGTGAGACTGAAGAAACTCAGGTGCAGGTGGTGGACCCGAAAAGGGATCAGTCGCCCATCCCTTCTGCCACCACTTCGCATGCGGAGGAGGTCGAGGAGGAAGCAGCGAAGAGGTCCAATCTGAAGAAAGGCCACCGCTGACCAAGAAGTCGATACCGCGCCACCGAAGCGGCGTCGACTGGCCAAGAAGGCGCCTTCTGCTGTGAGTTCACCCGCGAGGGGCAGGGCTTGGAGGATGACGAGGAATCAGGCTCACCACCTGTTTTCCAAGCCGCTCCTTTGCGTGCGTGCTCAACAAGCTCAACTCTTCCTCTTCAGTCGAGTGGTACCCCAGCCTTTGGGGACCAATTTTTGGCGACTCCGAAGATGAGGAGATGAGGACACAGGTATGTGTTTTTGAGTATGATATGAGAATTTTGTGCTGTCACATATTTGTGCTGACCGTCTTTTGCTTTGTTGTGTTGCCCACAGCGCTGAAAACAATCAGCCTGGGACTCCTCCAGTCGAGAATGTTCCAACCCTGGAGCACTCGAATTATGCACCGACTGGAAACGAGGCTGCCCAGCCAATGGCCACTGATGCTGTCGTTGAGACAGCCAAGGCGGCAACTCCAGATGTCGGGACATCAGTCGCGGCTCCTGAGCCGTGGATGAACCACGTAAGTAGCTTTTTGCTTGACCCGTTTAGTTGTAGGTCTGTGAGAGTTTGAATTTTTGCTGAATTCGTGTGCTTGCAGCCCTTCTACCACACCTTGGCAGATTCTGCCAAGGCTTATGTCCAGGTGGAGCAGGAGAGGGATACCATGCGCGCCGAGCTAGAGCGGCTCAGTCGTGAGTTCTCCTTTTGCTTTTGTTTTGCTGAATTTCTTTTTGCAATGCTTGATTTTGTCGAGTATTGAATGCACGTGATTTTGCTGGGCCAGGCGAGAAGAAGGAGCTGGAAGAGCACTCGCCGCGCAGCGCGAAGAGTCGAAGAAAGAGCTGGCTGCCGCCACCAACTCAGCCGCTGCACGCGAGCGAGGATATGCTGACCAGCTCGCGGCACTCGCGCAGGCCATGGGAGGTGAGTAATCTTTTCTCCTTTTGATATGACGATATAACTGTCGAGTGTCATGAAATGACTTTTGCCTTTTTTGAATTGTGCAGAAGCTGTTGGCGCACCGGCCTCTGCGGACGTGGCGAGTGACGATCTTTCGCTGGAACAGGCTGTGGGCGGCTTAGGCGCCTATGCAACCAGGCGAAAGAGCACTCGCCAAATCGACGAGCACACTTGGCGCTGTATACAAGGTGGTGTTCCCGACTGGCGTAGTGCCGTCGACGGCGGACGACTTCGCCGACGTGTTTGGCCCCGGGACGTCCACCATGGCGGGTTTCGCTCGCGCCAACACGGTACGCGGATCCGAGTCCACCATCAAGCTTCTTATGGGACATGGGATAGATTGCGACTACGAGGCAGCACTGTCTGCGTTCCCTCGGAAGCCAGATGGGAAGCCCATTTCTCTGAAGGGGGTGAGCGGAGCCGCCGCGCGACTGGCCGAGGTTTTTATGACACCATGGAGCGCCGGGCACTCGAGACTGCCAATCGTCTGCTTAGGAAATCGAATCTTAGGTTTAGGGTAGCTGTACCCTTTTGTTTTTTATGCCTTGTAATGATACCTTCTGAACTGCGCGAGTCTGCGCTTTGTTTGTGCTACCTTGTTTATGCAAATAGTCTTTTGCTAATGTCTTTCACTCGAAGAGTTGTATGCTTATGACATGAGTTTTAGCTTCTGACACAAACTTTGTGTTTGTGATTATGCTCTTTGAACAGTCACGAGAACCTGCTACTGCGACTAGTTCCTCGCAGGCTCCAATCACCACCCGATCCCAGGGTCAGGTGGTAAATGATGCCAAGGTGATGGAGTATATGAAGGCCAAATTTGTGAGAATGGAGCAAGATCTGAAGGACGCCCAGGCTGAGCTGAATCGATTGAGGGCGAGACCCGCGTTGGCCACCCAACGCGAGGAATATGTGCTCGGGGAGATGGATCTTGTGAACAGGCAACTCGAGTGTAAGTTCGAGTCTTGCTCTGTTTACAAGCTTTTTGCGTAGCTATTGTCCTTTTGATCTGACTGGTGCGCCCGTGTTTGTAGGCTTTGTCGACAACTTCCAGGCTGAAAAGATTCGCGTGGAAGGGCGTCTGGATAGCGTGGTTGACGACCCTACGACTGGGCGTCAACACTTTTGGCTTGATAGGTACCATGCCCGCATACTCGCCACCCTGAAGGATCGCGTCTGGCGAAGTGCTGAACTGCTGGAGTTATGCCGGGCAGCGTTTATTCGCCTGAACGAGACTCTTTTTCCTGCGGGGCCACAACCACAAGGGATTCGTGCTTTGTTGAACATCTTCCGTCAAACAAATCCCATTCGAGAGTTGCTGTCTCAGAGACTTGTGATTGGAGCCAACGCTGCAATGGCGTATATGCGTAGTCGAAAACCAAGGTTGGTGTTGCGGACACCTGCAGCCGGAGAGGTTCTCGAACAAAAGACCTGGATGACACGATCCAAGCTGCGGAGACACTAATCGAGTGCACTCGCGAACAGCTTTGCGGTCCCGAGCTGCCCGTAAAGGACGAGCCTGAGGATTAGAATAGTTTGCGAGTGCAATTTTTGTATAGGGGGCAGCCCCCGAGTGTAATTTTTGACTCTTTGTATATTGTATAGTTTGTATACTTTGATTTTTTGTCGAGCCCCCGAGTCAGTCGAGCGGGGTTTGTGAAATATGTGTTGGTTGTGAACCAATGACTGTGCAGCCCCCGAGTATTCGAGTGCGGCTGCAGAGTTTTTGTGTTCTTTGTTTGGATCCTTGTTACGCAGCCCCCGAGCATTCGGGTGCGGCTAAGGCATTGTGTTTCTGCAAGAGCGAGAGCTCATTTGATCGATAACACAGCCCCCGAGGGTTTCGGGTGCGGTTAAGGTATGAATTATGCGGGTAGTAACCACAAAGAAGTCGAAGGAACATTGATTTTATTCCTCTTTTGAATGTTAGGCTGCAGGCCGCCTCATTAAAAACCTTCCAGTCCCCTTAGGTACCCTGGTAAGGAAAAGAGCGCGTCTGAAACCTGCAGCCATCCGACATATAGCCTATTACATTGTATGACTGTGAGCACTTTATGCGTAGAAACGGCGCAGATGCGCAACGTTCCAAGGATTATGAGAGAGTTCGCCTGTCTTCGCGTGCTTCAGTCGATATGCGCCTCCACCAAGGACCTCCGTGATGATGAAGGGACCTTCCCATGGGGAAGCGAGCTTGTGCACCTTCTTTTGCTTCATCGAAGAACCAGGTCGCCACAACAAAGGACCTGGTTCGCAGTCGACGGCTATGGTAGTTGCGGAGATCCTGCTGGTAAACAGCTGTGCGGGCCAAGGCCGTGTCTCGCGCTCATCGAGCAAGTCGACTGCATCTTCGAGTGCTTCTTCGCGTCTTCATTGTATGCTTCAACTCGTGGCGCATTGAACCTTACATCTGATGGCAGAATTGCCTCTGCACCATAGACCATGAAGAATGGGTGAACTGCGTAGAAGTGTTGGGAGTTGTGCGTAGGCTCCATAGCACAGATGGTAGTTCTTCGACCCAAGCACCCGCAGCTCTTTTGAGTGGCACCAGGAGGCGCTTCTTGATCCCACTCGTCACAAGTCCATTGGCCTTTTCGACTTGGCCATTGGATTGTGGATGCGCCACGGATGCGTAGTTGAGCGTAATGTCCTGCTCTTTGCAGAAGGTTTTGAACTCCTCAGCCGTGAAGTTTGTGCCGTTATCAGTGATGATACTGTTTGGGACACCGAAGCGGTAGATGATGCTCTTTATGAAGTTGACTGCCGTAGTAGCAGTCGAATTTGTGATGGGGACCGCCTCGATCCACTTTGTGAACTTGTCGACTGCCACCAGTAGGTGAGTATGCCCGCCATGCGATGATTTTTTGAGTGGCCCAACCATATCGAGCCCCCATTGGGCGAAAGGCCAGGCCAGCGGTATAGTCTTCAACGCCGATGCGGGTGCGTGCGGCCTTGTTGCGAATTTCTGGCAGCCGACGCACCTTTTGACTATGTCCTCCGCGTCTTTGAGTGCTGTAGGCCAGTAAAACCCTGCGCGAAAGGCTTTGGCTACGAGTGATCGACTGCTGGCGTGATGCCCACAGGTACCTGCATGAATATCTCGAAGTATGGCTTGGCCATCTTCGAATGCGATGCATCTTTGGAACATACCTGATATGCTGCGCTTGTATAACTCGCCGTTGATAACGGTGTATGCTTTTGATCTTCGAGTCACGCGTCGGGACTCGGTTATGTCATCTGGTAGCTCGCCGCGGAGTATGTAAGCCAGAAAAGGTTGAGTCCAAGTTGGCTCAATGAGAGTACCTCGACTGGGGGGTCCTCTGTGCTGGCGCTTTGCTTTTGGTGGCGTAGTCGACGGAGGAGGCTCTCGTTTCTCCTTGATAGATCTGTGTTCGATGCGCTCGAGGAAGACACCAGGTGGAATTTGTGCGCCAGTTGAGCCAAGATTGGCTAGCATGTCTGCTTCTTCGTTACTTTCCCTTCCTATGTGCCTCAACTCACAGCCTCGAAGCTGCCCTCCAGTGTGTTGTACAGGTCGCGATAAGCGATCATGTTGTCCGCGATTGCGTCGCAGGCCTTCATTGTTTGCTGCACCACGAGATTGGAGTCGCCGTAGATCATCAATCGAGTGCACCCAAGTGCTTTTGCCATCCGCATGCCATGGATCAGAGCCTCGTATTCAGCCTCGTTATTGGAGGGTAGTTTGAATCCCATCTGCAAAACATAACGTAGCTTGTCCCCTTTTGGTGATATGAGGATGACGCCTGCGCCTGCGCCTTCGTGTTTCTTGGACCCATCGAAGTACATGGTCCAGGAATTGGACACGTCTGGTGCTCCAGGTAATTGGGCCTCTATCCACTCGGTTGTGAAGTCGGGTAGGACTTGTGCTTTGATAGCCTTCGGGTGCTCGTACTTGATGTCTCTTGGAGCCAGCTCGATGAGCCATTTTGCGACTCGACCCGTTGCATTGGGGTTTGTGAGGATATCACCGATTGCTGAGTTACTTACCACGGTGATCGGGTGCTCGGTGAAGTAGTGTGTCAACTTCCTTGAGGACATGAATACAGCGTATGCCAGCTTTTGATAGTGCGGGTACCGCTGTTTTGATATGGAGAGAACCTCGCTAGGTAGTAGACTGGACGTTGTATGCTTTGGATGTGCCCCTCCTCCATGCGTTCGACTACCAGTACGGTGCTCACCACCCTGTTTGTAGCCGAGACATACAGGTAGAGTGGTTCCCGTTCCTTAGGTGCGACGAGGATCGGAGGGCTTGTGAGGATCCGCTTGAGATCTGTGAAGGCTGCTTCAGCTTCTGGCGTCCACTCGAACTTGTCCGCCTTCTTCATCAGTCGATAGAATGGTAGAGCCTTTTCACCCAGTTTGCTGATGAATCGACTGAGCGCTGCTACTCGTCCTGCTAGTTTCTGCACATCATGAAGCTTTGAAGGCCTTTGCATTGTGAGGATGGCCTGTATTTTCTCCGGGTCTGCTTCGATTCCACGGGCAGAGACTAGGTACCCTAGGAGCTGCCCGGCTGGAACGCCGAACGTGCACTTCTTAGGATTGAGCTTGATATGGAAGCGTTTGAGGTTTGCGAACGTCTCCCTCAAATCGTCGAGTAGTGTGTGTTCTTCCCTTGTGGTAATGACAATGTCATCCACGTAGACCTGGACGTTGCGTCCGATTTGCTTTTTGAGGCAGTCCTGCATCATGCGCTGGTATGTTGCACCCGCGTTTTTGAGCCCAAAGGGCATAGTTGTGTAGCAGTAGACCCCGAGTGGGGTTATGAACGCCGTTTTTTCTTCGTCTTCTTGCTTCATCCTTATCTGGTGATAACCTGAGTAAGCATCCAGAAAGGAGAGTCGTGCGCATCCGGCGGTGGAGTCGACGATCTGGTCGATTCGGGGTAGCGGGAAGTGATCCTTTGGACAGCACTTGTTCAGCGCTGTGAAGTCCACGCACATCCGAAGGATGTCTGTATGCTTCTTTCTACGAGTACGGGGTTGGCCACCCATTGTGATTTCTTGATTTCCCTAATGAATCCTGCTGCGAGTAACCGGTCGACTTCAGATTCGACTGCGGTTCGCTTTGGGCCGGAGATTCGACGCATCGTTTGCTTGACTGGCTTTGCATCTGGAAACAATTGGAGAGAGTGCTCGGCGAATTCCCTGGGAATACCTGGCATGTCGGCTGGACACCACGCAAATATTTCCCAGTTCTCACGGAGGAATTCGACGAGCGCGCCTTCCTATGCGATAGGCAGGCTCGAAGATATGTTGACTGTCTTGGACGGATCGGTCGGGTGCACCTGATGCGACCTTGTGTCATTTGTAGCATTGAAGGATCTGTCGACTGCCAACTTCTTATGCTCCGGAAGGAGTGTGCGGTCGTTGGAAATCGCCAGTCGGCGAGTGATTCTTCCACCCCGAACATCTCGGAGATTTTGCTGAACTCGCGGTCGCAAGCATCGGACCTTTGAAAGTTTCCACGGACAGTGATGACTCCCTTTGGTCCTGGCATCTTCAGCGTGAGGTACGCGTAGTGTGGCACCGCCATGAATCGAGCAAACGTCGGGCGACCAAGAATAGCATGGTATTGTGATTTCCAGTCGACGACCTCGAACTCAATCGACTCTGTCCTGAAGTGGCTTTTGTCCCCGAACGTAACGTCGAGTTGTATGGTGCCTTCTGGGCTAATTGCTTTGCCAGGAACGATACCGTGGAAGGTATTTGAAGATTTTGGGAGGTTTTCGACTGACCTGTTCATTTTGCGGAGCGTGTCCGCGAAGATGATGTTTATGCCGCTGCCTCCATCCATGAAGACCTTGGTCATGGCGTAGCCTCCTATTTGCGCGTCGAGTACCAGAGCCGCGTGCCCTGGTCGAACTACAGCTGGGGGATGATCCTCTCGACTGAAGCTTATGATGGTTTCCGATCCCTTCAGAAATTCGGGCACGGCAGGAGGTGCCATGACAGCCATGTTCACTGTCGAGTGATTAGCTTTTGCTGCCTGTTGGAGGGGCGACCCTTTTGTATCATGTACATCTGCCCGTGGGGCTGTGGATATTGATCATCTTCCGCCCGTAGTACGGGTTGTATGGCACCTGCGAGGTTTGCGCCTGGAGCAGGCTGTGGTGGTGGTTGCGGTGGCGGCTGTGGCGCCATGAGAGCGGGCACAGCGTTCGGCTGTGGTGCGGGTGCAGGCGTGGGCTGAGCAGGTGCTGGGCCGTACCTTTTGAGTCGTATCATGTAGTCAGTCGCCATTTGGTCGAATTCCCTGCAGTTCCTTAGGGTGTGATTGGAGCGTAGTTTTCCGTCGTCCCCCTTGAAGAGGTGGAATCTGCACCAGTCGTCCATCTTTTCCTCGAATGACCGCTCGGGTTTTGCGTCGCTGCGTTTGCGCCATTCTTGCCTTTTGTAGCTGTCGCTCCGCTGCTCGCGATCTCGACTGTCCCGTCGATCATCCGAGCGTCGATTGCTTCTATCTTGGTCTCCCGGGTTGTGTGTATCCAGCCGCCATGAACTCGGGTCTGTTATCGTCGTAAGGACGTTTGGAACGTTTGCGCCTGCGATCTTCTCTGTATGAATCTCTGCGGCCTCGACTGCCGCTTTCGTAGTTGTCGCGTGGTGGGGAAGCACGGGATCTGCGTACAGAATCCTCTCCATCTGCCCACTCAGTCGCAACTTTGATGAGGTCAGCCAGGGAGGTTGGCTTTTCACGACCAAGTGCCTCTTTGAAGTCCTTCCTGGCGAGACCTTGTATGAAGGCATCCATGGCCCTGTCTTCTGACACTTTGCCAACCGAATTGCGTATTTCGGTCCACCGCCGTATGTATGATCTCAACGACTCGTCTGATCGTTGAGTGCATGCCTTAATTCTTCGAATGTCTTCGGGCGCTCACATAGAGGCTCGAAGTTTTTGATGAAGTCTCTGCGGAAATCGTCCCACGAGTCGTATGATGATGGAGGGAGCGCTTGAGCCAGTCGCGGGCAGTTCCTTCGAGCATGAGTCGTATGTACTGCATCGCCGTGGTGTTCGTGCCACGCTGGCATGCCACGGCGAGTCTGTAATCTTCTAGCCACCCGGAAGGTTCTTGGCGACCGTTGTACTTGGGTTGTTCGCCTGTCAACTTGAACCTTTGGGCATCCGCGTCTCACGGATGCGTCGAGTGAAGCACAATGCTCCGCATGGCTCTGGTTCACGATCAGAGTATGAATCGCTGCTATAGGATCTTCGAGATCTGCTTCTGCTGGACCTGTGCCGGCGCGTGCTTCTCCTTCCTTCATCCGAGTGGTGGCTGCGACCACTGCGATGATGTGCTGCGTGTCGTGAGTCGACTATGTCGCGATCGCGATTCCTTGCTGGAGTTTTGTCTTCTGGCTGTATAGCCTGTGCCGCTAGAGCTAGCGATTTGAGTTGTTGGCGATGCAGGGCTGCGTTAGGGTCATTCGCCGGAGGTTGCATTGCCTTGAGGTAAGCACCTACGGAGAATAATGCACCCGCAGCAGTTTTGGGCACTGGGATTCCGTTAGCGTCCTCTGTCATGAACGACAGGTTACGGGTGATTGCTACCCTTTCATGTTCTGGAAGGCTTGCCAACCGCGACCTAGGTCGTGGGGTTGGTTGCATTGTGGACCCGAGGGATTGCTCCCTTCTTCGGGCACTCGAGAGGCTGGCTTGCCTTTTGCGCTCTCGAGCGTCGCTCGGTAGTTTTGCAGTCGAATTGACTCCTGCCAGTTGAAGTACTGGAAGGTCAACATCTCCTCTGGGGTGGAATTTGGTGGCATCATTGTGCACTCCTTTATGACTTTATCTGCTTTTGCTGCCATCTCCTCCGTGATTGTCAAGGTTGTGACCCCATCCGGCATGGTTACCGTGCATGGGAATTGTGCAGGCCTGCGAGCGGCTGCGTCTGCGGATGATTCTGCGGTGAAGGCCACGTAGACCTGATGGGGCGTGACCCGTGGACAGGTGTATGTGCTGTCGATTCCAGTCATGGACTCGACGTCGCCGTCGAGGCTCATGTCAGAGCCAGTATGTTCATCGAGTAGATCTTCGAGGCGAATCTCGTTGTCGATGTGCTCATCGCCTATGCTCATCTCGGTGTTGGCGAAGCCATTATGGATTTCTGAGTCGAGGTTGGTGTTGGTGAAGATCTCCGAGTCGACGTTGCTGTCGTTATGAATCGCGGGCTCGTAGAAGTCATCGAGGGAGATCCCGCAGTCGAAACTCTCGTCGAGTGGTAGGTTGAAGTCGACGTTGCTTGTGCGGTATGCTGATTCTGCCTCCTCGCCTTGGAGTTCCGTCATCATGAACCTGTCGATCTCGCCGGTCGACATGGTTGTTGCGGGCGAGCAGGCTTCAGGAATCGACGACGGGGCGAGCGCAGTCGACGGAGCCTCGAGTGCGCCCAGCGCCAGTTGTTGCGGATCTGTCGAGTCCTGCGTGCCAAGATTGTTTACGAAAAAATTGAATGCTCCAACAGTTAAACTCAAACCTGATTCAAGGCCGGAAAACGCCTCCTGAAGCTCGGCGAGTGCGGATTGAAATTCATTGGAAGAGCAGATGCGCTTTTTGCAGGTGAAGCGGGCAGGCTGCCGCTTTTCGAGTGGATCGGCGAGTCGCCGTGTGTCGCCTGGATCGGCGAGTTGCTGTTTGCTGACATGGCCGGCGAGTTGCCGTTTGCAGATGAGATCGGCGAGTTGCCGTTTGCTGGTGTGATCGGCGATTTGCCGTTTGCTGTTGGGACCGGCGAAACTTCGAGTCCAGCGCTATTCTTTCCCACAGACGGCGCCACTTGACGAGGGGTAGACTCATCAAGACCCATGGTTAAGGTCCCTAGGTTATGAATATGGGGGAGAGAACGTGGTAGAGCTGGAAGTATCGTCGGCTGACAAGCAGGGCAAAGATTTTACCCAGGTTCAGGGCCCTCGTGTGGAGGTAACACCCCTACGTCCTGCCTGTCTGTTATTGCTTTGTGAATATGATGGTTACAAGGTCCCGGCGAGATGTCGATCTCGCTAGGGTTTGTGGCTCTGGTGGTTCGTGTCTGGTTCGATGGCCCTCCCAGTCCTTAAATAATAGGCTGGGTCTCGGGTGTTCGTAACCGACTCGATTTACAAGTAAGGAAACTCTAAACCGACTATTGCTTCGCCAAACTTGGAGGATACT
Organism: Poa pratensis; assembly: GCA_947311845.1. Taxonomy (NCBI): domain Eukaryota; kingdom Viridiplantae; phylum Streptophyta; class Magnoliopsida; order Poales; family Poaceae; genus Poa; species Poa pratensis. Next base: position 24,809,366 of record CAMZMU010000093.1, read on the forward strand.
CCATCTTCGTGGGCCTCCCTTCATGGGCTTCATGTAGGCTCTGATAGTTGGGCCTAGTCGATACGTGCACCAGGTACCCTCATGGTAGGGTACCCGATAGGCATACCCATGTCAAGTACTTTGTACAAAAGAAAGCTAATAGCTCTGACAAGAGATACATGAAAACAAGAGCTAAAAGCTGAACAGCGCTAGATATGAATACTTCAACAAATATAAGTGAAGAATAGGAGTATTCTCATGAAAAAGCGGAGTGTGTCTCTCTCCCAATCAAGAATGCTAGGGTCGAGTCAAGCTTTATTGAAAATAAAAGTGCAATACTGAAAATAAAAAGCACACAGACGCTCCAAGAAAAGCACATATGGTGTGAAAGAATTAAAATATAGTTTCAATAGAGATGACCTGATAATTTGACGATGAAGAAGGGGATGCCTTGGGCATCCCTAAGCTTAGACGCTTGAGTCTTCTTGAAATATGCTGGGGAGATCCATGGGAGCCTCCGCAAGCTTAATCTCTTCACTCTTCTTGATCCTATTATATCATCCTTCTCTCTTGACCCTTGAAAACTTCCGTCACACCAAACTCAAAGTAGATCTCATTAGAGGGTTAGTGCATAATCAAAAATTCACATGTTCTATAAAGACGCAATATGATTGTTACTTTAAACATTAGCTACAGCCACTGATGTTATGTGAAGCTCTTCCACCCAAAAAAGAATTTCACTCAACACTAGTAAAAGAGAGAATGCAAAAAATAAAAAGGTATAATCTGTCTAAAACAGAACAGTCCGCAAAGACGAATTTTTTCGAGGCACTTACGACGCTCAGATCGAGAAACTCTGAACTAATGAAAGTTTCAGACATTCATAAAGATTACGCACAACAAATTTTCAGATTTAATTAACAATCTGGTGATTTTAGGAATTTCGTACAGTGAACAGCAAAAATCTGTTTCTGCGCAGCAATCAAAATTAAGCATCAACTTAACATTAGAGGCTACTCTTGGCACAACAATGCGAGAAAATAAAGATACAAAGGAGTTGCTACAGAAGTAAACAAGCACCTTGACTCAATAAAAGAAAAATTGCAGAAAATAAAATGGTTGCCTCCCATAAGCGCTTTTCTTAACGCCTTTTAGCTAGGCACAAAGCATGCATCAAGTATTACCAAGTGAAGAAGCATCAACATTCTTACGCTTAGCTCTCTTACCTTTACCTTTATCTTTAGGAAAATACTTGGTTACACATAGGTGAAGAGGCGAAATTCATAGTGCCTTGGCCCACATCTATTATTGCTCCAAAGCGTTTCAACAGAAATCTTCCAAGCGTAATTTGTCCTACTCCTTGCAGAAGACTGCTGTCTCCCCGGCAACGGCGCCAGAAAAATAGTGCTGTTGACGGGAGAGCAAACAGTGGCAGTCTGCTGAAGCGCTTCTAACTCCCCGGCAACGGCGCCAGAAAAATAGCTTGATGACGTGAAACACACGTTCGTTGGGAGACCCCAAGAGGAAGGTATGATGTAGTCAGCAGCAAGTTTTCCCTCAGAAAGAAACCAAGGTTATCGAACCAGTAGGAGCAGCAACTCTTCAGAAGGTTGTCAACGGCGCCAGAAAAATAGCTGTCGCAGGGAGTCTGGACTGTTGACGTGGAATCTGCACACAACACAATCAAACTACTTTGCCCCAACGAAACAGTGAGGTTGTCAATCTCACTGGCTTGCTGAAAACAAAGGATTAAACGTATGGTGTGAAAAATGAGTATTAAATTGCAGAGAATGAAAAAGGAACAGTTTGCAGTTTGTGGTTGTTTAATCAGTGTAAAAGAATGGACCGGGTCCACAGTTCACTAGTGGTGTCTCTCCATAAAAGATAACTAACATGTTGGGTGAACAAATTACAGCTGGGCAATTGACGAATAGTGAGCGCATGACAATGCATATACATGACATGTTGACTACTATGATATTTAATTGGGCATTAACGACATAATACATAGACCGTTATCCAATAGCATCTATGACTAATAATCCACCGCCGGGTTGTCATCCGAGTCCCCCGTTGGTATTAAGTTGCAAGCAACGGATAATTGCGTGTGGCCTCCTGGTGGCCCTCCTCTGCTGCTCCTTCGCTCCGTCAGGCGTGTTCTGGAAAAATAGGGACCCCCGTGTAGTTTCGTCCAATTTCGAGAATATTTCCAGACTAGCTTTTCTGGAATACAAAAACAGCAGAAAACAGGAACTGGCACTTCGGCATCTTGTTAATAGGTTAGTCCCAAAAAATGTATAAAAGTGATATAAAGTAGATGCAAAACATGTAGCAATTGGTATAAAACAAGCATGGAACATCAAAAATTATAGATACGTTTGAGACGTATCAGGTCCCAACGCGAATTGCCTTCGGGCAATTACTTGCCCCACAAGGAAAGAGAAGGGGATGCCCTCCAAGGGCATGCGCCGGCCTGTGTGCTCCCCATGGGCCCATGCAGCTGTCCACTAGTGGAGCGCAGCCCTAGGGCACCATTGGCCCCTCCCGGCACTTCCCCCTTCTCGGTATGTCACCGTTATCCTCCGGATTCCTCATAGCCACTGGAAAAGTTCTTCATCATTTGAGATGTAGTTGATACCATCTTTGCCAACTGAAAGGACTGTTGGCTCTATCATTACTTGCCCTTCTCCTTCATCAACGTTCAATTCTACAAGCCATGTTGCATTCTTTTTCAACGCAATTATATTGAGAATCTTCTCTTTTTCATACAGCGCTAGCATCTCCTCTACCTTTGCCATCCTGTCAACATGCTCCATGCCATTATGTCCTTTCCCCTTTTCTTTAACATAGTACATGATGTATCTAATCCCATACCCATGCCCTTCTATAAGTGCTAACAGATTCAACACTGCTATGTCGGATTTGGAAAGAGTTCTTTCCAAACTGTCTTGACCAGGAAAATTAAACCTGATCTCCCAAATGTTATCATCAAGGCTACAAAGGAAATACAATGCACATTGCTTAGATACAAATCATGTAGTAGCTAAACATGCAGTACCTATATCATAACTAAATAATTATAATTACATACAACTAACTAAAGCTATAGCATTATAGATAAATCATTACCGTTGAATACAATTAACTAAATCTCTAACATTGTAGGTAAATATTGTAAATGTCTAAAGAACTAAAAGCAAATATTGACTTACTCCACTGGCCCGAAGGAGGAAGCCCACTGGTGGCTGATCTTCAAAGGCAAGCACCGCCTTGGCGAGAGCTGCCGTCGCCTTCCTCTCGGACGTCAACGCTTCCGGTGACGCCATGCCGACGCAGGAGGTGCCGCGCATCCAGCAACCCCGCCGGCGGACGAATCACCGCAGCTCGCCGTCTCGGAGTCCACGCATATGTCGCCGTCGATGGAATCGCCGCTGCCGGGAGTCGCCGCCGCTGTGGCTTGGGAGGGGAGAGTGAGAGGGCATGGTGGGTCAAGCACGCGCGCGTAGGGGAACTGCCTCAAACCTAATCAACGGCCCCGTCTTTAGACATGACCTGACAGGTGGGCCTGCATGGCCCTTTAACGGTTGTCTCGGTGAGCGTCACGGTATGTGCCACGTCATCTGACAGGTGAGCCTGGGTGGTCAGATTCGGTGTCAATTCGTCATCAGAGCAGGATTTGGGGTTTTTTTGCGAGAACTTCGACAAAATGTGGTACCTGTCTGTGATGGGAACCAAAAGTGGTACCAAATGAATTGAGTGGCGAAAACTGGTAAATTTATGCTAACAACTCGAGATGGACAGATGGCATTGGTATTTATTTTTCCGATGGCATGCATGATGGGCACTAAGGGCATGTACAGCGCAAGGCGCTTGTACCGCCGCTTAAGTGCCAAAAAATAAATATGAGAAAACAAGTTATCAGCTAAGGGCCTGACACCCGCAACGCTGACCGCTACTTTCCGGCGCTTCCGAACTACAGATCACTAGACAATCCAGTCTTGATCGGGAAAAAAAAAGCGGTAGCGCCCGACTCAAGAAGTTGCGTCGACGCAAGACTCGATCCTGGCTTCAGCAGGGATTCAAGCGTAACGGCTGGGATTATTTTCCCTAGCGCCTGTGTAAGAGGCTGCGTTGTACGTGCCCTAAGTGCACATGCCTACGATGAAGCTGCCTCCTGCACGCGCGGGACCTTCGCCAGAGACAACTTGCCTACAAAGTTCGTCGCGAGGCTACCAAAGAACAGGTTTCCGTCGAATTCCGTCACCGAAGTGATGAAATTGATCACCTTCCCTTCAGAGTCGTCGAGCACGCGGATGATCTCGCCATCCTCCGACACGTGAGCCACCATTGCTCCATTTGCCGTGGCTTTGATCCTGTCGTGGAGCGCTGGGAACGACACGACGATTCTCTTCGTCAAGGTCCAGCGGGTGACCAGGTCTAGCCATGACGAACTCAGCTGCATTTCAAGCACCAAGAGAATTATGAGACGTTGCTTCTCATCGGATGATAAAACTGGTGCCACGAATTGGTGAGCTGACGTGTAGTAACCTGGATAAGGGCGATCCAAAAGGAGCCGTCTGGTGCTCGACTGATGTTATCCGGCGACCCCGGAAGGTCGCCGACGAAGGTCTCCGCCTGGCCAGTCTTATCCCCTTTCAGCCACAGCTTCAAGCATCTGTACCTGCACCATACAAAATTCCAAGGTCACTTGATGGGGCTGGTTCTGCAAGCCTTAATTGGCCAGCAAAACTGCCGGAGGAGGGGCATGGAGTAAACTGAGCACTACATACCCCCAAGACTCGCAGACGATGACGAAGGCCTCGTCCCGCGACAGGGCGACGCCGTTGGCGAAGGAGAGGTTGTCGATCATCACAAACGCCTTGCCGGTGCGCGGGTCGTACTTGAGGAGGCGGCCGGTGGGGCGGGACTCGAGGTAGGCGAGGAAGAACTGCTGGAAGCCGAACCTGGTGTTGGCGTCGCTGAAGTAGACCGTGCCGTCGGATGCCTCGATCGCGGCGTCGGCAAACCTGACCATGTGGGGCGGGAGTGACGAAGAAGATCAGTACGTACAGACTGAGGGAACAATGCATTTTTTCTGGATTTTATCCATGATCGAAGACGAACCGAACCTGATCGTGGTGCCTTCCACAGTCGAAGCCAGAATGGTCACCCGATCCTCCTCTACTCTCAGTAAACCCTGCCAAAAATTTACGCCAATTAAAGGAGAAATTTTGGAAACAGCATAAACGATTGTTCGGTCACGCGGCGCACAATATGTATATGTCTACCTTGTCGGCGTCGCAGACGAGCATGCTGCCGTCGGCGGATGGTGCGATCCCGAGCAGGCCCGTGCCGCCGACGAACCGCCAGTGCTCCCACGACCCATTGGGGTGCATCCTCTGCAGCCACCCGTCCTTCGTCGCTGTGTACAACGTCCCTCCGGCAGCCGCGTCCACGTACACGTCTTCCGGCTGGCTCAACCGCCCTTCCCCAAGCTTCTCTAGCCCCTGTATAGTGAATTTCCTTCAGTACGGGAGGTGAGACGGCAAGAGCTGCGCGCGAGATTACTCTAGTACTAGTACACGGATGAAAAGGCGAAAGAAGAACTGATCGACCTGGAGGAGGTTATTGGGCTTGTAGCGCGCGGCGGGCGGTGGCGGCGACGGGACCGGCTCGATGGGGCAGTTGAGCGCGACGTGGACCGCCAGCGACACGACCACTGCCACCGCGGCCGTGCCGAGCAGACCACCCGCCGGCGCCATGAGTCACCGCCCGACGCCGAGCGATCGGCGACGAGATAGACCACTGAACAACTGGAAGCTGAACTGACTAGCGAGGTTCTGGAGTGGAGTGACACTGGCTGGCAGCACTGGACGAGGCGGCTGGTGGCTGGACTACCACGGTTCTTCTTTCAAGTTTACTTGACGTCTGCCGATGGAGCTCTGGTCGCATTTGAGACGTGAGATGGGCCACTGGCCCACTTTCAGCAGGTTACGCCGGCGACGAACGCATGGTGTACGCAGAGCCGCGTCTGCTGGGCATACATGGCACATGCCAATGTCATGTCGCCAACTCTCCGTCATGGTACTGAACGGTCAGCCGGCCTGTGCGGATGTGTACCTCTGCTGCTAGCATGGGCGTCAACAGTTATGGCAGCGTTTCTCACACCCTCATACCTGGGGAAAATATCTAGTGATACCACTATTTAGATGATACCATTATACAAGTCAAAACGCATCTTATGATCACATACAAATTTATTTCGAATTTTTTGAAACTTGCAAATTTGATTTTTGAAATGTGGTATCATGTTATCACTTGAGATGTGGTATCACTAGGTTTGCTTTCACCTGGTGCCCTGATGGTGGACATTGAGTCGCGCCAGCACAGATATAGAGTGAATATTATTTTTTGGATATGTGAAAGTATTTTTTAAACATGTGCACATCTTTTCGAACCCATGAACATTTTAAAAACATAAACATCGTTTTGAGATACATGAACATTTCTTTTTCAAATGAAGAATATTTTGAGTCCCGGAAGTATTTTTAAATTCTATGATTTTTTTTACCTTATGAACATTTTTTTCAAAATATCATGACCATTTTTCGAATTGGTAAACTTTTTTAATCCCATGAAAATTAGTTTTTTAACTATGTGAACATTTATTTAAACCCCATGAATATTCTTTTAACCCCTTAATATGTTTCTGAATCTTGCGAATATTTTCTTCGAATGTCACATTTTTTTTACCATGAACAACTTGTTAAACCATTAAAAAAATACCACGATGTTAAAAACGTTTTATACTATTACACAAAAACACAAAGTAAAATATAAATAGAATAAAGAAATAACAGGAAGATAAAATGAAAACAAAAAAAGAAGGAACGTCCAACTGGGCTGGCCCATATGCCATAGGTGGGGGGTGTTAACGCTCGTTACGCGTTTCGCAGGCCTAATAAGTCTATTATATTGTGGGTACAACCGACGTCAAACGGGCAAAGCCTGATAGTGTGTTGATTTGCCTTGCGTGCGCGTTAAACACCAAACCCGGCCTGGATACGCCGTAGCCTCGCTCTCCGGCACACCTGGTCGTGGTCGGCGCACACCAGCACCGCCCAAGACGCCGCCCCAGGTCATTCTCACGCACTCCAAGCTCAAATAAAAGTCCTTTCCCACGCAGCTCGGCCGGTTCCGTTTACTGAATTCTTTAGATATGGATCGAGCTTCTGCTGACGACATCCGTACGTGCGCACGGATGGATGACCATTGTCTCGTTGAGTGTGCACGTACTCATCGCCTTGCCAAGGAACTTGAGATGATCTTCAGACAATGATCGATAGAAGATCGATTCAGAAAATTGACAGATCCGTGTTCCCAAGTGGTCGAATCCTTTTTCCTCTCGCTCCCGTGCTGCCCGAGGGCGGCACCGGGGCGCCCCCAATCTTCGCCGCCGTCCGCCTCCATCCTCGCCGGCCTGGACCCCGCCGCTGCCGCCGGCCTCGCCGCGGTGGCGGCGGCCCCCTTCCTCCACAAAGGTGCAGGGGAGCTCGCGGTGGACGCGCTCTTCCCGTCGGCGTCTCCCACGGGCGCGCGACGTGACGGCGGTGCTCGCCCACGCGAGGATGGGCAGCGGCCTTCCTCAGCTCGTGGCGCACCGCCCAGTGGAGCCTCCGGCGCGCCGGCTCGGTGGCGGAGGAGCGGCGCCACGCGGGCCCGATCTGGGCCGCACGGGCCCGATCTGGGCCTCGCGGGCCACGCACGTCTCGGCGCTTCGGCGTCCGTGTTCCCGCTACGGCGGAGGCAGCCTAGGACGGCGTCCTGCGGCGTGCTGCCGGCGGCCGGCGGTTGGATTCTGGGCGACGATCTGCTCCGAGCCCATCCTCCCTCCTCCCGCTCCCCCCGCCGTTGCCTGAGGACGTCGTCGGCGCTGCGGCTGAAGGTGGCGGCGGGGAACTCCCTCGCGTGCGTGCGTGCGTGGGGTGTTGCGTGTGTGTGTCCTGCCATGGTGCTCCATGGTCTCCTCCTGCCTCCCCTCGAAGGAGCACGGCGGCGAGCTCCAGCGTTGCCCCTGCTCTCCGTCTTCCCCGGCTTGATGCCGAGCTGACGTGCTATTCCGGTGCGCTGGGGCTAGCGCACCGAGTTTTCCCGAGGTTCGGAGGTCGGTGGCGTCGTCCTTTGGTGTCTTGTTCGCGTCCTCGTGAGGGTGGCCGACGTCTGGTTTTGGACGGGTCTCGGTGAAAACCGTGCACTGGAATGTCCAGTGCTGGCGATGACAACACCTCCGGGTGTCGTTCCCCTGTTGAGGGCATCGCCATGAAGATGTTCCCTTTTACTGGACGGTCGGAAACCGTCTCTCTGTTCCGCCCCGTTTTCCAAGTGCGTGTGTCTGGGGAAGGCTCCTCATAGCGGCTTGTGAATCACCCTACTTCTAGGGTTGGTGTCTCGGGGTCTTGGCGAAAGCTTTGCAGGATCTCTGTCGGCAACGACGACGTCTTGAACGCCGTTTACCTTCTTGGAGGCGTTGCTGCAAGACCTTGCCTTTGGATTCCCAAGCACTACTAGGCCCCCTCCTCGACGGCGTGTTTTGGTGGTGGCGGGGATGGTGCAGTGGAGGTCTGTTGGTTCTGATACCTCCGACGGCGTCTCCGGGCAACAGAAGTCAAGGCGTCTCCATGATCAAGCAATCTCTTTTAGTTTGTGCTTCTTGTAGTTGCTTGGTTGTTCTCCCTTGTGATACTTTGTTGCTTGTAAGGGGTGCGTGTGTGGAATGTGCGTGTTGTAAGTTGTAACTCTTAGCCGGTTGTTGGCTTCGTTAATTCAAAGCCGGGCTCATTTCGAGCCTTCCGTCTAAAGTGGTCGAATCTGATAATAAACGGGGAAAACATGATCTTATAGGATTATTTTTCCCAACGGAGGATCCAAGTCAACGGAGACGCGCGGTGTGTGTGAACAACGGAGGCCGCCGTCCCCGGCTTCTTCCTTGCAAGTAACCGCTGGCGTGTGCTTGCTCGATTTGCAGCTAGCGGCCAGCTAGTTGTAATAAGCAAAAGACAACGGGAAGCATCACTTTCTCTGATCATTTCTCACAGCATATTTCGCGTTTCTTCCTTTTAAGAAATGCGCTACATGCATGTTCCACGAGATCAATTGCAAACGTCCATTTCAGCAAGCAGTGAACCAGACCAAGACGCGTGGTGTGGATCGACGTTGACTAGCATGAACAGACCACCACCATTGATGACACCTAGACTCCGAGAAAAGTTCTCCGAAGCGACGCCTCTATGACGATAAAACGCCGTCGTCGCCTTCACCCGGAGAAGGTCCAATCTCCAAACAACGCATTAAACAAGGAAACGAATAGAGAGTCATCCTTGCCATGTACAACCAATGAAAGTCAGACCTAGCTAGCTAGGGTTTTCGCCCCGGAGAGTGAAACTCGGTACTCGAAAAGCACCATAAGAAACATGCCGAGCAATGCTGCAAAGTACTGATCGCCAGGCAGGCAATTATTCGGATCATTTGTACATCTATGCGAGGCTACACTATGCACGTAGGAAGCTCAATTAATTAGCAACAACTTGCGGAATGTAGGAAGACTCAAGTACAGACCGGTGTAAAATTATAACACGAGTGCCGTATTTCGATCATCTACGACAACGAGATTATAGTTTACTCCTACTCCCACTTCCACGAGATGGCGAAAACACTTCCCGTGATTCGCTGGAACAAGCAAGCGACGCCGTGGTACGAAACGGCCTTGCCAAGTTAATTAGCAGCCGCAAACAACAGGACATCTTTATTTTTTGGCGCCACCCAACCACAAGCAACGACGACGCGTCCACTTGGCGCCAGCTGGCAGCCCCCGCGTGGCACTCCCCGCCCGCTGACTCGTGGGCCCCGCTCAATTATTCACTCCCGCCTCCGCCCGATAAATAAAGGCCAAGCCCAGACGACGCGAGTAACGCGCACGCACACGACCAGCCCACGGCCACGGTTGGACCTTTCGCACTTCTTCTCGCCGCAGCAGCACAAGCCACCGGCCAGCGTCTCGCCGGAGCTACGGTCCTGGGAGGAGCCACAGGGTCGGTTGAGGTGGTAGCAGAGGCTATGGAGGCCGCGGCAGAAGCGCGGGAGGAGGAGGAACAAGAGGTGGCGTGCGAGTGCTGCGGGTTCACGGAGGAGTGCACGGCGCCGTACATCGCCGGGGTGCGCGCGCGGTACGCCGGGCGGTGGATCTGCGGCCTCTGCGGGGACGCCGTCGCCGAGGAGATGGGCAGGGCCTCGGCCTCGCCCACGCCCCTCTCGCCCGCCGAGGCGCTCGACCGCCACGCCCGCGTCTGCGGCCAGGGCCGCCGCGCGTCCGCGCCGCCGTCGCCGTCGCCCGGCGACGAGCTCATCGCCGCCCTGCGCCTCCTCCTGCGCCGCAGGCTCGGCTCGCCGACGTCGCCGCCGAGGATCAGGGTCCGCTCCACGCCCAGCAGCCCGAGGCGCGACGCCGGCGGCGTCTCCGCCGCTTCTGCCGTGGTCACCGGCCCCGGGGCCGCCGCCGGCGGCTCGCTCGCGCGCACCGAGAGCTGCTTCGCCGCGCTCGTGGAGTAAGAGGCGAAACGAGCCGGCCCAAGAAAGCAATAACAAAAAAAATGTGCTCTTTTCTAGCTAGTCCATTTTGCAATTTTCCTCGTATCCTTTGTAAATGCCATTGCCATGTAATCTCGTTTCTAGCTTAGAATGCAGTAGTCGGTAAGAGGAATAATAAAACTTTGTACATAGTATAGCAGAAAAGACTTTAAAATGGAAGTAATTCCATGTTTTATAGAGTAGTATGAATGTTCAGTTTTATCATCCCTAATCTTGCTCTGCTGGTTCACCTTTTGTATCAAACAGCTTTTCCACCAGATGCTTATGCTTAGCAATGCACCCCTTCTCGCAAAAAAAAATTACAATAAACATTTACTGAAGCATCTGATCAAAATGAGAACTTTTACTGAATCATGCTGCCATTTTCTATCCGTGACGAAATGGGTTCTGATTCGCAACAGAGGCTCAAGATAGAGCATGATAGCAAAATCGCTTTCTGGTTCGCGGATGAACTACTTCTGGTTGCTTGGCGACAGAAATAATTTACGGTAGGGAGCAATCCAACCGGTTTTTTTTTTCCCAACTACAGCACTGTATTTATTAGTGTTTTTACAGCGCATGGCACACGTGCACTAGCTCAATATAGAGCCTCGCAACCAGAGTGCTCTGAGAGAGCTCTGTATCTGTCCAGAGCCATCTCAATCGTTCCCTTAACCTCTTACTTAGCGGCTAATCAGTCAAATATAACCACGGCTGTTACTATAACACGCTATCGCTGGGTGACGTACGTGTCACATATTTAATAGCAAGATCAGCCGTACTAGTACTGTAGTGTATCCTCCCATGGAGGCAAATATCTTCTTCACGCGACTGCAGATGGATACACCTAATCAGGACTCTTTCCATCTAATCTCGTCTAGCTCCTAGATGCTGTAAGTAATGCAGCAGCATCAGGCATCAGCTGTAACTAGGGATATTAGCGCGGCATTGTGTTCGATGAAGTTCAAGTATGTTTGTAAAAAAATGGTTGGAATGTGAAAATTATTTGAATTTGGAAAACTTTCTGTTTAGAGGAATGGTTAGATTTCGTATATGGTTCGTATTGGTATGTATTTGAATTTGTATTCTTTTGGTGTGTACAAAATGATTAGATTTGGAAGGTATTTGAAATTATGTAATTTGTAAATGTGAACTTTGAGTTGAAATGTTCAAATAGATTTAAGAAAATGAGCAATTTGGAATTTATTAAAATTTGAATTCTTTTATTGTTTACCAAATGAGCAGGTTTGAAAGTCGTATGACATTTTGGAATATTCAAATTTGTAATTTGAGTAGGAATGCTCAAATATGATTGGTCTTTCCATATAGTTAATTTTTAAGTTGTTTGAACTTTTTTTTTTTTGTGGAAAATGGTTAACATTTTTTTTCCCTAGCAATTTAGTATTTTTTTATATTTTGTCGATTATATACATATGTAATTAGTAACCTATTCGAATTGATATAGTATGTTTGTGGTTTGCTGTAAATCTTTAATGTAATTCAATGATCAGAAAGAATATATTATATGAGTATTTATTAAATTCAATTTAGTTGCAATTTATAATTAGAGGAAATGAATTTGTATTTCTTCAAGTACTTATCTATTTATTTATTTTGTTGTTGTAAGTGTAACTACATAATAAGAGGAATTTAAGGTATGTTAGCTCTAAATATGTTAACTAAATTGAAATGTAGATTGTGGTTCCATTTTGTCGTAATTTTCTTATTTAGCATCATAATCAGAGGAAATATATTATGGTTATCTTCAAATAGTTTTTATTTTCAGCATTTATTAAATTTGTTTGCATATTTCTTATATTTACCAAATTGGAATATTCGGATATATTTGTAGTGGAGAATGCAATATGTGAGATGTACTTTATAGTATCTTCATTTTTTTAGTAAGTTGTAATGTTCAAGTGTGTTGCATTTATGTTTTCTATGAGCATTTTGAAATATCTTATCATTTTTCTAATTTTCTAGCAAATTGAAACGTCGAAATGTTGATATATTTTAGAGTTTTTTTTGGCTTCCAATTTTGTAGTAAGTTGGAATGTTTAAGTGTGTTTTTTTCCCTTGTTGTTAGCATTTTTGAAATATTTTGTCATAGTTACAAATATTTAGTAAATTGAAATGTGAGGGTGTTGATATGTTTTGATAAGTTTTTAAAAGGGCAATTATAATTGTTTTGCAAACTGAAATGGCTTGCATTTATTTTCCTTTTTCTTGATTATTATTGGAATACTGTTTTAGGAGACTAATTGTTTTGTAAGCTAAAATGTCTTGCAATTATTTTTCTTCTTCTTGATCATTATTCCAATGTTGTTTTATTGCAAAAAAAAGGAAAAGCAAAATATGAAAGAAAACAAATAAAAAGATGGGGTGCCTGTTTGATGAATTTCAATTGTGTTTTTTAAAAAAAACAATTGTTGAAATATGAATATTGTTTGAATTCGGAAAAGTTTGTGCTTAGAGGAATCTATAAATATCCGTCAACAAAATATAGAAAAAATATCAAAATGCTAGGGATTTTTTTAACTATTTTCCACAAAAAACAAATAAGTTTGAATAATAAGACAAATTTTCCTATATGCAGACATTTTTATGGGGAAAACAATCATATTTGGGTATTCTAATTTAAATTACAAATTTGAAACTACTTTTCACTGGGAAATCAAATAATTTTGAGTAATTCAAATTAGCTTATATTTGGACAATTTTATGGGAAAAACAATTATATTGAGCATTCGAACTCAAAGTACAAATTTGAATATTCGAAAATATCATATGATTTTCAAACGTGCCCATTTTTTTTGTTTACGCAGTTTGAATCAAGTTAACGTAGCAAAATCTGTTCGGGAAAAGGAAATTAGATAGATATGTATGAAATATATTTGAAACTTTTGTGAATATTGTTGAATATTCTTGGGGAAATAATATTTTTATGTGGTTGAATATTTTGTGGGGACAAATATTTGTTGGAAAGATCTTGAACAAATATTGTGTGGAAGGTTTTTTGAACTCGAAAAAAATGTTGAATGTTTCATGGGAATGGAAAATGTTTGTTTGGGAAAAAGAGAAGAAAATTTGTTCGAAATCTATTTAAAATATTGATAGTTATGTATGAAATATATTTGAAATTTCTGTGAATATTGTTGAATATTCTTGGGGAAATAATATTTTGTGGGGACAAATATTTGTTGGCAAGATCTCGAACAAATATTGTGTGGAAGGTTTTTTGAACTTCAAAATTTTTTTGAATGTTTTATGGGAATGGAAAATATTTGTTTGGGAAAAAGGGAAGAAAAATTTGTTTGAAATCTATTTAAAATATTGAATAGTTGTTGGTGTGGAAGAATTATTTGAGAAAATACATTTTCCTGCAAATTATGATATTTTATTTGTATTATTTGATTCATCGATTGAAATATTTTAGAAGGTTTTTTGAACTTAAAAAAATGTTGAATGTTTTATGGGAATGGAAAATATTTGTTTGGGAAAAAGGGAAGAAAAACTTGTTCGAAATCTATTTATAATATTGAATATTTGTTGATGAGAAGAATTATTCGAGGAAATACATTTTCTTGCAAATTATGATATTTTATTTGTATTATTTGATTCATCGATTGAAATATTTTAACTTTATCGATTGAAATATTTTAATTTTATGAATTTGAGCATTTGTTGTAGCTATGAAATTTTAGAACTTATTAATTTTTTGGAGTTATGATATTTTTTTGAAATGTTGTTTGTAACATATTTTGAGTTGTAGATTAGAAGATTTGAATTTTACAAATTTAGGGTGTATTGTAATTGTAAAAATCCTGCCATTGGGGCCCGCACGACAGGTTTTTATTAATTAGATTTTTATTGCGTGTGAAAATTAAAAAAACTGACAGTGGGCCCGCCCAAGATGACGTCAGAAATGACGTCATCAATGGCTCAATGGTTGAACGGCCGCAGCGGCTAGGTCGACGACGGAGCGGTTGAAGGAGAGCGAACGGGGCAGCGTAGTTACGCGCATCTAACGCGCCGTCGCACGGCGAGCCGGATGGTGGCGGATTTGGGACCAAATGGTCGCCGGAAGCGTCGGGATCGACGGCGGCAACCGTCGGCCGGAGGCGAGGAAGGAGAACACGGCGGTGCCGACTCCGGGCGTCCCAGCACGTGGGTCTCAGCGAGGAGGTAGAGGACGTGACGACGCACCTCTCCGTGGACAACGATTTGAACGGGGACGCGCGTAGCGGCGGTGCGTGGCGTCGGCAGCAGCGGCGACTTCCGGCGCCGCGCGGGGAAGAGAAGGAGAGGGAGGGGAAATTCTGCAGACGATTTTACATAAAAGTCCATGCCTTTGTGTGGAATCGCGAAAAGGTCCTCGCAGTGTTAAAAATTGGACTACGGGTTAAGTTTCAGAAATTGTGGGTTCGTTTTTGTAACGTGCGAGCGACGTGGCTTAACGCGATTGGTAGAAATCCAACTGCTACAGTAATACTGTAGCTGCGCGAATTTTGGAGCGGTCTGGGACGTCCGTGGGCTCGATCGAACGGCCAGAGTTTAGAGGGCGACGTGGATGGCCAAACTGAAGCTGAATCCTTCGTACTTTTATATATAGGGGAATAGTAATTTATAACGATGTGCTTACAATCAGTGGCAAGAAAGTCAGAAATAAGGGGATCGAGCATGAATGCGCAAAAGCAGTAAAAGAGTGGATAGGTTTGTGTTAGCGATAGAATGCATATGCCTTCATGGATCCACATCAGCATGGCACCTAATGATGTGGACGCGGAATACGTATCAGCTATCACACTGGAATTAATCCGTCGTGGCGATTGCTCCTGGTAATTTTTACCTTTTCTGCTTACATTTGTGAAATCCGCTTTGCAAAACTGAAGGCAGGACACCCGCTCCATGGTTAGTGACAAATCACAAGTCATACTGTTGTCCCGGTTAGGTTCTCAAAGGAGGGTGCAGTTGGGATGCTGCAACTTTGCGGTGGTATACTGGTATGCATGGGTAGCCAGACAAGACAAGCAGAGTCTTGTAGCTGGTCCTTGTTAGTCCAACAGGGTTCACTTGCTTTGTGTCCTGTGTACGTGAGTCTTGCACCAATTATTGGAAGTCCTTAAGCCCTTAATTAACAACCCCTCATCCCTAGGTACAACAAAGCAAACTTGCTTCAAGTAGTAATTAACTGTTGCAACCAAGCGCCATCTATAGAAGATTGTTATCAGCTTCTGAAAGCAGATGCTCATGCTCCTACTCCTACTGTTAACTCCGAACAGGACAAGACAAAGACAAAAAGAAAACTTGTGAATTGTGATGCCCTTCCTCTAGATGTGCCAAAGAGAATGAGTAGAAAGCGTGAACAATAATTGACGGGTAGAGTGGGCTCTCTCACACCTGTCTCATTCCTGTGCACTTTAGTTTGTCTCATTCCTGTGCACTTTAGTTTACTGAAGGAATTTTTAGATTCACAGTTTACTGAAGGAATCAGAGCCTTCAGTCTTTCTTTCAGGTCTAGGAAACACAAACACTAGCATCATCACCAGCCGAGCCTTAGCCTGTGATCAAAATGGGCTCGCTCTAGAGATGCTTTACTAGATGCCGTTGTAGCATTTGCCCAATAGAACAGGGGACAGAAATCCTACGTACGGGGTCACTGGAATGCAGCAGAAACCGCATGAACACGTGTGAGGCTAGTTCAGGTCGTGTGCCCACTGCCCATCCGAGGAGTCATCCATCCATCCGTCGGATGAGATGTGAAAACTAGGAAATGATGGATCGTTGTATGCGAAGCTGTAGCAGAAGCAAGCGCAGGACAGATGAACAAACTGACGCCGAAGCGTGATAATTTCGGCGTGTTCCTGGCTGATAATTTGACACCAGCGCTGCATATGTAGCGCTCTTCACACGAGCAATCGATGCCCGCATCGATGGCTTTTCTCCCCTCCACGATTGATCACGATCGCTATCGTCTTGAGTAGAATCCAAGCAAGGAAACGTACTGCTACCTACAGTCGAGAACCTGTTGCTGACGGACAAAACCATGATGCCTGATTGACGATGACTGAAAGGAACCGAGAAAGTAACAGGTTACTACTGCTGGAGCAGTAAACACACCAAGACTATGGAGTCAGTGCACCAACGTAACTGTATCGGACAGCCTAGTTTTGTTGAAAAAAATGATCGACGTGACCTGTAGCGACAGTAACCTGCAGGGTCTGATTTCCTGCTTGAATAGCTGCAGGTCCAAACACAGGCCCATACTCAGTTCCACTTGGTATCTGATTACCTGAACCGATGGAGACACAAGGTTTAAGTTATGCACTGCTTAAACCTTGTGTCTAGCGACACTTGTTCGTTCAGAAACAGAACGGGCAAACCAACACACCATGTACCAGGTGAGTTAACTGAACATTTGGTGCGTCAGATGCAAACTGGAGTACTACTCTACTTGCTGCCTAACCTGTTTCGCCAGTAATCACAAGAGCGTGGCCGACCCTGAGGGCAGCTCCAGCCGTTCGGCCCCCAGGTTTTGGTGCGGCGCCTTTTTGCGTTTGCGTCGGCGCTATTTGGGACCTGGGGGGCGAAGTTTCCACTCGTTTCGGCCCCTAGAAAACACAAATCAATATAATTTCAAAGTTCTCATTCCCGCCCCCAAAAACGGCCCGAATTCGGCGATCGAAACAGCCACAGTTGAGCGATCATACAAAAAAAACATATAGTTCGGCGAATGGATCAAGCCAAAGTTCGGCGATCTGGTGAAATGGCCACATTCGGCATGCTGATACGCAGATCAGATCAGATCAGATGGTCGCCGGCGACACCTCGGCAACCTCGGCATCCTTGTCGAGATCGATGGGCGTGGTCGTCGGAGCAGGGGTAGAGGTCGGAGTGGCCGTAGGCTCGGCGGTAGCGGCGGTAGGCTCGGCGGTAGGCGGCGGCGTGATCGTGGCCGAGCTCGTGTCGTCTGGAGTGGACGAGCTCGTGTCGTCCGCCGTCGCAGGCGCCGTCGCAGTCGGGGTCGGGGCGGGGGCGATCTAGCTGAGAATCACGCGCCGCTGCGCCATGAATCACGCCCTGACCTCGGGGTCCATCGCCTCCGGGTTGCCTCCCATGAGGAAGGCGAGGTCGTTGTTCCTCTTCTTCGCCGCGGTGTTGGTCTTGAGGAGGTCGAGCTTGATGCCATGGTTGGCCATGAGCGCCTTCCACCTCGCCTCGTTCTTCTCCTCTCTCGCCGCGGCGTGGGTTTGAGCGTCGGCGATGCAGGTGTCGATGGATGCTTGGAGCTTCGCGGCTGTTGGCGCCGCGTCTCTCGCCGCCTTGGCTTTCTTGTGGCCATCAGGGCGCCCATCTGCCAACCGGCCGCCGGCGCGTCCGGGACATACTCCTTGCCCTTGCAGAGAGAATGACGCACTTGCGCCCACTTATCGCACCCCTCTATGACGATGAAGATGTGGAGGAACTTGAAGTCCGCCTTCTCGTCGTTGCGGTACATGTCGAACATCCGGACCATCTACATGTGAAACCGGCCGGAATGAGCAAACCGGCGAAGTCAAAAGGGAAATGACGGCGGGAATGAGCTCACCTCCATCTCGTAGTTGTTGCCGCTCTTCGGCCGATTGGCGACCTCCTCTTGAATGCCATGCCATTTGTTGCAAGCTTGTTGGATGTTCGACCAATGGTTGGCCATGGCCTTCTCGCCGCGCGGAGTGACGCACAAGTAGTACTCGGGGTCGATCATCCGGCGCTCATCGTATGCCGACTTGACCCTCTTCCAGTAGTTGTCCATGTTCTGGTTGGCGCCGACGATCGGGTCGAGGCTGACCGTCTTCCATGCTTCGGCGAGGAGAACATCTTCCTTCGCCGTCCACTTGATGTGTGGCTCCACGGGAGGCTTCGGCGCCTTCGGCACCTTCTTGGGCCGACGGCCACCGGCTTCGTCCCCCTTGGCCGGTGCCCCTCCTTCGTCCATGACCGCTGGATCGGCCGCCGCGCCTTTCTCAGCCGCCTCGCCGTCCCCAGAGCCGCTGGACTCCCCGCCGCTTTGTGAGAAAAATTCCCCACCTTGCGAGAGAAAGCCCGGGCATGCCGCCGTCCCCATCGAGCCTGTGGTGATGATCTCCTCCATGAAGGAGTCGGCGTGCATTCCGCCGAAAAGGAGGCGGGGGTCCTGCTGAGGGGCGAAAGGGAGCGCGCGGCGAAGCGACGGCGAGGTCGAGTAGCCCGGCGAAGCGTACATCGCCGGAGGAGGGTGGGGAAAGGCGACGTTGGGGTTGAAGCCACCATGGGGGTCAGCGTCGGCATACCCAGGGGAGGAGTAGCGGTGCGGGGACACGCTCCAGCGCGGTGACGAGGATGGAGAGTAGCCGGTCGGCGACGCGACGCTGGCTTGGCTGGCCCATCTGGTGAACTGGGGATGAGGAGGGAGGCCGACCCTTAGCTTGGCCGGCGACGCCGGAGCCGCAGCAGCAGCCGGTTTCTCCACCGCCATCGCCGCCTCCTCGTCCTCCTCTTCCTCTTCTTCTTCGGCGCCAGCCTCGGCCAGGCCCTCGGCCAAGCGCTTTTCACGCTGCCTCTTCTCCCTCGCCCGGCGCTGGGCGTTGTCGGACTTCGGGCGCGCTTCGTCGGCGATCCACCTGGCGTTGGTCCAGCCCGGCGGTCTCTCCTTCGGCGCCCTTGGCTTCCTCGGCTGCTTCTTCACCTCCAAGGCGGCGGTGGGCGCGGCGACGGCGGCGATGCGGGGGCCGGTGAATTTGCTGGGAGCCATGGCGGGCAGATCTGAGGGAAATGGCGGGATCGGCCGGCGGGGGAGGGTGTATGTGGGGGCGAAAATGGAGGGAAAGAGCAAAATTATGGAGGGAAGGGCCAAAATATGGAGGGAAACCGCCGTGGCTCGCCGACAGGTTTGGCCCACGGACGCCTTTTGCCCCCCCAAGCGAGCCCCGGCGCGCTGGGTTTGGCTTGGGTGCGCCGGCGCAAAACGGCGCTAAAAACGACGCAAAGCGGCGCTAAATGAGGTTCTGGTGGGCGACTGGTAGAAAACGGCGCAAAGCGGCGCTAAAAAGGCCTCCTGGGGTGCGCTGGGGGACGGTTGGAGATGCCCTGACCACCGGAATCGAGCATTCGAATGTCTTCCGGGCCGTATGGACCAGGGCACTCCAGATCACCTCCAACGTCATCCCGACCTTCGCCGAAAGCAGTGTCCCCGTCGCCGCCGTCGCTACCGCTGCTCGATCCTCGTCAACCGCGACGACCTTAGCTCCCTGTAACTGAAAGCAAGACATCCGCCATCGAGGACGCCAACGGCGACCACCGGAAGTGAGGCGAGACGATGATGCAGCACGAGCGCTACCGTCCATTTGCGTTACGGTGTGCGTTCAAATGCAGCTTGGCTTTATTTATTGGCGGAGTACAAGTGCAGACAATTCTATAGATCACAGAGGCAGCAGAGTTTGGTGTGCAGGATAAGCTAGCCCGGCCATTCCGGGGTCGGCGCCGTGTCGGATGGGCAGGGACGGAGCCAGGAATCATGTATAGAGGGGGCGGACAGGACATGGGGGTGGCGAAATGCTCTAAGATGTGCTTACCATGAACGTATGCATGAATAGAAGCTTAAGTAAATGACCATTGTTAGGGGGGCTTAGCCCCCGCTCGTCCCCCTTCCCTCCGTCGCTGCGGATGGGTCGTCGGTTACTCGGCTGCATCCGGGGACAAGGAGAGCGACCGGCCGTGTACTGCTCTGTGCGCTCTTTGCTTGCTGGGTCTCTGGGATGGAGACAGTAAACTATATACTAGTGCGTTCTCAAATATGCCAAGCACAAGATTTTTGTTTCTTTTTATTTACGTAATTGGAAGTAACCAATTAGATTTATGACGAAACCTAAAAATTGATCACTGATCCAATTTGACTACCTCTACGGGATAGACCTCAACAGGATAGAAAGCAAAAGCATTTATTTATAGCTGACAGTTAGCTTTCGCTTGATTTCTTTCTTATCAAATTACGATTGTAGATTGTGGGGTATCTACAATCGTAATTTGATAAGAAAGAAATCAGATGCTTTTGCTTTCTATCCAGCAGCTGATGCTTTATGCAGTAAAGAAGGAAATTCTTGGAGTTAGCACGGTACTTAGGTCCCATCTACAGTGAAAGGTGAATTTTTTCACACCCCCCCCCCCTCGCATCAACCACCTCGCCGCCGGCGATCTGCTCGATTCCTCGCCTCCGGCGGCGGGAGGTTGGGCAATCGGCAGATCCCGGCGTGTACATAGCGTAGGTTGCTGTAGGATGCTTGTCGGCGGCGCTGTGGAGGCGGTGGTGTGGCCGGAGAAGCTTTTGTGGACGGCGGTCCTCTCCTCTGCTCTGGGCGCTCCGGTGGAGGCTCCTGGCAGATCTGCCGTCCCCAGCGCTGTCGCGGCTTCTCGGAGCTGCGTGGCGCTTTCCCTCGGACCGGCGTTCGTGGTGGCGGAGCCGGAGGTTGAAGATGGTGGTGAAGATGATGGGGTTGACCAAGTTGGTGCTGCTCGTCGTTCGGGATGGAGGTGCTCACGTGCCAAGTGCCGTCGACTTCCTGGCCGTCTGAGGGCTCCTCCCTGTCCAAGGTTCTGGAGGAGTGGCGGCGGGTTCCGCCGGCGGAACGTGCTGCGCGACGAAGAAGGCGCTGGAGCTCAGAAAGACCTCATTGTAATTTCTCTTTGTTTCTGGGCTTATCTGTAAGATGCTTGGTTAATGTTATCATGTTTGCCTGCGCAAAAAAAAAAGCACGGTACTTAGGTCTCTGGAGCGAGTGACGGATTATCTCTTTAGAAACATTAGAGGTTGTGGACAGCACTCATAGCATAGCTCCTCTATTTCTCAAGGATCTATGCTTCCTGTTTGCACTCTTTCTAGGCTGTCTTCCAATGCGATAGAGAAGCAGGCAGTGAACGGATTCATCCTGCAAAAGTGGCTTAACTAAGAGCTCTGGCTAGTCCTTGCTTCATGAGGTATTTTTCGGCACATCAGAATACCGTGTTGGATATCGAGGCTGAGATCAAGTTGGCTTTTGACAGCTTCTTCTGCTTATCCTTACTTTCGGTCAATAAGACATACTTAACTAGAACTAGGGGCTATTTGAAATCAAGACAAATCCTTTCTCGAGCACAGCATTGAGCACCAGTTCTCTTCTCCTTACACCCTTACAAAAAAGGGTGTTGTGGAGAGGAAGAACCGGACGGACCCCTGTGGAGATGGCTAGAACAATCCTCGATGAGGCATGTCTCCGACCGAAGTGATAGATAAAGGCTTTACCCATTGGCAAGGAACGCTTGGAGGAGTGAAACAACGATTCCGCCTAGCGTAGGACACCTATATTTTATCAAATCTAGCAAGCGTAGCCAGCCCCACCCACGACATGATTTTCCTTTTTTGAATCTTTTATTAGATTATTATGGCAGTCTTTATCAATTCATAGATGCCTCTTTCCGGTCCATGAGCTCATAGGGCAAGATGAAGAGAAGGAGAAAGGCTAAAGAGATCGTCAACTTCACCTTGGCATGCTTCCATCAGCGCTGAAAAGACAGCATTGAACGAGAAGAGAACTAAGGCAAGGCTGGTGATGTGCCACTGTATGGGGAGCTCAGAGAAAGTAGAAGTGCTTTCCTTCACGCTGAGCGTGAACTCATGATTTCGCTATACGAGGAAGATTGCTTATGACATCAATCAGCTAAGTCCGTATGTCGAAGAATTTTTCATTGCATTCGATGTTTAGAGTAAGAGTCTAGAGTGTTTGGTCTCGCTTTCCAATTGTATCGGCTGGCAATATGCCATAGCGGCAGGTTCTGAATCTCCCCCTCGCTCACACCAATGCGCGACTAAGGCCGTACTTTTTTAGTGCTCCGCCAAAGAAGTGCTTTGATCCAAAGTAGGTATGAAATCAAAAGCAGATGAGCTCTTTGTTCGAGGACGATCTCCTAATTGCTAGTCCTAATCAAGGGTGTATGCGTCCGCACTCATTGGTTGCTCCTCTACTGAAACGCTGATCTCAGTATTAGAGATTTTCTTAGGTATTGAATGGAGTTGTGGAACCACCTCCTGTTCCTGGTGTCATGTCAAGCAAGAAAAGCAGTTTTCTTTGGAAAGATAAAAAGAGAAGAAAAAGAATATTCCTTTTTCGAAATGAAGATGTTGTTCTTCACATATTTCTTCAGGGTTGATCGAGCTTCCCGAACCTAATAGACCGGATGTGGTGGGATGAGTAGGAGATCCCAAATACTCCAAATTCCATCGGGTTCTTTTTCGATAGAAGATCGTTGAGTTCTTAAAGATTAGATCTTTAGTTCTTATTTTTATTGGTTTCATTGAAATAGATCCACCTAGGCAACCTGTGGTAACCTCCAATCCGCAAAAGAAGAAAGTAGTATAGGTGGAAGAAAAGGCAGACTTTCCTTCTTCTACTGCTTAAGGATCCATAAATTCGCAGATTGCCTGCCCTGCCAAAACTCGAATCGAAAAACGTGATGTCTGGATGCGCAATTGCTCTTATTGGTTGTTTGTCAAATTCATATTTGAATGATTTTTCTTTTTTTATGTTCATGTTCTTACTTTTGAATGTGTTCCCTGGTTTGGTTTTTGGAGCATGCCCGAATAATTTAGATAGATGAAACGTGGAATACCTAGATATTACAACTGGCAACTGAAATAGAGAATGCATAAACAAACTGCTAGTAGGCACCTTGAAAGCTGCTCAGCTAATTCCCGGTGCTCTTAACTTTATGGTGCTGAGAGTATGAATTCTTTAGGTTGTAAGGATTCTTACTTAAAAAAGTAGATTCCTAGAGAAATGTTCATTTACTGAGATACTGGATGCTTACCGAAAGAGGGGAATTTCACGTAAGAGAAGGGATAATCTTCATGGACTGGCTTCCACCAATCGGAGTTTCGCGCATTTCAGATGGTGGTAAAGTGATACCACATAAGGAGCTCTTCCTCATTCAGTCATACTCAACAAAAGTAAGAAATGTTTGACCCGGATCCTTTTTTCATCTTCATATAGAAAGAAAATCGGCCTTCCTCATACTCCCCCCTTCATTCATAGAGTAGGAGGAATCCACAAGAGGCCTGCCCGTTCAGATGCCATAAAGAGTGAAAGTGAAATCCATCAGCGCCCAGAGGCAGAGCAAAGAGATTCGGAATGCTAAAATCTCTCTCTTACGACGGCAGGTTGGCCGGTTAGTTGCCAGAGTACGATTAACCTCTGGATTTGAAATCACTGCTTATATACCTGGTATTGGCCATAATTTACAAGAACATTCTGTAGTATTAGTAAGAGGAGGAAGGGAGCAAATAATTACAGTAGAGGGGAAACAGAACGAAGGGTACCGACTACCAGGCAATTAAGCACAAGATTTGCACAGGACTTATGCTTGCCATTCCTCGATATGTACACCCATATTGTTCACTTGCAAGGTGTAGCTTCATTGTAAGACAAAACAAATACAATGAAACTCAAGTTCTATAGATTATAACAGCTCCATTTACGAGCCACACTCTGCATCTCACTGTAATAACATGTTGAAAAGAAAAGAAAATCAAAGAGGGGAAAAGAAAAAAAACACCAAGACAGAATTACGTACAGGGATGCATATGCAATCCTAAATTCTAGCCCAATAGCAGCATCACGCGCTCTCTCATATGTACATTTACATGCAAACGAATGCACGCACCGATGACACAAGCAAGAGCATGCGCACGCCGGCGTCACACCTTGTCTTCGGCCGGCACATGCCACACCCAGAACTCCTCCTTCTGTCCAGCTCTCTTCCTGGGGCTACCCTTGGGCGACCGGAGCCTTCGCCGGTGGTAGACGCCGACGTCCCTCGCCGCCCTCGGCCGCTCCTTCCTCTCCCTCTCCTCGGCCTCCGGCGTGGCCACGAACAGCACCACCGGCCCGGCGAGCACGTCCTCGGTGACGGCGAGCAGCGGCTCGAGCGCCTCCACGACGGCCGACATGTCCGGCCGGTTCTTGGGGCTGCCGCTGAGACACTGGTGCGCCACCGCCGCCGCCTTCTGAGCCGCGGTGGCCGGGTACCGGCCCTCCAGCGCCGGGTCCATGATCCGGCGCGCCAGCCTGAGCGGGTCACGCAACCCCGGCCGCGCGTACTCTACCAGGTTCTGCTCCCTGCTAGGCCGTGACTTGTCCACCGACCGCCGGCCGGTCAGGATCTCCAGGAGCACCACCCCGAAGCTGTACACGTCGCTCTTCGACGTGAGGTGGCCCGTCATGATGTACTCCGGCGCCGCGTAGCCGTGGGTGCCCATCACCCGGGTGGACACGTGCGTCTCGTCGCCCTCCGGCCCGTCCTTGGCCAGCCCGAAGTCCGACAGCTTCGCCTTGTGATCCTGCATGCACACGGAACGAAATTCCATCAGCAAACTTAGCTCGACCATTTGGGCCTTTTGTGGCCCATACATATACGAAACGGGTAGCAGAAATGGGCCTACCGAGTCGAGGAGAATGTTGGAGGCCTTGAAGTCGCGGTAGATCACCGGCTTCTCGGCGTCGTGGAGGAACGCCAGCCCTTTCGCGGCGCCGACGGCGATGTTTAGCCGAGTCGACCACGGCAGCACGGCAGGGACATCTGCAAGGCATCACAGAGAAGAAAAATCATTCCAATATTCGAGCTGAAGCTGCATTATTTCTCAATCAACTGTTCAATATGTAAACATCAGACAGGGTCACAGGGAATTGTTCAATGCCCGACAGTGTTTGTCTTTTCTGTAAGTATACTTGCGTAGGATTCTGATATTCGTTTCATGGTTTCTCGAGGAATTTCTATGGATGTACAGATATTCAACGCGTTAGGAGATTCCGTGATGACTATTGACTAAGAAGAAGAGATCGCAATCAGTGAGGATGGGAAAATGTAGCTTGATTTTTTAATCGCGACACCGATCCGGCAACTATCTCCGTGACCTCACTCGCTTCTGACCTCCAATCTAACTTCTGGTGAGCGTGAAGGTATTGTTTCAGAGGCCAGTCAAATTTAGTTGGTCAGAACGCAGAAATTCTTGGAAGGTAGCTGAGGAAAACCGGGCCGCCCTGCCACTAAACTAGTTTTAAAACTGTAGTACTTGCCAACTTGATAGACTTTTTAACTCAGAGCTGCTCCTCTGAGTTTCTTTCTCAGTCTGCATTTTCTCCATAACCATGCCAAGCAAATGTACTTACATGAGGCAGGTCAACCAACTTATCTTCATCACTAGAGGCTAGAGATAGAGCATTTTTTCTATGGTTAGGTGCTACTCCTCCTTGCTTAATTAAGCTGGTTCATATGATTGAGAAGACAAAGCAGTGATTACAGAGTGTAAAATGCAGTAATTAAGCACGTACGTCTGTCGAAGAGGTGGTTCTCGAGGCTGCCATGGGCCATGTACTCGTAGACGAGGAGGCGGTGCTCGTCCTCGCAGCAGTACCCGACCAGCTTCACCAGGTTGGGGTGCCGAAGCTGCCCAAGGAAGATCACCTCAGCCTGCACGCACGGGATCAATTAGCACGGGTCACATCCATCTATTTCAGGGACAGCATCCAACATTTTTATTATTTGGTACGTCACCCGACTTTATCCGGCCGCCGGAACGTCAACAAACCTTGCTATTTCCTGGGTTTTTCTTGCCAGTTAATTGCCACACACACAGAGTAAATTGCAAAAAAAACACCACAATTGGGGCAAAATTATCAACGCTTCAGAAAAAAACCACCAGAAAACATGCATTTTGGTGGATGTTTGATGATTTTGCCTCAAATGTGGTGGTTTTTTGCAATTCACTCACACACACACGTCCTAATCTTGATGCCAGGATATTTTATGTCTATTTAGCTAGCGTTGAATATTAGTGGTTGAGAATAATAATGATTCTTATTTTATTATTCTCAACAAATTATTATATTGATTTGTGATTTGATATTTAATAGCCGCCTGTCTCTGAATATATAAGGCCAAGTTTGGAGCACAGAGATTTTGGCGATTCAGTTCCCACAGAATCAAAAATATTTGAAGGAGTAGTTAACGGTACATGCTCATTTCAGGAGAACTAGAGGTAGCTGAACTTGCCTATAAGCATTGCTTGCTGCTACGAGTAAAGGGTTTCTTCCCTTACAAATTTTGATTGTGTTACTATCTATTAAAAATGACTCATAAGCTAATACTACTAATTTTCAGAGAAATTGTTCTGTGGTAGCTTTAAAATTTCAGTTGCCTATAGAGTTACTCAATGTTGCACCAGATGTAAGGATTGAATTTAGTGATCCTTGTAAGGAACCCCACCTTAGCTAGCTAGCTAGCTCGTTGGTTAACCACGAGGAAGGACACCCTTTCACTGTAAGCTAGAAATCTAAATCCTATTCCCACAAGCCCAAGCATAAGATTGTCAGATTAAACTGGGAAACTCTTCCATGGAAAGCTAGCTACTAGTAGCAATTGTTGTTAGCCTGTTACTAGTTGCACTTGCACACGGAAAGATTAATGGATTGATGCGGACACGTGGAGCGCGGACGTACCAACCATTCCTTGTGGCCCTGCGCGCCCTCGGGGTCCCAGAGCTTGACGGCGATTGCCTGCGCCTTGAGCCCCGGCTTGTCGACGAAGCCCTTGTACACGGGCCCGAACCCGCCCTCGCCGAGGAAGTTGTCGGAGGCGAACTCGCGCGTGGCCGCCCGCAGCTCGGCGACGGTGAACACGTGCAGGTTGGAGCCCACGAGGGACACCGACAGGTCCTCGTCCGCCGCGCCGCTCAGGTCCGTGAACGACAGCCTGCCGCCGCCGCTGGAGGAGCGCGGGCGGACCTTCTTGGTACGGCCGTGATCGGCGCCGCAGTCGGCGCCGCCGAGGCAGCCGCCGAGGAGCGACCTCCACGGCGACGACGACCTCGACCGCTCCATGGGACCTGCCTTAGCACTGTCGCTCCTCATCGGCAGCTAGCTATCTTGACTTGCGACGATCGTCGGCCGTAGCATATACCGCCGCCGGCCGCCGGTCACGTAATCGCGCCGCGTTTCGTGTGGGACAATCTCGCGATCGAAGGCGTCGTGCTCTCCGGCGGGCTTGTGTCCGTGGGTCGGAGCGGGAGAAAGTGAGAGGAGAGGTGTGGGGTGTTGTGGCGAGGCCGCATCTGCTGGTTGGGTGCAATATATAGGCGCGACCTTAATTCTCATGGGAGCGAGCAGAGCTTGGCTCTTGGCTAGAATGACATGGCGTTGTGACGTGTTTGACTCTAGGAAGGAAAATAATGTGATAATTAACTAGGGTTTTGTACAAATTTGTTCCTGTCATGGTGCCAATTTCGCCGTGGATTGACTATTTCATTGGGATTTTAGAATGGGGTCAAGGAAGGGGCGACGTGCCTGCAGCTTGCTTACCTGCCCGCACCATAGCTTGAGAATTAGTATGAGTAATTAGGACTTGCGACAGGTAAGATCAGTAGCTATTATCTGTGTTTGATTTGGTATCTTTTGATTATGGAAAAAGCTGAAGAAATCATCTAAATGCTAAATTATGTCAACAATTCGGGGCCTTAGTGGCTGAGATTGACCACTCTTTTCCATAAATCTTGGCATACAATGGCCTTAGCGCCAATTGTATGTTATTTTTCATTTTTTAACAAAAGTAGGAACCGATCGGTTTACAAGGTTGCCTCTAAGGTTATTAAGCTTAATTAAACTGTGTTTATGCTTGTCGACGGTATGTTTCAATGGGTGTGGTCGTCATGAAACCATTTCTGAACTTCATAGAAAGTAAATTCATGGTGTTTTGTTTCAGACTCACTTTGAAAAAGGCTATGACGAAATAAAGTGGCCCTTTTTGCGTCAGGTCTTGCGAATGAAAGGGTTAAGCTGAAATGGTGTGAGAAGATCGTACGTTTGTTCAAGAAGGTAGTGTGGAAATAAAGGTCAATGGCGACATTGGCATTATTTCCAAACTAAAAACGGGTTGAGACAAGTAGATCCTCTATCTCCTTTATTTTTTAATGTTGTGGTGGGCATGCTGATAATTCTTATTCCAAAGCTAAAAGAGAATGACCATGTTGAGGGACTAATTCGACATCTAGTTAACGGGGGTACTTTTCAAGGAGCACAATTGATATTATGCATATTTAAACAAGTACCATGTCTTAAGATAAATTTCCACAAAAGCGAGATCTTTCGTTTTGGAAAGGCAAAAGAGCAAAACTGAAGGAAATATGCCCTACAGGCAATTAATAAAGATATTTTATTTGTCAAATCTCAATTATTCGTAATAAAGTTTTGTACCGTGCTATAACTGTATTAAGCGGAAATATTAATGCACGTGTGGTATGTAAACAATCAGGTCCCTATTAGCCTCTTAACTAGTCCATTGGGCAACCGATGATCAAGGTTTCCTGATCATGGACATTTATGTCAGTTGACAATGGAGTCATGTCATTAGGTGAATGATGTGATGGGCACACACACAAGATATATAGAAACGTAGTGTTCATACCTTTGACCGTGAGATCATATTTAATCGCTGCTTCTGAAAGGTGCTTTGATTGCATCAAACGTCATGTCTTATTTAGCGTCACAATAAAGGTGTCCCTTTCGGGTATCCGAAGGAAGTGGAAGAGGCGAGTGATCAAGAGCGGGATTTGGCAATCCACATAGAAGGATAGATACTCTGGACCCACTCGGTGAGATTACATCAATGAGCCTACAAGCATGTGACTAGGTCACGGGGATGTAATATCACAGACGAGTAAAGATAGAATTGTCAAGTGACGAGATCAAGCTCGGTAATCGTGATACCGGAGAACGAGTCTCGGACAATCTAAGTATCACTAGGCAAAAGGTTGAAACTGGACGTCTAAGGTTCAAACGATAAAAAGACATTCGTGGACGCACAGGGACTGTCACGGCTATCCAACAGCCGCTGATAGTCATTGATCGGAGAACGTGTCTCGATCATGTCTAGAGTGATCCCGAACCGTAGGGTGGCACACTTAAGGGTAGGCGACGGTTTTATAAAGATTGGATATTAGGAGAAACTTCTGGAGAACACCGGAAGTGTTCCGGGACATGTCCGATGATGATCGGAGGGCGATGGAATAAGTTTCGGAGCTCGAATAAATTAAATAATATGTATTTAATATTAATTAGTGTAATTAATGATTAAATATATTCTTATTTTATTTTATTTCGAATTTTAAAGACATTTTCACCTAGATGGGCCTTAGGGGCCCATTAGGGGAAAACCCCCAAAAGGAAAAAGGAAAAAAAAAATGGGGAGGGCCGGCCGGCCTAGGTGGGCCGACGCACCAGCCATGGTGCGGCTGGCCATGTGGGAATAGTACCACATGGCCAGGCCAGCAAAGTTGGCTGCCCTCCCTCTCCTTTAAATAGGGGTGCACCCTTGCCTAGAAATTCATCCCATCTTCTCCTTCTCTCCTACCTTGAGCGTGGTTCCGTTTCTGGAGCTTCGTAAGAGGAGAGAAGTTTCTCCACCATACGCACACCGCCGTGCTGCTGGGTCCAAGTCTTCGCTTCCGCTGCTTCGCTGGATCTGGAGCTCGGAGGTCGCCGTCAACTCCGTACGTGTGTAGAGCTACGGGGTGCTACACGGGTGGCACTGGAAGTACGTCTTCTTCCACTACACGACCTTGAGGTTAGCGTCGTTGGCTTCATCAACAACGCTTGTGCGGGAGCGTAATCCCCGCTTTCGGTCTACAAGGGTATGTACATCAATCCCCTCCGTTACGGTATATCTGGATAGTAATAGATCTTGGCTAGTTTATGGTTATCGTTGCTAGGAAATGTTTTGTTTTCTGCATACGATTCCCTTCAGTGGTATCAGAGCCGGTCTATGTGTAGATATAGCTATACGGTTAGAACACATGTTGAATGTGGGCATCGATTCTATAATTGTTACCCTCTCGCGTGTACTTGTTCATATCGCGGTATTGTTCGATGAAGCGGCCCGGACCGACTTTACGCGTACTCTTACGCGAGACTGGTTCGCAACAGACATATGGCTTGTACCATATATGCGGCTGGCGGGTGTCTGTCTCTCTTACAATAGTTGATATTGCATTTACAATGGAGGACCCTGAAAGGGGTGTAATAGAGACAATTATTAATCGCTGTTGTGGTTGTATATTCATAGGTAAAACGGTTCTTTTACGAAAGCCCTAGCAGCCACGTAAAACATGCAAAAGATAAAGTAGAAAGCGTCTAACTTTATTTTGCAGGGGCAATATGATATGGTCACGGTAAGTTTTATGAATTGTTTATAAACTGTCGGCGCAAAGGAGACCATTGGCGCAAGGACCATATCATGTCGCATTACATTTGATGTTATGTTATTATGTGCATCTTATATTGTGTATATATATATGTTATATATTAGTTACACGGCGGTAGTAATATAAGATGATCCCTCCAAAATACCAATAGTGTTCTCCCTTTAAGCGTGCACCACCGAAAGTTCTCGATACGAGGCAGGCCGTGACGATCGGGTGTCAGACGTATCTGCGTTCGCATAACGTGGGTGTAAGCCACGTTGCACAAGCAATACGCTATAGGTTATTTTGGCGAGCCTAGCATGTACAGACATGGCCTCGGAACACAGTGACCGAAAGGTTAAGCACGAGTCACATAGTTGTTGTGATTGACATATCGATGTCTACCTTTGAAGCTATGCTATCGGCCGTGACGATCGGGGATAGTGTATCGGATGAGGATCGTGTAATCACTAAAACAAAGCGAGGGATGTTCGTTTTGAGTGGGAGTTCTGGTAGTTTTATTTTATTAAAACTTGAACCCATATTTTATTATGAACAAAGTCTTTATGTTTTGCAAAACCTTTGTAGATAATAACCTGTTCGATAGACCTTTTAAACTTAGGCGCATTCCTGCGATTGAGAAACTTAAAAGGTTGGGTCCAAACTTCATAGTTTTATACCGTAGCTTGAGGATACTCCTTGTTTCAAACCTTTTAGTTTATATGATACAAAACCCGATAGGAGATAGACCAGAGATTCCGCTAAACAAAAGGATAATTTGGATTATCAAGTTTTGTGCGGATAATTCATCATAGTCCAGTGTATGCTATGATCTCTGCCATAGAGAATGAACTGTGGGTGCGTGTTGACAGATCGCGAACATTTGGAATGGTCGCTGAGACTGATGATCTGTATCCACCGTAAATCAGGTTTTCTTCTCAACCAAGATGGAAGAGAACACTCGCATTAAAGGAGCACGTGGCAGTCATACTTGATGACACCGGTCATACTTGATGACATTAGTCATACTTGATGACATTGGTCATACTTGATGACATTGAGATGCCTCGCTCAGCTCGATCACTGGATGACAGACAACGTTGCCAGATGCAAATGTTTTGTCATAGACTATGTCATGCAAGGGGAATCGTTCACCTTCATGAATTCTTGATTACGTTTAAAAATCAAGAAGATGAAAGCAGATCGCCAGAAGTCATCAATGATGATGGTGTATATATGATATACACGTTATGAATGTTTTACCTAAACAAGTACTCGATGCAGTGACTAAGTTTTGATACTAGTCATGTTTATGAAAACGATATTTCTGCTTGAGTAGCTTGGAAGGATGAGAGACAATGTGTGTTGATGATGGCAAGCAATATGTTGTGATGATCATCGACGCTCTCTCTCGCATCTACCTTTTTGGATTAATTTGGATTTGAACAAATTCCGTTTGATCGCTTGTTAGCATGATCGTTATAAGTGTGTCTTGCCTCTAGCGAGACAATTATTCATATATGTTAGTGACAAATCGTTGTCCTACATTTATGAGTGATATCTTTAATGATCATACACCGATTATGAATGGAGTGTTCTTATATGAATCCAGATGGTAGTAGCTCCCACATTTATAACATTAATGCCAAAGGATACAAACTTAATAATGACACCACATTATTGTGGCACTAACGTTTTAAGTCATGTCAATGTTATATGCATTAAGAAGCTCCATTCAGATGGACCTCCAAGTCCTTAGATTTTGATCTTTTGACACTTGCAAAATAACTAAGACACCGTTTTCTGGAAACGGGCATTTAACTTATTGATAATCATACATAATGATGTGTGTGGATCAATGAAGTACATTAACGTGTAGTGGAAATCATTATTTCGTAAACTTCACCAATGATTTGAGTAGATATATGGATATCCACTTAATGAAATGCTGGTCTGAAAAGTTTGATTAGTTCAAACAAGTTCGGAGTGAAGTAGGAAAATAAAATTAACAAGAAAAATCAAATTCCTGTGATACAGATCAAGGAAACAAGATTTGAGTTATGAGTTTGGCATATCATTGAAAGACTTGTGAAAAGAGTTCCACAAATTACGCCGCATGGAACACCACAATGTTATGGTGTGTTAGGACGTCGTAATCACACTCTATTGGATAGTGTGTGGTGAATAAAATCTCTTATCGAATTATTGTGATCATTGAAGTCATATGATAGAAACAAAAACATTCACGTTAGATAATAGGGAAACCATCTAAATCCGTGGAGGCAATACCATATGAGTGATGGCATGGCTTTTAGCCTAGATTGTCGTTTCAACATTTTAGTGTTTTGATATGATCAAATCTAAAACGGATAAATTCATCTTTGTAGTGTATCTAAGAAATCAGTTGGATACATTTCTCACGACAAAGGAAAATTTGTTTCTGGAACATACCTTGCTCAAGAAATAGTTTCTTATCCAAGGGTATAAGTGGGAAAGAAAGTAGAGCAAAATGAAGTTAATGAACTTCTTCTCCGGACATCAGAGTGGCACAACGGAAACGGTTCCGGTATCATCCTACACAACTGGGAGGGAGCTGATGATAATGATCATGATGCTCTAAGCTCATACTAAGATCGTAGGCGTACGAGAATGCGTTCTGCACTATGTGGTAGAATGATGACGTGAAAGCACACGTTCGTTGGGAGACCCCAAGAGGAAGGTATGAAGCAGTGCAGCAGCAAGTTTTCCCTCAGTAAGATACCAAGGTTATCAATCCAGTAGGAGTAAGAAATCACTTCTGAAGGTTGTCAGTGGCGCGCTGACGTGGAACCTGCACACAACACAATCAAACTACTTTGCCCCAACGAAACAGTGAGGTTGTCAATCTCACCAGCTTGCTGAAAACAAAGGATTAAACGTATGGTGTGGAAAATAGTGTTTAATTGCAGAGAATGAAAAGGAACAATGAATGCAGTTGGTTGTATTATCAGCGTAACAGAATGGACCGGGGTCCACAGTTCACTAGTGGCGTCTCTCCATAAAAGATAACTAACATGCTGGGTGAACAAATTACAGTTGGGCAATTGATAAAATATTGAGCGCATAACAATGCATATATATGACAAGATGACTACTATGATATTCAATTGGGCATTACAACATCATACATAGACCGTTATCCAACATCATCTATGACTAATAATCCACCTTCAGGTTGACATCCGTGTTCCCCGTTGGTATTAAGTTGCAAGCAACAGATTATTGTATTAAGTAAAGTGCGTAATGTAAACAATACAATTATCCTTAGACAAAGCATTGCTGTTTTACCCCTAGTGGCAACAGCACATCCACAACCTTAGAAGTTGCTGTCACTCTCCCAGATTACTGGAGACTGAACCCACTATCTAGCATAAATACTCCCTCTTGGAGTTAAAAGCATCTACTTGGCCAAAGCATCTACTAGTAACGGAGAGCATGCAAGATCATAAATAACATATAAGATAGATTGATAATCAACTTGACATAGTATTCAATATTCATCGGATCCCAGCAAACACAACATGTAGCATTACAATAATATGATCTTGATCATGATAGGAAGCTCACAAGATCTAAACATGATAGCACAAGGAGGAGAGACAACCATCTAGCTACTGCTATGGACCCGTAGTCCAAGGATGAACTACTCACGCATCACTCTGGAGGCAGGCATGGCGATGTAGAGCCCTCCGGTGATGATTCCCCTCTCCGACAGGGTGCCGGGAAGAGCTTCTGAACCCTCCCGAGTTAGGGTTGACGACGGCGTCGTCTCTGGAACTTTTCGTGGATAATGGCTCGGGTATTTAGGGTTTTCGCGTCGGGGAGATTATATAGGCGAAAGGGCGGCGGCTGGAGGCACCCGAGGGGCCACACCACCCCACGGCGCGGCAGGAGGTGGGCCCGCGCCGCCCCATGGTGTGGCTACCTCCTAGGTCGCCTCCGTCTCTCCTTTGGACTCCGTGTATGTGTTGGAAAAATAGGAGGTCCTGTCCAAGTTTCGTCCAATTCCGAGAATATTTCCAGAACAGCTTTTCTGGTATACAAAAATAGCAGAAAACAGGAACTGGCACTGTGGCATCTTGTTAATAGGTTAGTCCCAGAAAATGCATAAAAATGCTATGAAGTGTATATAAAACATGTAGCAATTGGTATAATATAAACATGGAACATCAGAAATTATAGATACGTTTGAGACGTATCATAGAACAATCTTGTTATGAACATCATGTTAATGGAACATGACAAACCTATGAACTACAAATAAGCGATGGTAGACCTAAGTCTGAAAAATGGCTATGAGACATATATAATCCGAGATAAAATCCATGTACGATTACCAAGTAATGACTTGGGTAAATCTTCTTGATGGGCTCCAGGCCGTTGAGAGTAAATGGAATTTTATGACAAAATAGACACTGACGGAAAGGAAACCGTCTATAAGGATCGATTTGTCGTAAAACAGTTTCGACAAATTCAAAATTTGAGCAGAACGAGATTTTGTCTCAAGTGGCGATGCCTAAGTCTGTTTAGGATTGTTCTAGCAATTATTTTCAATTAAGAAATTGATGGATGGATAAAGAAAACGTGTTCCCTAATGGCAACATTAAGAAAGAGTTGTAATTGGTACAACAAGTAGGTTTTGTTGATCCTAAGGATGCTAGACATGTATGCAAACTTCAGCTGTCCATTCATGGGCTGAAGCAAGCATATCAGAGCTGGAATCTTCACTTTGATAATGTGATCAAAGGATTTTGGAGTCGTCCAAAATAGTTGAAGAAACCTGCATTTACAAAGAAGTGAGTGGGAGCTAAGTAGCTTTTCTTGATCTTATATGTGAATGGCATATTTGAGTGGGAGCTAAAAGAAATTCTCTGGTCTTATATACGGATGGCGTATTTAAGTGGGAGCTAGGTGTCATTCCTGATTTTATATGTAATGACATATTAAGAATGATACAGATCCTCTAGTAAAGTATAAATGATTATTCAAGTGATTAAATTTTCTATGAATGAAGTTAAAAGTATTAGGATTTGGATTTATAATTTGTATAGATCAAAAGGGGCTTAATAACATTAGGTCGGAATATTTTCTTAGGTTGAGATTCTGAAATGTTTCAGAATAGAACAAGCGAAGAAAAGGTTCTTACTTGTATGACTAGGTAAAATATTAAGTTTATCTTGGCGTTTCAGCGATACTTATTGAAAGAAAAAAGGATGTGCGACATCCTCTATGCCTCAGCAATAGATTCTATCAGACTGAAAGCTTGACTTGGTGTGATCCAAGTTCTTGGTTGAAGAACGGGTTCTAGAGTGATCCCTGGATGGATCAATGAACAAACGTTAAGTATATTCTTCAGTGTATAAAGAGAACTGAAAATATGTTTTCTGGTATGGGGTGAAAGTGAAAAGACAACTTGCCGTAAAAGGTTACGATGATGCAAATTATGATACTGACCCATACGATTAGAAATCTCATACAGGAGAAGTCCTTTGTTTTGAATAAAGACAGGGTTAGCTTGCGAAGTTGCATATGAATGCACTGTCGCATAATCTACATAGGTATAGGAATATATGTCTACTTCAGAAGTAGCAAGTGTGATTGGACTGAGCGGTTTTCCTGAGCATGCGTGGTTTCCCTTAATAGATCTCTTAGACTTTTAAGTCCCATGCTACGCGAAGTTTCGAGTCTCACTCCATCGACAAACATGTATTTCACCGTTATCATAAGATACAGGATGATGTCAAACTAGGTGACATAGAAGTGCTGCAAAGCACATACAGATCTCAATGTGGGAGATTTGTTGACTGAATTCCTCTTCCACGAGACAAGCATGCACCATACTGCTATAGGTGTTAAGCTTTTACCAAGTTGTAAACTAGATTAAATTGTACTCTAGTGCAAGTGGGAGACTGAAAGAGATATGCCCTGGAGGCAATTAATAAAGATATTTTATTTGTCATATCTCAATTGTTCGTAATAAAGTTTTATACCATGCTATAACTGTATTAAGCGGAAACATTAATGCACGTGTGGTATGTAAACAACCAGGTCCCTAGTAGCCTCTTAACTAGTCCATTGGGCAACCGATGATCAAGGTTTCCTGATCATGGACATTTATGTCAATTGACAATGGAGTCATGTCATTAGGTGAATGATGTGATGGACACACACCCAAGATATATAGAAACGTAGTGTTCATACCTTTGACCGTGAGATCATATCTAATCGCTGCTTCTGGAAGGTGCTTTGATTGCATCAAACGTCATGTCTTATTTAGTGATACGTCCAAAACGTATCTATAATTTTTGATGTTCCATGCCTATTATATATTGATTACCATATGTTTATCTTACACTTTATATCATTTTTATATATTTTCTAGGACTAACCTATTAACAAGATGCCACAGTGCCAGTTCCTATTTTCTGCTGTCTTTTTGTTTCAGAAAATCTATTCTAGAAATATTCTCAGAATCAGACGCCAATTTAACTGATTTATTTCTGGACCGAGACGGAGCGGCAGCCAGGAGGACGGAGCTGGGGGCCACACCAGGCAGGCCGGCGGGCCCACGGCGCGGCCCAGGGTGGGGCCGCGCACCTAGGCCGCCAGCCCACCTCAGCTGGCCACCGACGCCGCCCTTTCGCCTATAAATTGCATCTAATCGGGAAACCCTATATACCCGAGCAAAAATCCACGAAAAGTTCTGAGGCCACCGTCGTCTTCAACCCTAATTTGGGAGGTTTTCTGCAGTTCTTCCCGGCACCTTGCCGGAGGGGAAATCATCACCGGAGGACTCTACATCACCATGCCTGCCTCCGGAGTGATGCATGAGTAGTTCTCCACGGGACTACGGGTCCATAGCAGTAGCTAGTTGGTAGTCTCTCCACATTGTGCTATCATGTTTAGATCTTGTGAGCTACCTAACATGATCAAGATCATCTTTATGTAATGCTGCATGTTGTATTTGCTGGGATCCGATGAATTGTGAAGTTATGATCAAGTTTGTTCATCTATCTATATTATGTTTTATCTATGTTCATGCATGCTCTCCGTTGTTAGTAGATGCTTTGGCCAAGTAGATGCTAATGACTTTAAGAGAGGGTATTTATACTAGATAGTGGGTTCATGCCTCTAGAAGCCTGGGCTTGATAGACAGAAACAACTAAGTCTGTAATGTGTTGTTGCCACTAGGGATAAAATAACCGATTCTTAGCTTAAGGGTACTGCTGTTAAGTCTAATGTGTTTGTTTACATTACACACTTTGCTTAATGCTATAATCTGTTGCTTGCAACTTAATACTCATGGGAGACCCGGAAGCTATCTTGTGAGTGGATTACGGGTCATAGATGCAGCTAGTAAGCGGTCTATGTATATTGTTGTAATGCCCAATAGATATAACAATGAACATGTGCTTGTCATATATTGCATTGTCATGCGTTTGCAATTTGTCAATTGCCCAGCTGTAATTCGTTCACCCAACATGTATATTTATTTGTCTTATGGAGAGACACCACTAGTGAACTCTGGACCCCGGTCCTTTATTCCACACTGATACAAACACCATTTTCACCACGCTCTACGTTACTTCCTGCTGCTACTTTTGTGTTCATCATCATATTCTACACCATACGTTTAATCCTTTGTATTCAGCAAGCCGGGGAGATTGACAACCTTCCTGTTTCGCTGGGGCAAAGTACTTTGATTGTGTGTGTGCAGGTCCACGTCAGTGATCGGGTAATGGCGCCGCTGACACCTTTCTGAAGCTCTTCCAATTCCTACTGGATCTGACAACCTTGGTTTTGTAATCAAGGGAAAACTTTGCTGCTGACTACATCATACCTTCCTCTTGGGGTTTCCCAGCGAACATGCGTTCCACGTCATCATTTAGCGTGACAATAAAGGTGTCCCTTTCGGGTATCCGAAGGAAGTGGGAGAGGCGAGTGATCAAGAGCGGGATTTGCCAATCCACATAGCAGGATAGATACTCTGTGCCCACTCGGTAAGATTACATCAATGAGCCTGCAAGCATGTGACTAGGTCACGGGGATGTAATATCACAGACGAGTAAAGATAGAATTGTCAAGTGACGAGATCAAGCTCGGTAATCGTGATACCGGAGAACGAGTCTCGGACAATCTAAGTATCGCTAGGCAAAAGGTTGAAACTGGACGTCTAAGGTTCAAACGATAAAAAGACATTCGTGGACGCACAGGGACTGTCACGGCTATCCAGCCGCCGCTGATAGTCATTGACCGGAGAACGTGTCTCGATCATGTCTGGAGTGATCCCGAACCGTAGGGTCGCACACTTAAGGGTAGGCGGCGGTTTTATAAAGATTGGATATTAGGAGAAACTTCTGGAGAACATCGGAAGTGTTCCGAGACATGTCCGATGATGATAGGAGGGCAATGGAATAAGTTTCGGAGCTCAAATAAATTAAATAATATGTATTTAATATTAATTAGTGTAATTAATGATTAAATATATTTTTATTTTATTTTATTTCGAATTTTAAAGTCATTTTCACCTAGATGGGCCTTAGGGGCCCATTAGGGGAAAACCCCCAAAAGGAAAAAGGAAAAAAAAGGGGGAGGGCCGGCCGGCCTAGGTGGGCCACATGGGGCCTACCTAGGGCCGGCGCACCAGCCATGGTGCGGCTGGCCATGTGGGAATAGTCCCACATGGCCAGGCCAGCAAAGTAGGCTGCCCTCCCTCTCCTTTAAATAGGGGTGCACCCTTGCCTGGAAATTCATCCCATCTTCTCCTTCTCTCCTACCTTGAGCGTGGTTCCGTTTCTGGAACTGCGTAAGAGGAGAGAAGTTTCTACACCATACGCACACCGCCGTGCTGCTGGGTCCAAGTCTTCGCTTCCGCTGCTTCGCTGGATCTGGAGCTCGGAGGTCATCGTCAACTCCGTACGTGTGTAGAGCTACGAGGTCCTACACGGGTGGCACTGGAAGTACGTCTTCTTCCACTACACGACCTTGAGGTCAGCGTCGTCGGCTTCATCAACAACGCTTGTGCGGGAGCGTAATCCCCGCTTTCGGTCTACAAGGGTATGTACATCGATCCCCTCCGTTACGGTATATCTGGATAGTAATAGGTCTTGGCTATTTTATGGTTATCGTTGCTAGGAATTTTTTTGTTTTCTGCCTACGATTCCCTTCAAAAACAACATGTATAAACATATCTTTGGTTGTGAGACTGGGTCTCTATCTTTTAGATACTTTGGTGTTCCTATCCATAATAGACGATTACTTAATGCTCCATCCGTTTCTAAAACCAAAGTCTATATTTTTTTCAAAAGTCAAACAATGAAAAGTTTGACCAAGCTTTTGGAAAAAATAGCAACAGTTATAATGCTATACATACACCATATGAAAATATATTTCATTGTGCATCTAATGATATTTATTTGGTTTTGTAGTTGTTAATGGTTTTTCTAAATGGATTATCATCTGCCATCTCAAGGACCAAGGGGGTTCTGGGGTGGAGGAGCTTGAGATAAAAAAAATGTTTACTAATAAAATGGCTATATAAACATATGAATGAGTAAGCTATGTGGAAAGAATTACTCCTTAATAAGTACCTAAACAACAAAACTCTATTCCATGCCACTATAAAGCCCATTGATTCTCCTATTTGGAAGGACTCATGGGTGTTAGAGAGGATTTTCTAGGAGAGGGTTACTCGGTGACGGTATGAAGACTCGCTTTTGGGAGGATACTTGGTTAGGGAACACGTCTCCATATCAACAATATTGAAAGGATCAAAGAGATCGACTAGAGAGAGCGTGAATAGAGAACTATAAAATTTACTTTCTTTCTTACCAAATTTGGGGATAACACAAATATAGATTTTATAGATAATGCAACTAGGGGAGCAACATATATGATGACAAGGATACACTCTAACACAAGAGATACACAAGCCAGTAAAGTTAGATACAAATAAGAAAAGGGTTGAGATAACCAAACAATGGACGCAGCGGTTTATCCAGAATTTCACTTCCCAAATTGAAGCTAATATCTGTTGAAGAAGTGTGGAGGCATCAAGCTCCCTAGTAGACCTCATTCGCAAAAACAAAAACTCCCTACTAGCTCAATGGATCACCTTATTCTCCTCGAGCCTCTAGCAATACGGAGTGACTCGATCCCCTATATGGTGCACTTGAATAAGGCAACCGAACCTTATAAACAAGGTTGAGGCAATCTTCACAACTGAATTGGAGGCTCCCAACTATATATCGGAGAAGCTCACCACCATGGTCGAGCTATGAGACACCTCTTCCATCTAGGGTTCCAGTGAGCTCGAGAGTACAAGATCCCCAAGGGATTAGTAGGTTGGAATAAATTCTTTTGATGTAAACCTAGATCTTGATCTACTCCTTCAGCACTCAAAGATCAACATGTTTGAAGCAATTGAGTGGGAGATAAAGAAGAGGGGTCTATTGGTCCACCAAAACCGTTACCATGCTTAAATGCACTAGTCGGATTATCTGTGACACGGACGGATAATCCTGACCACATCCGGAAAGAGGTCCAGAAACATCCAACAGTTGCATCAAGCGCACCTCGGGGCATTACCCAGTCTGGACCAAAATCCTGGCCAGTCGGATTAACCCGGCTTCCCGATTATCCAGGCCGAAGCTGGATTATCCTCCTGATTATCTAGGGTCTAATCCGGCAAAATATCCGAAAGCACCCGAGAGTTGCACTCTGGCATCCTCTCGGGATTTTACCCTCTTGATCAAATCCGGATCAACTAGGTTCCGAATTATCTGGACCTTGATCAGATTATTCGGGTCACCAAAACAACAGATTCACAGTTTGAACAAGGGAATGACATCTCTCTACTCATGGGAAGGCTTAGGGTGCATTTTAAGGGTGTGTTCGGTTTCGGAATTGGAAGGAATGGAATGGAACCATTCCATTCTAGCAGAACGGAACCATCCCATTCTTGTGTTCGGTTGGACAAAAAAACTGTCACGGAACCGTTCCATTCTTGTGTTCGGTTTTGGAATGGGGGGGAGAATGGAATGGCTAAAAGTGGCATGTGGTCACCTCTTTGACAGGAATGGTGAGCTTACCACTGCGTGTGTGATGTATATCACAATTTTAATCGAAATATTGGCAACATTTTGCCTATATTTTTAGCAATAAACAGCAACAAATATATATTCACAATCAAAACAAGTATATTCTAACAACACAACACAGATTTCGAATCACATAACATATAATCATCCAAATAGTCCAACTTCATTGCAAAGTAGTCCAAATTCAATACATTCATCCAAAAGAATGGCATAGTAGTTCAATGCCACAGATTTCAACCATGTCTAGTTCATGGCGTAATAGTCATCCAAAAGCATAGCTCAACGTCATTACATCATTACAGTCCATATAGCATAATAGGTATTAAACATAGCCTAAAGACATAAATGGACACTATTTTCTAGCAACTTGCGTTCTCTCATTATCTCACGCAGCCTACAGAAAGAAGCTCTGTTAAACCGTAACATGTTTATACAAGTCACATCTGAGTGCCAAATTTTACTAGTGAGATACTCAATTCTCATCCTATCTCTTTCATGCATTAGTCCATACGAAATACGTGGTCTTCTCTTTCTTTTTAAGACCCGAACAGCTACAACAATCGTAGCCCAAACAACAAAAACAGCAGCTCCCCTAATCAGCCTTTTCCTTTTATCCAAGCTCTTGCCCATCTACAATGCATACAAACAATTTATACAAGGCTAATAAAGAAGAGACATGCAATTTCATCCACCAAACATATCAAATATTAAGGCAGCATCATAGATCAACATATATTGATAAGCATCCACCAAGAAATTC
Organism: Poa pratensis; assembly: GCA_947311845.1. Lineage (NCBI taxonomy): Eukaryota > Viridiplantae > Streptophyta > Magnoliopsida > Poales > Poaceae > Poa > Poa pratensis. Next base: position 24,852,141 of record CAMZMU010000093.1, read on the forward strand.
CATGGCTTTGCTCCCAAAAATCGAGCAGCAGCATAGATAAGCACATTTTCGAGCACCGACGCCTCACCTCCGTCCTGCTGCTTGCTCGCGAGAGTCTCTGCCCCGCCTGCTCCGGTCCTGCTCCGGCTGCTCCGGTCCTGCCCCGCCTCCGTCTGCCTTGCCTCCGCTTGCTCCGGTCCAAGCGGCGCGGATGAGGGTGGCGGCGCCGGCGCGGGTGAGGGAGGCGATGGAGGCAGCGCGGGTGAGGGAAGCGAGGGAGGCGGCGCCAGCGCGGCGAAGGGAGGTGAGGGAGGTGGCGCCGGCGCGGGAGAGGGAGGCGGCGCGCGCGGGAGGCTGCGTGGTGGAAGGAACGGGATAGGGTTTGGGGTCGGGAGCGAGGTGAGCATAACCTGTTTTTTTTCCATCACGAGTGTTAGAGAGGCTCGGTTCCACCCCGTCCGGCCGATTCGGCCGGACGGGTGTATTCCGCATCTACGGCGAATATTCGTTTTCGAGGAACCAGTCGATTACATCCCATCCCGGAACCGAAGGCGAGAATCCTCCCTAGGAATGGAACCGTGCCATTCCGTTCCATCAGATTCTCAAACCGAACACCCTAATGGATTTGTGCACGAGATTGACCGTACGGTTTTTCTACGACTCAAAAACCGAAAATATTCAGGTACCGTCTTTTTTCCTTTTCACTTCGAAGGCTTCGAACCATCTTGTCCTATTTTCACATAAGCCTATACTGTATTTCTCTTTTTTAAAAAATTTATACTGTATTCCTCAAACACATAGTTAATCCGCTAATGATGTTTTCATTAATATAGATTCAATTTTTTTAGATAAACCGAGCTACATGTAGCTCGGCCTCCGTTTTCATTTTCCGGGTTTGTTCGCCATATGTATATAGCTAGTGGAACAAGTCACTAGTTTGGACCATGTAGCTAGCTCACGCGCAGGATGCAATGATTCCTACCTAATTCAGGACCAGTGACTCTACGTACGTGATTTTTAGTCGCCGCGCGCACACGGGGCGACGCACTGCATCCACACGCCGCGCCGACGCGTCCGAGCCACGAGAACAAACAACAACGTCGACGGCGAGAAAAGGGCGCGCGCGCCGAAAAGTGTTGTCGTCCCGTACATACAATCCGTAGCTATAGCGCGGCCAGTACGCTATGTATGCGCTTGACTCTGGAACCGGAAAGAAAAGAAAAAAACGGCAGATACTCCTTTCGGCGCTCTCGCTCGCCACATCCGATCGAATCGAATGGCCCCATGCATGCGAGTATGCGACGCAGCGGCGAGTGCTCCCTGATTTGTGTGTTCTCGTCTCGTAGCTTTAGTTTTGGAGCTTTTCTCCTCGAGATAGACAATTATTATTATCCTACCAAACACACACACAAAAAAGCGGTAAGAGGTAATATCAATTACACCCGGTCTGTACAACCATTCAATACCACGAGCAAATCAAGACATCGAAAACACACACAGCCAGATTATTAAAAGAAAAAAGGAACAAAAAAAGCATGTCAGAGTTGACCAACGAAGGTCAGACCAATGTTTTCACCCTGAAATTCCGGTCCCGGTACCAAAGCGGCACCACCAAAGCTCAACTTCGATGTGTTGTTCCACCTGTTTGACCAGCACCTTCATGTTTTCTAGCATTGACAGTGCCCAACACATACAGTTGCTCATACTCATTCACGCGTCGTGTGTGGCATGCCACTTGACTACAAGTATGCATAAGCCTCGTGTGTGAGAACCATAGAACATGACATCTCGGAACATTTTTCATCCTTAGAATGTTTGGCCTTTCAATCAATGCTCCGTTCTGACGTGATCAATGCCACGCAATAAAAAACAATGCTCGTAGGAACAAAACCGGGGGCATATGCTGTGCACTAGGGGGTTGTGGTGTACTAGTGCACTAGGCAAACCTGGGCAAAAAATTCAAAATTTGAAAAATCATCAAAAAATTCCGAAAAAAATCATGCACATGTCTGACCATGGTACGCACCGCCGTGATTTTTTTCGCACCTAAATGTCACCGTATGCGCCCTGGGGAAAAATGACAAATTTCTGACAGAATTTGAGATCCCAAAATTTGAATTTTCTGTCAGAAATTTGTCATTTTTCCCCAGGGCGCATACGGTGACATTTCGGTGCGAAAAAAATCACGGCGGTGCGTACCATGGTCAGGCATGTGCATGATTTTTTTCGAAATTTTTTGATAAGTTTTCAAATTTCGAACTGTTTTTGAAATTCGATCCGGAGAGTCCGTTTTAGATCCGACGGCCCAGATTGCCTAGTGCACTAGTACACCACAACCCCCTAGTGCACAGCATATGCCCCCAACAAAACCCCTTTCTGTTGTCAGCTGAAACCACAGCCGCGCACCAATCCTATCTGTAACGGTCCGCCAAATGGAATTAGACGGGGGCGGTGGCGGTGGTGGCTAGGGTTTCGCCCGGGCCGCCACCTATGAGGGAGCGGAGCATCCACCAAACACAATCATGCTCTGTCAGCGTGCCTATGAGGATTCAGACATCCAGATCCGGCACTTACATTGTGCCTTCCTTTTCTTCTAGAGAGGGAGATAATACTACATCAGATAGGAGAGGCGTCTCTGTTGTGTGATGATTATGTGTTGAGATAAATTGGTCGGTCGATCGACCGATCGATGGATGTGGTGCAAGAATTGGCACATGAAGAATGGGCACGGAGAGGGACAGGGTGTACCGTGCAGTCTTGGCGCACACGATCAGGTTGATAACAAGAATCAATGGTTTTCGGTATAGCTTCTTCAGGCACAAATTGATCAGGAACTGGTAATTTGATGCTACCGTTGTGTTGCAGCGCTGTCCAACAAAACAAGACTTCAACCAGTAGAAACTAAGCAAGTGTCGTCGGGTTGATAGGTAGCAACACATTGTCAACATTTAGCTCGTTTCCGCGAAGCACCCCGGCCCTCTCTTGCAAAAGCATCAAGAGACAACTCCTTAGTAAAAGATTGTCAATGGTCTCCGTACATCATCATCTACACCAACTCCTCCTTACTAAACCACCGTCGTCGTAGTCGTAGTAGGATCTGCATAGGCTTTTCTACGGCGACGTACGGCGGTACGGGTCTCTCACGCAACATTATTATCTTCGTTTATTTTTAAGGAAAGGAGTAGATCGAGTGGGCAGCTAGCAGTGATAGTCAAACGCTCATGCGTGCCTGCGGAGAAACAATCCTTGCATCCTTTTGACTTCTCGCAGTGTGCATATACGTATATAAAATTATAAATACACTAGTACATTTGATCGATCGAACAACCAAACGACCTAGGTAACATGCATCATAACATGACTTGGTCACTTAAGATCCAAGACTACATCGATCGCGTTTGAGACTTTCAGAAAGTAGTGGACTCGTTGCTTGTCTCGCCTTGATGCGACTATATGTTGAGTTAATGAAAACACTCTTTATCGAAATATGGAGAAGAAAAAATTCCTTCGTCTCCTCGGCCTGTCCTTGAATCCCCTTCGATCGTTTTACTGATGCAGCAGTTAAGAAATTCGACAGAGAGAAATTAATCAACCTTTCCTCTGGCGAACAGCAAACTTGAAGCTAACTTCACCACTGTCCTCGTTCTAGAAACTCCATCACAACACGGTGGATCCAGTGTAAAGTAAGCGACGGGATGATAGCTTCGAGAGATACGGGGTAGGTCCGCCGTCTCTCTCCATGAAGAAGAGGCTCAAACGTACTCCTTCCCAGCTGCTGCATTACGACATGTATAGCTTTCATCGCCACACATCTTTTCTTTGCTTCCTGGTTCATCAGCTTCCTGTGTCTGAAAGCTAATTAAGCACTGCTCCGTAAGGTACAACCACAGCCCTAAGATGTAAGCATGATTTATGACCCTGATGGCATCTCGCACCTGATGGAATATGGATCACATATATTTAGCTACCCGGAAAGTATTCTAGATGCGTACATGCATGCATGCACGCCTGTTTCTTGATTGATTAGTTTTATTAAGCAGAGGGGTGATTGAAAAGGGGAGAAAGCTATGTGTCATCTATCTAGGGTTCTTGACATGTAAACCTCAAAGTGGTTGGTGCTGGTTTCATGCTTGCTCTGATTCTTGATTAGAGTTCTTTAATAGGGGACATATATATGCTTGAGGTTAGGATATGTTTGGTGATGATCCTTCAATATCCATGGAGATATGCATGTATCTATGTCGGTGTACAGAGATCAATCATACACAGTTGCCTGCCGATTAATTGGTGCGCAGGGATCAAAATTAATGTTTTCTTTGAATCTGTCGGCTGCAACCAAGCAATGTTGTGCAGGAGCTAGCCTGATTATAATTAGAGACTATCCTTAGCTTGATTTAGTCAACCATCACGTAGTCATATACACTGAACTCAACACCAACCGTTTCTTTTGGGGGCACTGACTTCTTCAATGGACGGATTACTTACCTTTGAACGTGGGAGAAAAGGTATTGTACTAAAAGTCTCTACTAAAAATCTTTAAAGTAGTCTTAATTAACCAATTTATACTATGGATGTAATCAATCATGATTGATTCATCTTTGTTTCAAAGGCAGATGCTTTATATTTTAATGTAGAGTCCAATCAACATAATTCAATTAGCAACATTCTTTAGGCAGAAACTTTGTATGACAATTTATGCTTCGTCTTCGTGTGTTACATCAGATCATTGACATGATACAGTATTGCAGAACAACAACCTCATGTAGTAGGTGTGTGGGAGGGGCTCATGACCAAGGCAACTCCACTGTGAACATTAGAAAAGACAGTTAGCTCCACACTCAAAATCTGCGATTTTCACAGCTAGCTAATATCTCGCTAAGTCTAGGATCGAGTTTATCCTTTTCGTGTGTCCACCCACTAGTCACTCTGCAAAGCACTACAGGACATTAAACCACAATTGTAGAGGCCACAAGACCCTTGCCACGTTGTAAAAACTGAAAATGGAAAAGAAGAGTTGGGCATCCTTGATTCGTGGGATTCCATAAACGTATGAATAGGGGGTAAATAGACAGATCTAAAAAGAGTAGGATTACAATGTCATGTCCACTTGACACCTACATGATTGAACGTGCACCAAAGATTGTTCGATCGTGTCATAGAAAGAACAGCATGATATTTCCAAGAGCAATAGAAATTATCTATGAAATACGATGCAAAATAGTTGTTAGGAAGAAAATCATACATGATTCAGTCCCGAAAATCAAACAACCCAGACAACAAAAATTTCTAAGTATTCCAATCTTCTATTTCTTCTGTAATGTACTCAAAAGGCGGTGTGTAGGGGGCAGTTCATCTTGGTGAGTGCACCATTTGTCTCTTGTGCAATTTGTATGATCCAGGATTTTCATCTGTTTGGCATATCTATATGCTCTGATCGGTATGTCGTTCTATTGTGGTTTGCAATGGTCCCATCTCCCATGCATGTCTGCTTGGCATTTTCCTTTGGGAGGATCCCCTTTCCAGCTGTGGCACATAAACATGGGTTTGCATTGACCTTTAAGAGGCTGATAAAGCCATAAGAACACGACCCTGACCGCTGGGTTTGACGGAGCCGACGCACCAACAAGTACATACATATTGGGAGAGCATAAACCTCTCTTTTAGATTTTGACACGAAAGAATCGTATTCCACTAAACGCGTATGTGTGGCCAAACCATCCGCCGCTTATCGGATCTTGAGCCCTCAAACTACACGACCACATGGATTTGCAAGGCGCACATGATAAATCCATGTACAGGCACAGCCACTTAGCCACAGCCGTCTCCAAAAGATGCCAAACTGTTGTCGACCTTCCCAGCCATACACATATACGCTGCCTAACAGTGATGGAACTTGGCAAAGACAGGGAAGGAAGCCGCAACATTCTCACCAATCATACAGTTTTTGCCAATAAAAACATGGTGGGCGAAGAGTGAAGGGAGGCTTCATACTCGCAAGCTTGGAAGTGAGAAAATATCGAACCTTGCATAGCATCAGCATGGATAGCATGACATGCTTTCACTGTCACCGGATGACTAGGATCATCGGAAGGACGAAAGGGACGACCATAGACATTAATTATGACGCGATAATATTGTAGAATCTGTACAGCGCCCCAGCTGACTAAATGGGGGTGAAAACCACAGGCAGATTGGCAAAACTTGGTACACGACAACAGGCGGTGCGACAATTTCTGTCAGGTAAAACACAGCCTACACGCTTTCTATCCCAACCGTTAGCTCACTGCGATTGCCTTACAAAATTTGAAGCCCGGGTAGCAGGACAAATGGCAATCGCTTTGGGGAAAATCTCGAAACGAATAAATGGAACCCTGTTCTCATCGGAACTCTTGGGTCATATTTTCCCTGCATCTCACTGGCACGCGGTGAACAGCAAACTTCGCCACAGCAGCCATATTCTGTAAAAAGTGCTCCCGCAGTATACATCTGCAAGCATACGAGAGCAAATTCAAATTAGATGCAGCGAACATAAACTGAAATTTGGGTTGATGGAAGAAAATACGTGAAAATAATTATTTTGTTGAAGATGCGAAAGAATATAATGCAATTGCAATCCACCTAGTTCTTCAAACATACAATATGACCAAAAACTTAATAGGATGCATCACACTGCTATGGAGTACACGTTTATGGATTTCACGATAAATGCATTTGAGATTTCTGCTCTTAGAAACCTCTATAGGTTAGGCATTGACCAAAAAGATATAGCTCTAAGAATAGAAAAGATAGACGGTACACATCTTGAACCAGGCAAGATAATACCTTCCAATCTCAGAAATGGTAGAGCTTTATATACATTGCTGATACAACTACCCTGCAAATTTTTAATGAATTGGAAACCAAGAATAAGAATGGAAGCACGACGTAAAAATATATGAAAAAACAACGTAGTGTAGTCAGAAATAACTACCTATACTCAAATCATACAGCTGAGCAGTCTTCTACTGGCAAACATATTGAAAATGACTCGGATAATGCTATCTGAATACAAGACTCCCATTCTGCTGTTGCCTTATTTTCTCGATAAGAGATTGATAAAATGACCTGAGTGCTTTTGTATCATTTCCCTGTTGAAGAAGAGGAGCATTTTATTACAACAAGGAATAGTCTATTACAAAGTGAAGATCTTAATTTGCTACAGATAAGATCAGGAGTTCCTGAACCATGACAGAATCTATTATTCCACCTAAAAACGAAACACCCCTCCCAGAGTAATAGGACAAACAAAAGATGATATCATTGACCTATCAAGGTTATTACGAAGTCTCAGGTAAGACAACCTTCCCAAAGCAACAGGACAAACAAAAGATGACTAGAACTTCCCATTCAGGTGAGCTCAACTAGAGCTATGTGGAACCAACCATAACTGGATATAAACTGACGCATAGGGAACCAAATCCTAACTTGATACACACTAGAACTTGGCCACCAGCCCTAGGGATTCAACCAAAAAATCAATAAACTCTAGTTTCCTTATTAACCAATACCCTAGACAGGCTGGCAAGCATCCCCAGGCCATTGAATAGCCCTGAGATGACCATTACTATCAAGTCACAAGTTAAGAGCTAAATACTCATCGTGCCAATACAATTCACAATTCGTTTAATATGGAATTGCTACGATACTAATAAGAGTTTCCTAACTTAAATGTCATTCTGATAGCACATGCACCAAGTCGATAATAGTCAAGTTAACAACATACAGCAGTAAACAAAATAGTTCACGGACATATAGATTCAGTTTTTAGAAGTTATTCAGCTTCTTGAATTTGCATAGATGTAACTTCTAAGTCTATTCTACTCCCTCCGTTCCAAATTAATTGACTTGATTTTGTCTAAATATGGATGTATCTATATTTGTTTGGTGTCTATATACATCCATGTGTAACCAAATGTGTGTCAATTAAATCCGAACGGAGGGAGTAGTATTTTATAGCAACTAGCGACATTGCCCACTCAACTTTGACGCTATCAGGGTATGTACTACAACTACAACTCATATGTTTATAACTAAAATATAGTCGTATTTGCTACTATTCTGAAGCCTGTGACTGAAGTATATGTTGTATTTGTTGTACTGATGCAATATGTGAATGTTGATATATATATATCTTATTAATCTGCAGAGTTACAGCCTGGCTCCAACAGAATAAGATGTGTGGAACTGTAAATTAGAATTCCTAGGAACCTTTTACAGATCACTGTAGAAATTACTAGTCCAGAGCAGAGATGTTCCCCAGAGGCCGGATCCACCATATGTTTATAGATATAAATATAGATTAGGAACCAGAAACGAAAGAAGGTCAAGATAATGAGCATACCTGTAACTTTTGGTAGTACTGTTCAGCTAGGTCTGGTGGGCAGTGAGCTTCTGGAAGACCTTTTGCTACAAAATTCATAACGAAGTCCTCTCCGAATCTTTCATACATAATCTTTTGAGCCATCACAATTTCACCAAAGAGAACAAGCTACAGGAAATAAAACGATTAGATGATGCTTTTGAACATAAAGAATTGTTCCTTATTTCGGTATTTCAACATTCAGTGGCATGTAGAATTTAATTAGAGTAATGATATTGAATGAATACAGAGTTCTGAAACAAGCAAACATACATCTGGTGCTCTATGGGGCCTATGTTACAGTTGATTCTAGATCAACCGATATAACTGTTTGAACTGCATTAGTACATGCATAGTTTGGATACCAAGCGCTCTAATTATTAATTCCATTGTCATGAAGCAATAAAGGCACTTGTCAGGATGGCTAACTCATCATTTCGTTTTGGCACAATTCTAGCAGTTAAAGGAAACTGAATAGCTAAGAGTTTTACAATCTCTTGCATAGTAGCGAAGCTAACAGAGTAGCTTCTGTAGAGAAGTGCGCAGTTCCTTTTCTGACAAAGCCCAATTTGATATACTGTGCAGCTGACAATTGAAAATTGAAATAACATAAACTTAGCCTATAAGGGTATATCCCGCCTTAACTTTTCTGGAACCTATCACTGGGGATAAGTTTTACACATCCCTCTGCATCCGTCCCCACAAGGACCGAAGCTATTAATGTAATCTCTAAGACTCTTAAGGATGGTCCAGTTAGAAAATTGGATAACATTAAAAAGGCATGTGGCCAACAAAATTTAACGTAGCTCACTGAACTTCAGAATGTCATGAAATAGAAGTTTCATGCTGCTGTCTTTATTTTCGAACAAGCAACCTTTTATTAATCAAAGAGAATTACATCGTCCACAAGCTGGGAAATTAAGAACTCAGGGGGTCATCCCTCCAAACTCTACTAATACCCTGAGAATTTACTACTTTAGCTAAACAGGCCGCTTGATTTGTTTTAGTGTACTTTTACAATTTTGATTACAATGGCAGAACTAAATCTTTATTTTCCAAAAACCCAACATATTTAAGAAAGCTGATATGTCCTAAATGACTAGACTCAATACGATGGAAAAGTAAGGTCATCTGAAACCTATATTGCCGTATCTCTTGTAAACCTCATGTTAGGCAGGCAGGTCAGATATCTAACTTCACTAGTAATGCATACAATACTAAGAAACAGTCACCACAGAAGGTCGCAGTGTTACACAAAATGTGATGCCTATAACTCCAACCAACATGGGCATTACTAAGGTTACTGAGGTTCAGATAGAGACGGAGATAAACAGAAAAAATAAAGATATAAAGGTTTACTTTCAAGTTTCAACATAGCGAATACAAAGATTGCAAGATTATTACCGTATTTGCATCACGTAAATTAAATGATTTGTCAAGGACACTGTGTAAACAGCAACCAGTAGCAAACTTCTCAATCATGAACACTCGGAAGCCAGGAAGCTGATGAAACAAGAAAACAACATAACAAGAACATATGAGATTTATGAGTAATACAACTGTCCAGGTACTAGATAGACACCATACAGTGAGCGGCATAAGATCTATAGAAATGGACATAGAAACACCTTATCGTCAGTTTTTGACGTAGTGCACCAGTCTTTTATGAGCCTGGTAAAAATCTGCACACATGCCTAACAAAACCATAATCAAGGTATAAGTGAACAGTGGAAGTTGAGAGCATAGCCATAATTCCTCGCGAAAAGGAAAAAGGAGGGCATAGCAATAATAAAAAGATAGTAAAGATAACTGGGATCCTCACCTTCCGAAGTAATATATCTTTATGACTGCATGACGTAAACAAAAGCAACTGCATTATAGTCTCCAGATACTGCCTACAGGTAGGAGCAAGGAGAATTGTAGACAAATCATGTGTAGCCATCGCATGCAAGAATGTGTATAATGTCCTCTGCAGCTCTTGCAGTTCACGCATTTCCTGCAATGGTAAGAAATGAATACAGCATAAGGAACCATGCAATATCCAACACCCAGAAAGTCTTGCCATTACTAAAAAGATACCTGCTAGAATAAGCAAAACTAGGTACTAGAATTAGAAAGGGGCAACAAACTAGCCAGGGACAAAAGCTAGCTACACAAGGTGAAGTGACGAATAATGACGTCCAGCGTCGGTAGTTGTCTGCCCATCCACTTGTGTGGCAAGGCAGAGGCAACAGTTGGGCCGGTTGCCACAATTGAGCTGGCTAAGCTCGTCCTGCTTGTTTGAGGATCGTCGCACAATGTTGCTTATCCTACCACAAACTGTGGAGAGGTCGAGGCAACACCTGTTCCGATTGTTCTCAATTCGGAGAGCTTCTTAGGGTCGGGTCGAGGCAACCGAGAGGACCATGAGACTTTATGGTGAGCAACATCGGAGACTACAACCTTGCTACTATTATATTCACATCATTGGCTCATATTAAGAGAGTAACGACAAATCAAGCACAGCAAGCTCAAATGCAGTTTTAGGTGCTGGATTAATATTGAGTCAAGTGGTATGTCGGTACGTAGTTTTGCCAGACGTTAGCTGGAGTTACACCACCAGAGAGAAACAAATTAAAAATGCAGTACAACAACACGAGTAACAAAGAGGGTCATGTGGCACATCCCTATATCTAATGCACTTAAGAGGGCACTACTACTTAGCATTCTAGGATCACAGAGACGAATACAAGAACAAGACGTTACAAATAGTGAAAATAAAGGGCATCTTTGGTCCATATACTAAGTTTGCCAACATTTGCCACACTTTTTTGCAACACATGCCTAAGGTTAGGCAATCAAAACGGGCACCACACTTTTCTGAGTCAATGACATGCGGGTCTAGTTTGCATGAAAGAAATCTTGCCACGAGTGTGGCTGTAAACCAAACAGGGGGCTGAGTCAGTCAAACTTACCTAACTTGTGACGTGGCAAAGTGTGGCAGGCTTAGTATACCAACTCAACACACCCTAAAACTATCATTTATAGATGTGATTAACTTTACCTCGGTATTTCCCTCAGGACCAGTTGAAAAGGCATCTTGTGACAGTATCATAGACAAACGACTTGCAATAGTGGGAAAGACATCCTCAAGTATGCCACTTGCTGAAGAATTAAACTTGCATATTACTTGGTTTACCAATAAAAGGAATTCCACCATATCTTTTGCCTGTATGAAAACAAATGGTGATGTGGGCAAGCCAATTGGGCGAAATAAATTTAGCTGTGGAAATTTTTTTTAATAAAAAGCGCACTAATAACAGAATATTTCTTGAAATAATAATATGAAGTTCAACAGGTACCAGAAGGAAATTCATGCTAAGTATACCCAAGAGATGAGAGTAACTGAAAAGATAACTGTTTAATGTCTTCATCCTAATCATGTTGACAGTTCTCTGTTGCTATTTGGCACAATTTCCCTTTGGAACATCAATAAACAACTTAATATTTTTGCATTAAGTTCAACATATCAGTAGGATCTTTCCCCTATGTCTTTCCCTCAAAGAAGTACTGCTCAAGGGTGAGCTGTTACTGAGAAAAGTAATCTAAGTGCTAAAGGTACTAGACATCAGAAAGGAAAGGAAAGCAAAGAACCAAGAAGAGTTCATTTAATTTCATATAATTAAAAGTGGAATACCTCGTTATCAACCAGCAATTGTCTTAGTGCAATCGGAATACATGGAAGTACCGAGATTCCCAATATCTCAATCATGCGATGCAGAAAGGATATGACCTGCATTTGCATAAGTTTGAAGTGGTTAATCATCCAAACAGTGAACTAAGGAAGATCTTAAACAAAAAGGTTCAGATTTACCTTAGATCGTAGGGGTCTCACATTAGGAAATGAAACAAGGATTTGCAAAACAACATCAAGGGTCTGACAACAAAAGGATAAGAAAATATCGCGTCAGAAGAATAGTAAAACAAAGACCTTGGATGTGTATATTATTGATGTGGACTAATCAAGGATTTAGCAAATGTTCTCTCCATTAGCCACTTGCATATGCTACTTAACGACAAGCAAACATCGTCAAACAAAAGATTAAGTGAATATATGGAAGTACAGAATGACAGAATTTACCTTTTTGAACATGACCCCGATTGTTGGCCTAGTTACCATCGCGAGACGTTCATTAAAGCCCTAGAAACATACAACAACAGAAACCAGTAAGGATGTGGTACAAATGACTTGTCATGTACTTAACTAAGAATTTACACGCTGAGCAAATCAGAAGTAGATTAGAAAATGAAACACGAAAAAAACTACCAGACATGGCCCAACAAATATCCCCATATAATACATAATGTGCTATTGCTCATTCCTTATTAGGTGTACAAAGCATACCTTGGTGAGCATATTCAATGCAACAACAATCTGTTGAAGACTCGCCGCTCTTGGAGATGATTCTTCAAGTCCTTGTGCATTGGCACCCACTACAAGCGACTCAATCTGGAATTGATTTTCACTTACAACAGTGAGTTTTTTCTTTCCTAGCTATCATACATTAAGCAAAAGGGGGAACAATCACCTGATGACAGAGAGGATTCAGCAAAGCTGTCAAGCACTGAACCTGCTTCTCTGGTGATACCTCTTCAATACCAATCAACAACCCAACAGCCTGAAATGGGAAAACGTCCAAGTTCAGTATTTTCACAACTTATAGAATGTGAACAGCTGGGTGCAAACTAATTTGGGTTATAGAGATAAATGGACACTGCACCTCAAAAATTTGGCTGCCATCTTCTGAGCTGGAGAACTTTGCCTCTTTATTTGCCCAGTCCATAGCAGTGAATTGTCCTAGGACATCTTCCAAGCTCTATTAAAACATAAACAGCCTCAGTTCTAGAATAATAAATTAGATGCTTTGTGGATCTACAAAAACAGATAAGGAAAAACCTGCAAAATGGTATCCAAGTAAGGCACTAGCTTTGCCTTCAACAACTTGACAGCTTTCATGAACAAGTATCCCGCACGGCGGCTCACATTGGAATTCTGATGGTGTACGCCACGCTCATCCAAGAAAGCGGCAAGAAGGTGTGGCACGTACTGTACATTCTCTTGCATGAACTTGATGTAGCGGGTAACTGTCTCAAGATACACCGATGCAACTAAACGGTGTGTGTGGCACGAGAATCTCGCAGAAAGGAGCATGGGCACAAGCTCCCGAGCAGCCCAGTCCCAGTGCGGATCTCTTCCTCACCCACTATTTCCCCAAGCCGGTAGAACAGGGTAAGAGTGACCTCAACATCCTCGACGGTAGCTTCTGCAGATGAGAGCGCTGTGACAAGCAACCCCTTTATGAACTGCTGCGTGGCAGCTGGCGCCACCCGACAAATGTTCCTAAACAATGCCACTAGATCCTTCCGTTGCTCCGCCATCAGGTCCTCCTCCTCCTTTCCGATCTTGTCAAGCACATCAAGATGCCCCCTATAGACTGGATCATATGTCATTTGCTGCCGCACCACCTCCAAGATCCGTCCCAGGTGCCCCAGCTGCTTCTCTGACGGAGCCTTCATCGTACTCACATACCCAGCTAAGAAATCGAGCACGGAACAGGAATCAACATCCTCTTCATAGCAGCTGTCCGCTGCCGAAAATACAGCCGGTAGCACCTGTTCGAGCATTTCCAATGCCGCGGCTCCATCGGCATCACCAGGGCCAAGCTTGCGATAACACTCGAGTGCCTCGGCAGCATAAGTCGTCACCAAAGTCGCCATCTTTAGCCCGCTGTCTGGGCTACCAAGCCCTGCTGTGCTGATAAAAGTGACCTCAGCAACGCCACCTTGGCCCTCGCATCCATCCTCTTTGCAGCAACAGCAGAAAGACACCCCACCGCTGCCGCAGCAAGTGGAGCGACGCTCACGGGGGACAGGGCAATGTCAAAGAGAAGAGGAACGAACACATCGTTGGCGACCAGCGCGACATCGATCCAGGATATGCACCTGCGCGCCGCATCGAGGGCTACGGCGGCAGTGGGAGGGTCCGCGGCACCGAGAGACGCGGCGGCGTCGTGCCAGTGGCGGGCGATCTGGGGCACGCACTGTGCCCGCATGGCGTCCTTGACTCTGCCGGCGTCGGTGGTCTCTTCGGCGTTGCGGGGGTAGTCCTGGGAGAGCAGGTCGTCGTCGAGGGAGATGAGGACGCGGGCGAACATGTCTGTAGGGCCGGACTGCGGCGGCGAGGAAGTAGGAGGGAGGAGGTCGAGGAAGTAGGAGGGGTAGACGTGGGGGTAGTCTAGGCGGACGAGGAGGGAGATGAGCTGGGCGAGCTTGTTGCGGAGGAAGGGCGGGGAGGCGGCGTTGGAGGAGGAGGCGAGGGAGAGGAGGGAGGAGCGGAGGAGGGCGAGGTCCTCGGGGAGGGCGATGCGGCGGCGCAGGAGCGCGTCGTGGAGGGACTGGAGGCACCAGAAGTGGACGTGCGCGTGCGGGGAGGAGGCGAGGCCGGAGAGGCAGAGGCGGAGGAGCGAGGAGGGCGGGGACTGGTCGCGGGCGCGGGCGCAGAAGGCGAGCGCCTCCTCGCGGACGGCCGGCGAGGCGGAGGCCGCGGCGGGGGAGTCGGAAGCGAGCAGTATGGCCTTCTCGAGGTCGTCCATGGAGGAATCTGAGTGGAGGGGGCGGAGGCGGCCGGCGGGGAAAGAGAGGGGCGGAGGCAGGAGGTGGGGTTAATATAACAGGGCAGGAGGAAGAGGGTTTGCTCGCTCCTTTCCTTTTGCTTGCTCGACTTCGAGTCGTGGGTGGTTTTTTCTCTGCTCCTTGTTTTGGGTCCATGGGCTGATGATGATTTTGGGTTTAGGGGAGTTTTGTTTCCACAAGATGGTAAGCAAAACCATATGCTGCAATAATGTCATACAAACATTTTTTGTTTTCCAAGTTTATACTTTGTTGAGATGCATCCAACAAAGATCTTAGGTTTTCACCTTGAACAAAGTTTGAGCTCTCAAAACAATGTCTTTAGCAAGACCATTGCCATGCACAACCAATGAAGGTCAGACATCAGGTTTTCACCCTAAAAATCAAGACTCGGCACTTGAGGAGCGTCACCAAACTTGAATTCCTCCACTGTTGCCGCCTCCACTAGCCAAGGCTCCTCCTGCAAATCATCAAACACCAGGCTCACATGTACCATATCCGAATACCTGCTTTTGTGAAGCAAGAACTTCGTCGCCTCGAAGACCACCTCCGCCACACCGATCCTCCAGTCTCAGCCACCATGACCTTCTCCACCTTCATGTACCATATGGAAATCGAGATGTCGACATGTCCAATGGTTCCAACATCCAACGGAGCTTCGCGCCGCACCCTCATGAAGCCACACGGGCTCATATAGGTGCACACGACCGGATTCCATCATATCCAGATATCCATCAGCTTCATGAGCCAATTCGTGTCATACAAAACATTTTTTGTTTTCCAAGTTTATACGTTGTTGTGCATTCGCGTGCATGTGATAATTATTTGGCATGCGTTGATTTTGGATTCTTTGCATGATTTTCTTAAATTACTGCATACGAAGAAACGTCGAAGGAATACATGGTGTTACTAACTCTTTGGTGGCATAAATGATGTTTCAATAATGGCTCCATTATATCTATCTTCCACCGTTTTTTAAAGATTTGGTGAAGCATGATCCCTCCATCAAAACTGAAGAAGACATCTATGATTATGAGTATCCCCTTAAAATGTCTATGGAAAGGCTGAGAAACTATGCTGAAGAACTAGGAACAACCGAAAAAGTTTGCAATCTCTCAAAATTTTGCTCCAGCCTTCCTATTCAACTCAAATCTGTCCTAGCCAACGACACATGTCTCTCTGACTTTGGTGCACGTGCTCTTGAACATGAACAACATCGAGAGAATGTTATACTTAAGAAAGGTGAAACCCTAGCATATAACCTTCTAAAGTAACTCAAGGAAAGAGAAAGTTCATCATCCATAAATCACTCAAGAGAAAGTCAAAATAAGGCGGCAAAAACTTATGAGCTCCTAGCATCTAAAGCCGGAAGAAATATGGGGATTCAACAGAGCAAACATCAATGGAATGGAAGAACCCTTTGCTAACAAAGTCTACAAACCAGTCATTCACATTGGATTTCAGTTTCTCTCGGATGAAGCACTTAGAGGTGTCTACATTATTCGACTTCTTCTTGACAAAGACTCAAATGGACACAAGAAGATCACTCTCAACACGTCCTGAAACACTCAAGAGAAATTCATAAGGGAAAAGAAAAGAAGTATATTAATAAAATCATTGAACAAATTTCTGAAGAATCTCTTACTAAGAACCAGCATATGAGAACGTATGTCTTAATCTCCCTAAACTCAATCCATCCAGAAACCTCTGTAGTATATGTCAAGAACAAACTGACCGACATAGAAGAACCACCAGAGAAGATCGTCAAATCAGAAGTAGTTGGGGCGGCTGTCAATACATATGATTGTTCCCTCATCAGTCTCTACATGATGACCAACTTAAGGATAAGCCAGTAAACTACTATCTTATGTCGATTACGTCAGTTGCACAACTACATGAGGAACTAAATCCATATCTCCAAACAAGGGATTCCACATACCGCGTTTCTGAACAAAGCTTTAACAGGATTACTATGACCATGTTCTTCTGAAGAAAACAAGTTTGAAGAAACCAGGTTTGTGTCAGAACTTCAACTTGTCCAATATTCTTCTACTCTATGTGTTGCTCAAGCTCTTCTCGATGCAAAAATAGACAAATTTGTGGCTTTGGCACATGTTTGGAACCAAAAATGATACTTCAATTTTATGCAACTGCCTTCATCACAAAGGAGTAATCTTCATCCTTGGAATGGAGATTAGAATGGATGACCAAGTGCAAGCACTATTCGTGCCCTCTAATGATTTTTTTCAATACTCTAGACCTAAATCTCCCAACTGAAGGATACTTCAGCCATTTATAGAATATACCCTCATCCTTTGAAATAGCTCCCCTCTTAAAGGAAGGCACCACCGAAAATATCCTTAGACACAGTTTGCGGTTGGTGAATAAAAGGGAGAAATCCCGGAGCTCAGCAAAATCATTCTTCTCAATATATTGCTCAACCAGAACTTCAATGATGCAGACTTTGTGGCTAACATTTTTTTACGCTCTATCTGATGCAAGCATAAGATTACCCTATGCTCCTCAATATTGCGGTTTTGTTGATAAACACACTTCTTCAATAGGGAGAAACTGATGCTTGACTCCACCTCTCATGTGACTCATCCTCAAGCTCCGACTCAGAAAAAAGGCAAACATCTTCTTTATGCTCGAATGTTGCTGGATATATCAACAAACTAGAAACTCATTCTACGAAATCAAGTTGAACTCACAACTGAAATGCAACTTGATCTTCACGAGCAACGCAACATCCTTGAACGCCATGGCACACAAATCAAGCTCCTTCAGTCCGACATTAACAAACTCTAAAAAATGATGAGGGCAATCAACACTTCAAGCAGACACGCGCAAATTCTTCATCGCCTATATTTGCAAAAATCTCAGCTCAAAGGAATATACAATTTGAAAATTGTTCTCAATGATCCTCCATTGATTCCTTCTCCACGTTACAGACTTACCCCTAGTGCCTCCTCTAAGTCTGACATCACGTCACGATCTCCAGTTTAGGTCTAATCATCTCCCTCTGTTTTTTGGGGGTTTCAATGACAAATGGGGAGAGAGTCACATCAATTTCTCAAGAAGTATGAAACTCTATCCTATCCATTTATGTAATGGCATGTACAAAACTAATCTCGTGATATCAATCACACTACTCTCTCTATGTATGTCTTATAGACCTCATACTCCTATGCATTGTGTGTCTCCTTTATTATCATATTTTCAGCTACACAATGCACCCCACTAATTCCAACGATATATGGGGAGATCTTCACAAACCTCGATCCATGTGCACTGACATTCAAACACAAACTTTAACAGTACACATCTTCATGGAGAGACTCCCTACATCAAAGGAATCCAAAAGCTTTTCCTCATCAACTTTCTTATTGTCTCTTGAAGGTTTAATCTTGTTGTCATCGATCATCCAAGAAGAGAGATTGAAAGTACATTTAAACCCTCCATGTGGGTTTTGGCTGATAGCTAACAACACGGTTAAGGACTAATAATTTTATCTAGTGTACACATGAACTTTTTCCCAAAAAGCCATTTGGTTTAAGCACAACCTTAAGGATCCAACATTTTAAAGCAAATCTCTTATGGATCAACTTAAGGTTGAAGTTGTATACCATCAAGATCCATACTCCTGTGAGTAATACCCGGCATATATACGCAAGGATCAAGGAGCACTGACAAGTTTATTGAAAAATTTGTTTCACTGACTCTACCATGAAGACACTTCAACTTCAACACCACCCATCCTCAAGGAACATCTTCCAAGCTGGTTGAAGACGGTTAAAAAAATCCAAGACATACTACTGAAAGTGCATGAGCCCTCATGTGTGGTTTTGTTAATTAATGACAACCTCTATGGACTAATGGTTGCATTGAGCTATCCTTGTAGGGCTTGTCCATTGGCAATGCTTGAACACCATGCGTTGGTATCAAGATTGAAAGAAGAAGATGAAGATGACCAAAGTAATATTCAAGGTGTGATCCACACAAATGGTCATCTAGAGTTGAGCTTATTGCAAGTGTGGCTTGGAAAAGAAGATTGAGTGAACATTCATGTTATCTCCAAGCCATCATCTATATCAAGAGAAGAAGATGAAGTGCAAATGGTACATGAAGACGGAGCTAAGCGAGGCTCTCCCATAATGGTGTATGGGGGAGTATTTGAAAAAGTCTTCATCAAGCATGTGCTAGCAAGCACAATCAAGAAAGGTGTTCCAACTTGATGGAATCAAGATCGGCATCATCTAGCTCAAGTGGAATGCGCAAGGCAAAGGTATGATCTTGGTAGGGTTTCTATTTTACCAGTCACGTGGTGTTAGTGGGAGACCGGTTATAGGATAGACGGCGTACTATCAAGAGGGGCTCTCAAGTGAGTAACTCGATCACATCTTTGTGGAGAGCTCAAACCTTTGCATACTTGGCATCAACATCTTTCTTGGTTCTTTGTGTTTTTCTCCTAGTTGGGTTTTGGTGCTTGTCGTGATCTTCATGACAAGCCAAGTTTTCGAAAATGGATTTTGGTTGGAAAACTTGTTGTGTTTCGTGTTGAAAATATTATCGGTTTATCCGTGAGGAAAGTTCCACGCCTTCCCATTGATGACGTGAAACACACGTTCGTTGGGAGACCCCAAGAGGAAGGTATGATGTAGTCAGCAGCAAGTTTTCCCTCAGAAAGAAACCAAGGTTATCGAACCAGTAGGAGCAGCAACTCTTCAGAAGGTTGTCAACGGCGCCAGAAAAATAGCTGTCGAGGGAGTCTGGACTGTTGACGTGGAATCTGCACACAACACAATCAAACTACTTTGCCCCAACGAAACAGTGAGGTTGTCAATCTCACTGGCTTGCTGAAAACAAAGGATTAAACGTATGGTGTGGAAAATGAGTATTAAATTGCAGAGAATGAAAAAGGAACAGTTTGCAGTTTGTGGTTGTTTAATCAGTGTAAAAGAATGGACCGGGGTCCACAGTTCACTAGTGGTGTCTCTCCATAAAAGATAACTAACATGTTGGGTGAACAAATTACAGCTGGGCAATTGACGAATAGTGAGCGCATGACAATGCATATACATGACATGTTGACTACTATGATATTTAATTGGGCATTACGACATAATACATAGACCGTTATCCAACAGCATCTATGACTAATAATCCACCGCCGGGTTGTCATCCGAGTCCCCCGTTGGTATTAAGTTGCAAGCAACGGATAATTGCATTAAGTAAAGTGCGTAATGTAAACAAACACATATGCCCGTGGACATAGCATCGTTAGGTTATCCCTAGTGGCAACAGCACATCCACAACCTTAGAACTTTCTGTCACTGTCCCAGGTTAAACGGAGACATGAACCCACTATCTAGCATAAATACTCTCTCTTGGAGTTACAAGCATCTACTTGGCCAAAGCATCTACGAGTAACGGAAAGCATGCAAGATCTTAAATAACATATATAGATTGATAATCAACTTGACATAATATTCAATATTCATCGGATCCCAGCAAACACAACATGTAGCATTACAATAATATGATCTTGATCATGTAGGGCAGCTCACAAGATCTAAACATGATGGCACAAAGTGGAGAGACAACCATCTAGCTACTGCTATGGACCCGTAGTCCAAGGATGAACTACTCACGCATCACTCCGGAGGCAGGCATGGCGATGTAGAAGCCTCCGGTGACGATTCCCCTCTCCGGCAGGGTGCCGGGAAGAGGTTCTGAACCCTCCCGAGCTAGGGTTGACGACGGCGGCGTCTCTGGAACTTTTCGTGGATATTTGCTCAGGTACTTAGGGTTTTCGCGTCGGGGGGAATAAGTAGGCGAAAGGGCGGCGGCTGCGGACCCCCGAGGGGCCCACACCACCCTGGGCGCGGCAGAGGGGGGCCCGCGCCCTGGTGCGTGTGGCCTCCTGGTGGCCCTCCTCTGCTGCCCTTCGCTCCGTCAGGTGTTCTGGAAAAATAGGCACCCCGTGTAGTTTCGTCCAATTCCGAGAATATTTCCAGACTAGCTTTTCTGGAATACAAAAACAGCAGAAAACAGGAACTGGCACTTCGGCATCTTGTTAATAGGTTAGTCCCAAAAAATGTATAAAAGTGATATAAAGTAGATGCAAAACATGTAGCAATTGGTATAAAACAAGCATGGAACATCAAAAATTATAGATACGTTTGAGACGTATCAGCATCCCCAAGCTTAGTTCCTACTCGTCCTCGAGTAGGTAAACGATAAAAACAAAATAATTTTTGAGGTGACATGCTACTATCATAATCTTGATCATATAATATTGCAAGGCACATGTAAATGAATGAAGTGATCCAAGTCAATGGTCTATAATTTGCTACCAAATAGATAATGAGTAAACAATGAATCACACAAGCTAAACGTTTTCATGAATAGTACTTTCGAGACAAGCATCAAACAGTTTTGCATAAGTGTTAACTCATAAAGCAATAGTTTCTAATAAAAGGTATTTAATCAACACAAAGGAAGAATTTAGTTTCAGCATTTGCTTCAACTTTCAACATATTTATCTCATGGATATTGTCAACACAAAGTAGTATAACAAGTCCAATACATTGCATATAACGCATGTTGTAACAAAGTTGACACTAGTGTTTGCTTGTGGAAGACAGAAAGAATAGGAAAACTGACTCAACATAAAAGTAAAAGAAAGGCCCTTCGCAGAGGGAAGCAGG
Organism: Poa pratensis; assembly: GCA_947311845.1. Lineage (NCBI taxonomy): Eukaryota > Viridiplantae > Streptophyta > Magnoliopsida > Poales > Poaceae > Poa > Poa pratensis. The sequence continues at coordinate 24,873,897 of CAMZMU010000093.1, forward strand.
GATTAAATCATGTGCTAGAGCTTTTAGGTTTTTGAAAGCATATAGAGATTGCATAAAATATTTGATACTCCTCCCAACCTTGCTAACACAAGCCATGGCTAACCCCGAATCCTCGGGTGCCTTCCATCAATCACATACCATGGAGGAGTATCTATTTTTGAGAGGTGTTTGTTAATTGTCAACGAATGGTAGCGGGTGAGAACAGTATTCTACCTGTCGAACGGACTTTTAAGAGCGGCTCCCATGAAGGACGTTATTTCTACCAGCAAGGCAGATCATCCCTCTTTCTCTTTGGTTTACACACATTCAGGTATTTCACTGTTTGTCATTGCTTACTGATGAATCAGGGCAAAAGTGTGAAGAGAATTAATTGGTTAAAGTTGTAATTAATTGGGACTGGGCACCCCGTTGCCAGCTCTTTTTGCAAGTTATTGGATAAGCGGATGTATATGCCACTAGTCCAGGTGTAAAAGTCCACTCGACAAATAGAATAAAGAATAACCACACTAATTCCTCATGAGCTAGTAAACATTGACACAAAAAGGGAATAATAACATTTTGAATAATTTAAAGGTAGCACATGAAAAATTTACTTGGAGTGGCAAGGAAATACCACATATAGGTAGTTATGGTGGACACAAATGGCATGGATTTTGGCTCAAGGATTTGGATGCACGAGAAGCATTCCCTCTCAGTACAGAGTTTAGGCTAGCAAGGTTATGTAAGCAAACAAGAATATCAACCCGTACACCAAGTTTTATATGACAAACATATTGCAAACGTTATAAGACTTCATACCGTCTTCCTTGTTAACCAAACCCTGTTATTAGAAAATATCTAGACCTTAGAGGTACCACCGATGCAAACCAAATTTTCAACAAGCTTTACGGTAGTTCTTCACTAATAGGCTTAACTCATGTGATGCACAATTTAATCATGATCTACTTGTTAACTCAAAACAATTGACAAGCATCAAGTTATCCATTTTAGTGATCTACAAGATTAAGCAAGTTTTTCCTTATACCAATTACCACATGCAACATTTTCTGAACCAACCAAACACCAATCAATTTATTTCATCAACTCTCCAAACAAATATAAGTGAAGCAAGAGAGTACTTTCTACAAAAGAAAGCTAATAGCTCTGACAAGAGATACATGAAAACAAGAGCTAAAAGCTGAACAGCGCTAGATATGAATACTCAACAAATATAAGTGAAGAATAGGAGTATTCTCATGAAAAAGCGGAGCGTGTCTCTCTCCCAATCAAGAATGCTAGGGTCCAGTCAAGCTTTATTGAAAATAAAAGTGCAATACTGAAAATAAAAGCACACAGACGCTCCAAGAAAAGCACATATGATGTGAAAGAATTAAAATATAGTTTCACTAGAGATGACCTGATAATTTTGACGATGAAGAAGGGGATGCCTTGGGCATCCCCAAGCTTAGACGCTTGAGTCTTCTTGAAATATGCTGGGGAGATCCATGGGAGCCTCCCCAAGCTTAAGCTCTTCACTCTTCTTGATCCTATTATATCATCCTTCTCTCTTGACCCTTGAAAACTTCCGTCACACCAAACTCAAAGTAGATCTCATTAGAGGGTTAGTGCATAATCAAAAATTCACATGTTCTATAAAGACGCAATATGATTTGTTACTTTAAACATTAGCTACAGCCACTGATGTTATGTGAAGCTCTTCCACCCAAAAAAGAATTTCACTCAACACTAGTAAAAGAGAGAATGCAAAATAAAAAGGCATAATCTGTCTAAAACAGAACAGTCCGCAAAGACGAATTTTTTCGAGGCACTTACGACGCTCAGATCGAAAACTCTGAACTAATGAAAGTTTCAGACATTCATAAAGATTACGCACAAAAATTTTCAGATTTAATTAACAATCTGGTGATTTTAGGAATTTCGTACAGTGAACAGCAAAAATCTGTTTCTGCGCAGCAATCAAAATTAAGCATCATCTTAACATTAGAGGCTACTCTTGGCACAACAATGCGAGAAAATAAAGATACAAAGGAGTTGCTACAGAAGTAAACAACACCTTGACTAATAAAAGAAAAAAGAAAATAATGGGTTGCCTCCCAAAAGCGCTTTCTTTAATGCCTTTTAGCTAGGCATAGTGATTTTTATGATGCTCACATAAAGATGAGAGTTGAAACGTAAAAGAGAGCATCAAGAGCATATATAAAACATGTTTAAATCTAACACTCTTCCTATGCATAGGAGCCTTGTAAGAAAACAAGTAAATGAAGCACAAAGTGACTAGCATAGGAAGACAAAACAAGTGCAACTTCAAAATTTTCAACATAAAGAGAGGAGACTTAATATTATTGTGATATATGAAACCGTGTCTCCCTCTCACATAATAGACCAGTAGGTTTTAAAGAAACCATCATATAAAAGCAACACAAGAGAAAGCTCAAAACTTTCATCACAAAGAGAGGAAATTTAATAACATGAAGATTTCTATAACCATATTTTCCTCTCTCAAAATAATTTTCAGTAGCATCATGAATAGACTCAACAATGTAATATCACAAAACATTCTTTTGATCTATAAACGCATAATTTTATTAAGCTCAAAAATAGTGGGTCATTAAACCACTTTTGACAATAGTAGCAAAATTAATATCATTAGGCAATATAGGACCATCATCAAGAGAATTATCATAAATAATTAGGGAGCACATTTTTCTTTCTGCAATTTCCTTTACTGAGTCAAGGAGGTTTTTTTCAAATTTATCAAAAGAGATATTTCAATAGAATCATCACATTCGACAATATAGCATTCTTCCTCCTCCAAAGCTAGGGGACTAAAAATAACATTTTTATCAAAACCAGCTTCCCCAAGCTTAGAGCTTTCCATGGCATTAGCAATAATGGTGTTCAAAGAATGTATGCTAATAACATTGCTACTATCATGATTGTTATGCAAATAAATTTCCATAGGCTTTTTAATTTTCTCTTCAAACACCTCATGTCCCAACTCAAGATAAATTTCATAAAGCTCTCTCATGTTGTTTTCAGCCATAGGACTAGTTTCAAGGAAAGTAACCATTGATAGCAAGTAAAGAGCTAGACATAATAACTCAGCAAGAAACAAAACTGAAAATAAACTAAATGCAAGTAACTAATTTTTTTGTGTTTTTGATAATTGAAAGCAAACAAGATAAAATAAAATAAACTAAGCAAGACAAAAACAAAGTAAAGAGATTGGAAGCGTGAAACTCCCCTTGCAGAAGACTGCTGTCTCCCCGGCAACGGCGCCAGAAAAATAGCTTGATGACGTGAAACACACGTTCGTTGGGAGACCCCAAGAGGAAGGTATGATGTAGTCAGCAGCAAGTTTTCCCTCAGAAAGAAACCAAGGTTATCGAACCAGTAGGAGCAGCAACTCTTCAGAAGGTTGTCAACGGCGCCAGAAAAAAGCTGTCGAGGGAGTCTGGACTGTTGACGTGGAATCTGCACACAACACAATCAAACTACTTTGCCCCAACGAAACAGTGAGGTTGTCAATCTCACTGGCTTGCTGAAAACAAAGGATTAAACGTATGGTGTGGAAAATGAGTATTAAATTGCAGAGAATGAAAAAGGAACAGTTTGCAGTTTGTGGTTTTTAATCAGTTAAAAGAATGGACCGGGGTCCACAGTTCACTAGTGGTGTCTCTCCATAAAAGATAACTAACATGTTGGGTGAACAAATTACAGCTGGGCAATTGACGAATAGTGAGCGCATGACAATGCATATACATGACATGTTGACTACTATGATATTTAATTGGGCATTACGACATAATACATATACCGTTATCCAACAGCATCTATGACTAATAATCCACCGCCGGGTTGTCATCCGAGTCCCCCGTTGGTATTAAGTTGCAAGCAACGGATAATTGCATTAAGTAAAGTGCGTAATGTAAACAAACACATATGCCCGTGGACATAGCATCGTTAGGTTATCCCTAGTGGCAACAGCACATCCACAACCTTAGAACTTTCTGTCACTGTCCCAGGTTAAACGGAGACATGAACCCACTATCTAGCATAAATACTCTCTCTTGGAGTTACAAGCATCTACTTGGCCAAAGCATCTACGAGTAACGGAAAGCATGCAAGATCTTAAATAACATATAAGATAGATTGATAATCAACTTGACATAATATTCAATATTCATCGGATCCCAGCAAACACAACATGTAGCATTACAATAATATGATCTTGATCATGTAGGGCAGCTCACAAGATCTAAACATGATGGCACAAAGTGGAGAGACAACCATCTAGCTACTGCTATGGACCCAGTCCAAGGATGAACTACTCACGCATCACTCCGGAGGCAGGCATGGCGATGTAGAAGCCTCCGGTGACGATTCCCCTCTCCGGCAGGGTGCCGGGAAGAGGTTCTGAACCCTCCCGAGCTAGGGTTGACGACGGCGGCGTCTCTGGATCTTTTCGTGGATATTTGCTCAGGTACTTAGGGTTTTCGCGTCGGGGGGATAAGTAGGCGAAAGGGCGGCGGCTGCGGACCCCCGAGGGGCCCACACCACCCCAGGGCGCAGAAGGGGGGCCCGCGCCCTGGTGCGTGTGGCCTCCTGGTGGCCCTCCTCTGCTGCTCCTTCGCTCCGTCAGGCGTGTTCTGGAAAAATAGGCACCCCCTGTAGTTTCGTCCAATTCCGAGAATATTTCCAGACTAGCTTTTCTGGAATACAAAAACAGCAGAAAACAGGAACTGGCACTTCGGCATCTTGTTAATAGGTTAGTCCCAAAAAATGTATAAAAGTGATATAAAGTAGATGCAAAACATGTAGCAATTGGTATAAAACAAGCATGGAACATCAAAAATTATAGATACGTTTGAGACGTATCACCCATCCGTGAGGAAAGCTCTTGTCGTTACCTTTCCAACAAAATTGGCTTCACCTGTTTTGGAGTTCGTATGAGAAGTTTTGGGGTTTGCAGTTTTGCTGAGCTGCTGCAGGATTTTCTAGGCCGGAGTCTCCGGCCTGTAGACCAGAGTCTCCGGCTGGACCGGAGTCTCCGGTCTCAGGGCAAAGTCTCCGGTCTGCCTCCGATCTGTCGAAAAATCGGCTAAGTCTATGATGGTGTCGCGTACTGGACTCGGTCCGGAGTTTCACCGGAGTCTCCGGTCTGGCTGGATTCTCCGGACCACTTTTTGGACCGGTTTCTTCACTTGGACCGGAGTCTCCGGTCTGCCAGACCGGAGTCTCCGGTGTGACTTTTCTGCAACGACTCTTTTTCTTGGGGACCTAGAAAAAGGCCCCCTTCTTCCCCAACAGTTCTAGATCTTCCAAGCACGAAATTTCCCCCTCTCTCACCTCCATTGTTGACCTTGGAAATCTTGCCCCTCTCCCAATTCCTCCCATGATTTTTGCATATCTTTGAGGGAAAAGAGAGAGGAGATCTAGATCTATATTTCCACCAATCCATCTCTCCTCTAAGTGAGGGGAACCCTTTGGATCTAGATCTTGGAGTTCCATTTGTTGAGTTCTTCTTTGTTCTTCCTCTCTCTTCCCCCCATAAGCATTAGTTGGTTTTGGTGGATTTGAGAGTGAAGGATTTGAGCACTTGTGCTCTTGCCATTGCATTGTGCATCGGTTTATGCTCTCCATGAGGATTCGTGGGAGTTGAAAGTTTGTGAGCTTGTTACTCTTGGATCTTTGGACCCTAGACGCCTTTTGTGGTGGTTGAGACCTTTTGTGGTCACTTGGAGCTCCCAATCCTTTTGTGGGTTGTGCCTCGAGATTGTTGTAAAGGGTCCGGATTCTGCCTTGAAGGTGAACCGAGCTTTTGGGCAAGGTTCATCGGAGAATAGGGTGAGGCCATTTGTGGCGTTTGAGTTTGAAACTCACACCCCTCCAACAAGACGTACTCCCATAAAAAGGAGGAACTCGGGAATACATCCTCGTCTCCGCGTGCCTCGTTATTTCTATACCGAGCTCTTTACTTATGTACTTTACATTGTGATAGCCTTCATGCTTGAAGTATTCTATATTGCTATCACTTGTTGCTTGTCTTGCTTAGCATAAGTTGTTGGTGCACATAGGTGAGCCTAATTTATTTAGGTTGTTGGCTTGTTAATTTAAACACCTAGTTTTATTCCGCAATTATCAAGCCTAAACCGGAAAAGTTTTAAATCGCCTATTCACCCCTCTAGGCGACATCCTTGTCCTTTCATCTACTCATCGAAATATCAGGCGCACTTGAAGACAACGTTGAATACAACATCTACATGAAAAAAAAAATTAAAGTGCTCGAACACCACTTGAGGTATATATCGTATGTGCAACGACAAGCTGAAATCTAGACACCAAACTCACTAAGTGACCCATGGTGCATATAAAGAATCGTCACAGGATCAACATCTTGAAGACAATACATGCTGAAGACAAGGATATGAAGACACTGGTTGAGGAACCCCTTTTGGTGTACTTGAAGAACTAAGACGCATGCTTTCACGAAGTTCAAAACCGAAACTGTTATCTTGAAGACTCCAAGACGAAGCCAAATCAAGTTGAAGACCGTAGTCTTTATTTTATAGTTTTGAGTCATAATAGGACAACCGAACTATTAAGGAGGATTTGATATAATTTAAGGCAGTATATGAAACTCGGTGTGCGTGCTCAACTCCCCATGATTGTGCTGCCACCGTCATGATCTCATGTGACACCAACGTGGGCATGGTTTCCCTCGGCAGCAACATGAACAACACCTCTGACTCCAACGAGGTACGATTATAGGTTTGCTTGTTTCTGGGTTCATGCAAAATATCGATTTGATTTGATTTTGAAATTGTCGTCTATGAATCATCATGTCGATGTTATGTTAGGGTATGAAAATCGAATGGAAACATTGTCTCGAATCCAAATGCTTCTTTTCAAATATTTGAACATCACAATCAATTTTTAAAAAAGGTAGAGCTGCCTCAATAGGCAATCCGAAAGATGGAGAAAGCGACTAAGAAGGTTGAAAAAGACAAGAAGATGGAAATAGAGCTGCATATAACTGATTCATCCATAGTTGCAAGACCAAAGCGGATATAATTCGGTTGGAGATGAAGAAGATCAAAATATTTGCCCTCGAGAAGGAAATTTTCCTACAATATGCATTTGGAGCTTTCATTATCTCAGGGTTCCTTTGCTTCGTATGATAGGAAAATTGTAGGAATGGGAAATCCATATGATTGTGATGTCATGTTTAATTGAATCATATGGAAATATGATTTTTTATTGTGGTGAAAGAATTTTTCATGAGGTTAAACTCATGTTATTTTCCTATAAAGTTTACACTACAAGTTTCTTATAGGATTATTTCCCATGGGATATGATCCTAAAAATCAAACGGCTTTCGAAGGAAAATTTCCATATGATTTCATGCAATTAATCACAATGGCGGATTATTTAGATGTATTAGGTAATTATTTGAATTAATATGTTGTATGGTTATTCTCCCTCAGATAAATCTCGGAACCAATTTTAGTAAAGCTGCCCGAGACAAACAACAAGTTCAAAGTCTCTAAACCTTCACTCTCTAGTGCCTTAGACACTATAGTGAAGATGCTGCAGCAAGCTAAGATATTATTCGCTGGAATACCTGCCAGTTCTATGAATCACACAGCACCTGCCACAGCCCAGAATGATTGTTCTTGTCTCATGACAACTGGAAATGTGAATGGCAGTCTGCCACTGAGAATCATTGCACAGCTGTGGCAGCAAGCGCAATTCCTAAATGCCGCCGTTAGCGGCGCTAAACCGTAGCGCCGCCTGAAGAGCTCCTTCGCGAAGCGTTTTTTGGGCCGGCCCTTTTTTCCCTCTGCTTCTTCTTTCTGCTTCGCTTCTTCTTTGCTTCGCTTCGTCGGCTCACGCTTCTTACCTTGCTTCGCTTCGCCTGAAGAGCTGCCGGCTCCCCGAGCTCCCCGAGCTGCCGTTAGGGGCGCTTGAACGACTTCGTCCGCGACGCGTTTCTGGGCCGGCCTACTTTATTCCCGACGAAGCGTCCTTTTCCTCCCCGACCTTCCATGGCGCCGCCCTTCGCCGCCGCGGTCGTCTCCTCCTCCTCACCTCTCATGACTCGAGGACTACATCGCCGACGAAGGCGCTGGCGCCGGCTGGAACAGCGACCGCTCCCCACCCCCGTCCACGGCGACGCCAGGCCCTGGAAGCGCCTACTCAAGAAGGGCGGGAAAGGGGACGGATGTATGCCCGCCGACGAGCTGGAGGACTAGCGCAGCTCTCCGACACCCTCACCGCCGCCAGAAGGTTCGCGATTCTGATTCCCGACGATTCCTTCTTCCCATCCCACAATTCGTCAACCTCCTGTGAGTAGCCCTCTTCCCAGATCGAGCCCCCCCCGATCTGCGACCTGCTGCTCTCGATTCAGATCGCCATCGCCTCCCCTGCGCCGTGCGTGTTGCCGCTGCTGCAGGTTGTCTTCCCCGACCACGACCCTGATCTGCCACCGGCCGTCCTCAACTCGATCCTTGCAGGTGAGATAGTCTAGTTGGATATTGGTCTGTACTACCTGCTCATGTCCTAGATTTTTCAGCTAGCTAAAAACAAAGAGAAACATGAATCCCTGTCTCAGTGTACATCTGAAGCCTGAAGTTAGCTAGGTTGATTTTATTATGGCTTGAGACAATACTTGGAAAATGCAACCGAAGCTAGCTAGCTAACCAGTGCAACTCTCATGATTATGTCTTCCTTTGATGCTTTATATTTGTTTCTAGCTGTTGCAAGTTTATTTGATTCAGATAGATAGGGAAGTGTTAATAAAGATGGTGTATGAATTCACCTGCTATTGCTGAGACGAGTCTTGTGGAATATCACACACATGTCTATATGATTCCAGCTTTGATATTATTTTCTGTGCAATGTCTATGTAGGTATGTGCAGTGCCTTGTGTATTTATCCATTGTGAATCCGGTTTCACTCCCTATCTGATTAAATTATCTAGATGTAGATGCACTAACACGTACCAAATGTTTAGGAAACGTTAAGTGAGTAGCTAGGACTGCTTTTGTTGTAAACCCTATAGTCTAATCGAGCTTCTCACGATGATGCAATTGCAATGAGCTGCATTTGCTAGCTTTTTTTTTGTGCATCTGTCATATATCTGAACTAGTAACTGCTACTTCTTTACTTTCTTATGCACCATCGTGACCAGAGGATTGATGTTGGGAACACTCCTCAGGTCTGCACACCACTTAGTTTAACTGGCACTTGCACTATATCATATAATATGATCATAGATATGATTCAGTGTGCTAATAAAGAACCAGTGAATGTACTTTGTTGTTTGCTGATGCTCTCAATCTAGTATGCATGTTATTAATTATCCAGTGAATTCTAGTGGCTTGTTTACATATTAAACATGATTTCTTGTTTGTTGTTCTCAAGTTGTTGATGATCATCTGCTTATAAGGTCGCATAAGCACCTCTGTTTGTACATGTGGTGTTCTAAAATCCTTGCTCAAGTTTAATCTAGATTATTTCCTTGTGAACATGCTCAAGTTTTATTGCAAACTCAAGTGTGTTGCTACTGTTGTCAGATCATGTTGGCCTACCGAGGACGTCGACACGGGGCTGTGGCGACGACGGCGACATCAGGGCTGCGGCTACAACGGGCTGCTGTGGTGACATCGACACGGGGCAGCAGCAGCGACGACGGCATTGACACAAGGCTCTGCAGCGACGCCATCAACACGCGGGTGCGGCGACGGCGACATCGCCTGGCGAATCATTTGGACTTTTGAATGTAATGGTGTATTGGACTATTGAAGAATGACACGTATGATTGATTGATAATATAATGGAGTATTTGAATTGCTGGATAATGACGTGTCTGAATATATTAGATAAATAGAATGATTAATATATTATAAAAAAATTGTTCCTTTTTGAAAATGGTTCCGAATGAAAAAAATTGTTTCGATTTTGAAAAATGGTTCCTTTTTGAAAATGGTCCTGAACCGAAAAAATGGTTCCGATTTTTAAAAATGGATCCTTTTTTAAAATGGTTCCGAACCGAAAAAATGTTGAAAATGGTTCTGAACCGAAAAATGGTTCTGATTTTTTGAAAATGGTTCCGAATGAAAAAAATGGTTCCGATTTTTCAAAAATGGTTCTCTTTTCTAAAATGGTTCCGAACCGAAAAAATGGTCCCGATTTTGAAAATGGTTCCAAACCAAAAAAATGGTTCCGATTTTTTGAAAATGGTTCGAACCGAAAAAATGGTTCCTTTTTGAAATGATTCCGAACCGAAAAATGGTCCATTTTGAAAATGGTTCCAATTTGAATATTGTTCCCTTTTGAAAATGGTTCCATTTTGAAAATGGTTCCAAATTTAAAAAATGTTCCATTTTAAAAATGTTTCCAAATTAAAAAATGCTTCCAAATTTAAAAATGGTTCCATATTAGAAAATTGTTCTTTTTTAAAAAATGGTTCCAAATT